>VZRI01005634.1:160724-256420 GCA_013397515.1 Upupa epops | reverse complement strand
ACTCCAAAAAGATCCAGGTAAAAACCCTAGCAGATTAAGTTGTTCCTAATGATGCAAACAGCTCAGGAAAACACCTGCAGGTTTTCCTTGAGGATGGTTTTGTACCCCCTTTCTGCATGAGTCGCTACTCGCTCCAAGGCGAGAACTGCGGTAGCCCGCCTGGATTAGTCGCCACCGCGGCTTTGGGCACCAGCTCCAGCGCTTGGAAACGCGCGCATCAGCTTCGTTTTCTTCTTCGACTGCTGCAGTCAACCACACGGCCGGGCTNCCCAGCCCTTAATTCAATGATACCCAGAGGACTGGCTGGTTCATCGATGCTGTAAAACCCATCTCGGGGTACCTGTGCTGTGTGCTGGTACACACGGACGGCGGAAGCCACCTCGGAGGGCACCCTGAGCACCACGGGAGTGGGAGCCGCGCTCAGCCGTGCGGAGCTGCGACACCCGTCGGGGCCATGAAAGCCCCTCTGCCCGATACAGCGATGCCCCAGGCTAACAACAACCTAGTGCTCTCGTCCTGCCCCCTTGATACCCCTTGAGGCTACCTGTTCTGGCCCACTCCGGAAGTCAAGTCCTCCTTCCTCCCTCTTGTCCCCCAAACTTTTATGGGGAGACGCAAGAAAAAATCGGTTTTCCAACTTTGGATTAGTCCCTGCTGGCTTATATTACATTCTGCCCTTCCGGGGGGGGTGTGTGTGGGGGGGTGTAGGGCAACAGTAAAGCAACGGGAGATCCTTGCACCATTGCCTGCTTATGCGAGCGGCTGGGAAACAGGGTCCAGCTGAAGTTGGGCAGCCCTTTCCCTACCACCCCCCCCACACCCGGGGCTGGGGGTGACCAGGCTGGTAATCTCAGAGTGGGGTGTCAAAGGAAAGTTTCAAGCGAGTGGTTGGGGTTTTTTTTCTTCCCACCTGAGGACAGATTAATTGTCACACATACTTGATAAAGATCTTGCTGTGAGAAAGAGGCAAAAAATGGAAAGGAAAAGAAAGGAGTCATTGGATTGTTATTGTCTAGAAAACAGACCACCTTTAAAAACCTGTTGTAGAAATGCATAGACTCCTTTAAGTGTGAAATATCATTTAATTGTAAATAGTTAAAAAAAGAGTCTGTAATCCAACTTCCGGAAACTGTTCTGAATTATTTCAGCAGACTCTTTTAAAAAGGGATTAGCAGGGCTTTAGGGGCAAAATCCTTCTGTTTTATTCAATCTCTGATTTTATGTTATAATTACTAGATATAAAGACTCTTGAATTAGTATGCAGGCGTCGTCCAGACATTATGCAGGTGCTATTCTAATCATTCAGCTTTTTAATTAAGGAACGAGGTAAGAAAACAGAATCATAAAAACACTTTTGTGAGAGCTGAGAAAATCGTGAGCGACGGCATGAATAAAGCCTTTATACCTTCTCCTGACAGGTCAGACACCAATTGCCTGACTTACGACCTTTTCTTGCTGAAACAATGGTTAACAGCTTTCTCACCTTGTTCCCATTATAGCCTTTATTCTGGCGGAGAATTTATGGAAATGGTCCTAAAATACATACACTAAAGCGAGGGGTGCAAAAAGGTATTGCGATTTTAATTGCTGCGTGTCCCGTACAAAGATACTTTCATTCGGGTCCTTCGAGAATGGAGGGTTTCAGCCCGGCACGAGGATTTGGGTAGATCGACACGGTTTGAAGCATAAAATTATCCACCCGGAGAGGACACAAACAAACAAAAAAGCCACCCAAAGTTGCCCGGAATGCGCGGGCAGCTCCCGCGGCTGGGACGGCGCCGGGTCCGCTTTTGTGCAGTGCATCAGAACGCATTGTGATCCTTGATCCCGCGATGCAAACTTAAAGCCTTTGTGGGGCTTTGTTATTATTAGTTAATTTCTTTCCCCTGCCTTCCTCCTTCTCCCCCCCCCTCCCTCCCTCCCCACGCCTGGCACAACTGCATCACGTGTATTAACATATGAATGAAACAAGCAGAGCCAATGCACTTAAGGTAATACCTATGCTCCGCTCTCGGCTGATTATCTTTTTATAGAAAGTTACATTAACTAATGACATTTACATAAATATGAATAATTAGTAAGGTAAGTAATTCTGCTCCGACGGGAAAAGGCAGAATAGAGAAGTGCCTGAGACTTGAGCCAAATTTTCGACTCCTCCAGACATGGGCGCTCCTTTGCTCTGGCACCGGGCGGTGTGGAGGAGTCTTCTTCAGGGAAGAGGGGAACTGACAGTTATATTGGGTTGTTGGGGGTTTTTTATTAATTTTGTCCCTAATGTGAAACTTTTCTCTTGTGCCACTCTTTTATCTTCCCTCCAGACCTCCAGTTCTGAGCTGAGTTCAGTGGCTGTAAATGATAGGTTCCCTAAAGCATCAATCCGCGCTCCTGTAGTACTTGGCCGAGAACAATGCAAGTATTAGGATATCAGCAGCACTCGAAATGATCACGCGTTAAATTATTTTGCTTTCACGGATGAGGGGGCTTTTTTCCAATGTAAATCAAGCGCTTTAGTTATTAAGTCTGAACACTAATCTCCAACAACCTTTACATAATGTGGCAGAATGTGCCACACCACTTCGCACCTGCACTCTGAATAGAGCCGCCTTTTCAATGTAAGACACGCTTGTTGCCCCTGGGCTCCAAAGGAGTTGTGTGAATAAGTCAAGCTTTTTGAATACCCCTACTCGCTTTCTCTTCCTCCTTTGATCACAGAAAATGTCTTCTAATTTGTCCTTTTTCATTGTAACAACGTTTTCAAGCCTCTTTTTATTTTCCGAACCACATATTTATAAAGAACATAAATCGCCCTAGAAAACAAAAGTTCTCTCCTCGCCAACTGGCGAAGTAGCCTATGATCACTTTGTTATTCAGAAGGAGAAAGGGAAAACAAGGTTCTCGCAAAGACTGTTGCTTCTCGAGTTTGTCCTAAACAAACTTTTAACTTTGGGACGGGTGGTGAGGGGAGATAAACATGTTTGTTCCTTTAAAATTTAAGGGCTGATACATTTGACCTGGAGATCTGCTCCATGATCTCTCCAGCCTGGTGATGAACTGCACTTCAACCTTTTAGGTACCCGCAATAATGGCTTGGAGGAGGGCAGGAGGGACCGCTCTATCCCCTTGCCCACTGGAGTGACTGTAGCTTCCGACAGCTTTTTGAGCCCACCAGACAGCTCAGGAAGAAGCCAGCTGTAGCGAGGGGGTTTGCACGCATTAATTCTTAGCTGAGCTGCCTACTTTAACGACCTGCGAGGATAATGAACTCTAATTTATAAATCCACGCAAGGTGTCAGATAACAGGGAGCAGCACCGCTGCCTAAGAAAAAAAACCCCACGAAAACCCAAAACAAAAAAACCCCAAGCTCCAAGACAAAAGAACGCAACAACCCCCTGAAAAAACACCAGCCCTCGAGGTTCCTTTTCCTGCCCCAGTCTCCTAACCCAATTTTCTGCCCAGGAACTGGACAGTGGCTGCCAAGCCACCGAGTGCTCCGTGCTCAGTCCGGCTGTTCCGGGCTGCCCTGCCCTCCCCGCAGCACCGCTTCAGCTGCAAGGGCAGAGGCTATTGCCCAGCAGGGATTCCACCTCCCGCCTTCGTCCCGGCCCCGTCTCAGGCATTTCCGAGGTGTTTTGCCCGAGTGTCCGCTAAGAAGCAGTAGGTTAATGTCATTTTAGTTAAGTTGGTCTTTCTGCATTCTAAGCCCAACCTATGAGTTTGTCACTCCTCCTTCTCACAAGCGGGTTTCCGGACGACTCTTTAACATTCCTATTCATTAGCACGTTAATCAAGGCTGTAATCCCATCGAAGAGGTGCCCGTGCATTCCTGCTGCAGCTCAAACCTCCTCTCGACCGTGTACCTATGCGCAACCCTGCGCAGCGCCCGCTCCCCCCCTTCCAACGGGCTGCTTCCGCCGAGAGGCTGTTCTCTTGCATTACCGTAGGCTCTGGGTAAGAAAACTAACAAACCCTCCTAATAGAGTTTAAACCACTTTGATGTCTTGCCAAGAAACACAGTTCCTTCAAGAGACAAGTCAACATTTGTTTTTCACATTAAATGGCGTTTAGTTGCCACTGAAAAAATGATGCTGAAGGACCACTTTTTAATTCGATGTGTAACAACCGCGGGGGTCTAAGAGAAAATAACGGCGAAAGCTATAGACACAAATAACTAAATTACCAAAACGTTAGTATATCTCCTAGGTTCATTAATATGTAACAGACTCCCCAGTTAATCTCCAAAAGCCAGTGTTCCCCCTCTAAAATAGCACTCTGGGACGAATTGTACAGGAGATCAATCACTGCTAATGCAGTAAGGTTTACTGCAAGGTGGGGGGTGGGGTAGGGAAAGCTATTTACACCTTCAAATAGAAGCTTTTGAGATTTAAGAGTAAGGGTCATACATCACCAAGAATAAATGATTATGAATTGGTAAACGCGCCCTCCAGCCATTAGCTATGCGACGCGATTTATCATTTCTGGGTGTTTTTCTTTTTAAAATCATCTGGCTGTTTGAAAAGAAAAGCATGACGGAGAAGGAAAAAAAAAAAACCACCGCGGGAAAGTTTCTTTTGCATCTACTATAAGTCATCAAAACATTCAGAAATAAACCGGGTCACTTATAAACTGCTCAACGAGAAACAATAAAGCCCCTTCTATTGTACACTTCTATGACTAAGGGATCGGTGGGCTACTCCCAGCCCAGTCCCCGGCCGGTTCTGCTTTTTTCCTCTTTTCTTTTCAAGTTGCAAACCCGCCACTGTTGTAAGAAATAATTTACACCATAAAAATTAGTTGTCGGTGTTTTTCCATTGCCTGACATTTATTTAACTTAAATTACAGGGAGCACTCTGCCAGTTTTCCACAATTGTTGGCCGGTTGTTAGCCAAGAAGTTAACAAACAGGATTAGACTGGGAGGACCTGCCCTTGCAGCAGATGTGGGATGATAGGACAGGGTACCCCTTGTCTCTTGTCCCCATTAGAAAACAAAAAATGTGAAGGCCCTTTTGGGTGGAAAAGCTATATCGGTGGAATCCGGTTATCCCCTCTGGCTGTATTTTTAGAGGGTTTTTTGCTTGTATTTTAAAATTATTATTATTTAAATTGTTTCACAATGTCAAGTAAACCTTTTTCCACTTAGACTGTGCTCAGGGTGCTGGAAATGCTGTTAATCAAATTAGGCAATCTATAATAAAACACATACTTCAGAGCAGGGAAAGAATGACAGCGTGTCGTCGAAGGGCAGGGGAAGAGAGCTGGTGGCACACAGATGCGAGGTAGCCATTCTTAGGGCAGGAGAGCTCTGCCATCGCGCCCACCCTGGTGCCTGGGTTTGACACCCGGATCTGCTGTCTTGGGAGAGAGCCAGGACCACCGACGGGGCAAGAGAGTTGCATAAAAACCTTAACTGCCTGACATGTCTTCGAAGTCTCTGCCTCGTAAACATCTGAACACCAGGCCAGAGGCAAGGTGCTAGCGGTAGGCAAGAGGGAACTTCTCTGAGAGTGGCCCGCACACAGGTTGAAGCAAGGGCAGATGCTCCAGGCCTCTCCGGAGGTGTTTTAGGGACCTCCAGTGGGAAGGGTCTCTGGAGAAAATATAATATTCCCTAAACTGCTACATCCCGCTGCTCCCATCCTTCAGGTTTCAATCGTGACAGGCGTCTGTTTTCTTAGGGTTAGGAGATTTAATATGTGTGGTGAAGGGTCTGTGGCATCGAGGCTCACAGCAGGTAACCAGCTCTTCTAGGGGGCTTTTTACTCCACTTCTAAAAGCTCCTAACATAGTTGCAAGGTTTGGGAATGAAGTGAGTTTCTCGTAGGCTCAAGGAAAGGCTGAGATTTCTACTTTGTTTTACAACCTCGTTACCGGCACATTTGGCTAAAGGGCACTTTTATAGAATGACAAAGACACTGAGCCTGTTCTGGATTCCCCAGGGTTTTTACAAAACTCCATGGCTTATTGTTTATTGTGTGGCTTTCGGGAAGAAAAACACCAACCCCCCCCAAAAAAAAACCCCTCTGTGCAGTTGCACGCGATGGGTTTGCTGACCTTCTGGCTGCAAATAACTTGGAGGCATCTGGGGACGTATATCAGGAGATGGAATCCCCCCCTAGATTTCTGGGCTTCTGCTTTGCTCTCCATGGAAAGAGGCGAGGCGCTCATGCGCCAGCAGCAGAGAGGTGAGCGGAGGGGGCGCAGAACCCTCCGTCGGGTTGCTGCTCCTGCTTCTTGCCCAACAAAACAGTGGCAACCTCGCCGTGCACTTCACGGGGGCATGAACAGTGGTTCGGAGCGCTGAGCAGCGGATGGGCTGTGAAAACCTTCAGCCAGTCCCGCTGGGTGGAGAGCTGATATGGCAGGCTGGCTGGTGGCTGGACATATTCCTGGGCCTTTTCGCACCCCCAGCCCTGCGCAGCCACTTCCAAATGCGTACATGCAAAGCGATGCCTCCTATCCCTTCTGTTCCCAAAGTGAAGAGTGATAGACTCGCTACTCCTCATTGCCACGGGAGAGTGAAGCCAGTCTAATGCCAGTTCTTGCCTTCCAGGATTCCCAGTGGACGGTCTACTTCTTGCTCCACCAAAGAGGGATGAGGTGCAAAACGTTTCCCTCAGAAATCCTCTTTTGTTTGAGAAGCCTACCTGACAACGCAGAGGAATAATTATAATATTCCGAGATTATCTAGCTCTTTGGAATAGATTCGACTTTTATTTTTTCCCCTTGAATATCTAATGTTGCAATTCCAGTTCGAAGTATACCCATTTCCTCTTTATTACATCACTCTGCGTTTTATTTCTACGATTTTATATTTTACGACTGTTCCTGCGAAAGTCTCTATTTTCAGCGTTATAGAAAGTCTCTGAAGATCCATAAGATTATTATTTATCTGACTTTCTGTGTCTCCGAGTGCTGTATACATTATATAATTGCTTTAAAATGTTTTCATAAATTACATTCAGAAATGTGTCATAGTAAATTACCTTTGTAATAAAATGTAAAAAATGCAAATGGCTGTTGTCTTTATTACGTTTTAAACCATTGGTTTATCTGCACTATTTCACTTGTCAGTTGCACAATATGTTGTATAAAGGGAAAGCACAGTTTGATAACAGATAGATGGAACCTCGTGTGTAATCTAGCAGGCACGTACAGTTTGGGTCATTTCCTTATCTCCCGCAGAAAAGACATTATCCCCCTCATATTTACATACTTTTCAATATTTGTCAAACAATCATAAATTATAAATTAATGAAATGTTCGACAGTCTTCAGAGATCAGGCTAATGAAGACATTTACCTTTTGGTGATTTGGAGTCTCATCTTTGTAAGTTTAATGACATTTAGACTCTCACGGTTTATTAAGCTTTATTAGATTTGTCCTTCACTCCTGCTGTCATTCAGATGTCTCTGCATAAACATCACCTGCTTCAGGTACAAGAACAAAACGACTTCTTCCAGGAAGGCTCAGAAGCAGCCACACCAGGCCTGGGCACAGAGCAGGACGCAGAGCGAAGTGAGGCGCGGAGCGGGGCACCGGACGCCCGCAGGCTGCTCGCCACATCGGCTGGGACTGGCAGCCTTTCCCAGCGGTCCTCCGCGGTCGGGAGTTATTAATTGCCCTCCCCAAGCCAAGAAACCCATGTGTGTTCTATTACGCCGGGGCCCGAGCCCAGGCAGACGGGTGCACCCACCCAGCTCGGTGGCCCTCGCACTCTCGGAGGCCTTCTCGGACTCCTGTTCGCCTGAGCGTGTCAGGGGCAAGCAGAAGTTTTATTATCGTGTTGGGTTGGTTCTTTTTTTGTTTGTCTCTTTTATTTTTGTGAACGAACGTGTTTGGTGCTCCTGGCAGGGAGATGCCAGTCTGGGCAGACAGACTGTCCCCACTCAGCACCGTTCAGGGAATTCGCTCTGATGGATGGTACCTACCTCCACAACAGGATTAGGAGGCAGAAATTAAGTTGTCCCCAAGAATGGTCGGCACTTGTCTTTCTCCACCTTTGCCTGGAGAGACGGACTCTAAATCTCTCTGTCCAGACCCTGGCGCCATCTTCCCGGGAACAAAGACGTGGGGGTCCCCGAGCCTAGCAGCCACCCTGTAATCGAGTTTCCTAATTGCATCACTACTCCCGCAAATGTCAGGAACATGTGCTGGGGCACGATGCCTCCCTCCCCTCAGCACGTCTCCCTCCCCGGGGACCACACGGAGGCCCGCCGTCGTGCCTCGACTCTCGGTGTACCCGATCGGCTCAGATCCGGTCTGGTCCGCCTGTCCCGGGGCGCTGCCTCCCTCTCGGAATTTGCACTTCATCAACTAACAGGTCTAAACCTCACTTTACAACCACGAATATTGTTTGCAGAGGCTTCCAGATATTTCCAAACAATGCTTTTTTTTTTAAAACACAACGGAGAGTTATTAAAGTGCTTGTTGGTAAAGTGAGCATGTGTTCTACAATCATCAAAAATTGATATGTACCCCCGGTAAAGTAATTATGCACCATCCTGAGGATACGGGAACAGTGCATTGTTAATCCACTTGCACACCCATTGACTTACAGCATCAGGCTGCAAATAGCTTAATTAAGTCCTACACGTGGAATATAACCATATTGTTACCTTGCCTTATGCACACTATATCTCAATTTATTGGGACAATTAATGCTAGTGATAGACTTCGGGCGAAAAAAAATTAACCTCAAAGCACTGAAGTTGCATTCTGGTGACATTTGCATATGGAGTGTAAATATTGAAACAAGACACAACCTTCCGACGACCGCGAGGGCTTCCAAGCGTACCTTCTGCCCCTCAAGCCCGTCCTTAGGAGGCGCTTCGGCCAGCCCGAGGGAGAGCTCTCCGCAATGTTGTGTTCTTTAGCTGTGTCCTGACTTGGGAAAACGTTTGCAGAGCCAAACCCGCTTATTCCACTTGAGTCCAGAGAAGATTGGGCTGGGTGGGAACTCGGGGATAGATTCTCAGAGGATGTGCAGAGCAAAAAAGGGACTCAGAGCGAGTTACTCTGCAGGTCTGAGGAAGGGGGACATACCGGGGGAGAGGGTAGCTTTTCACCCTCAGCCCCGAACCTGTCTAATACCTTACACACTCTGGTGAACGTGAACATCTGCCCATATTTTATGCGGTGAAGCGAAAAGGTTGCACCTCGGGCCGCGACCTCGGGGTGGCCCCGGGCCCGCCGTGCCCCATACAGGGCAGAGCTACCCCCGTGTGCCTGGCGGAGCCTCGGCGCAACGAGTGAAGGGGTCGGCAGCGCTCAGCCGGGTACCAGGGCAGGGACTGCCAACCAGGCAGGCAACTCTCAGACCCAGTTAGGCGACAACCGGCCCAAACTGCGGTGTGAATCCCACTCCATCACCCCATCTCTCTTTATTCACTCCCCGAGGGAGCCTGGAGGGTGAAACTAAGGCCAATGGTCTTCACAGGATCACGTCTCTCCGGGGGAATCCCCGAGAGCCGCACAGGCTTACAGAGACGGGGATGAACAGGCGCTGAGATAGGCTGGGAGACATGCTCCATGCAGAAGACAGCGCTATGGTTTGGGTGGGCAGTGCCAAGAAGGTTGCTCGGAGACTAAAGAGCAATGGAGAGCTGCCCTACCAGACTGCTGGCAGGGTCACTTATGTGAGCAGCCGCAGGTACACTTCTGGATGCATAGGGCAGGGATGCGCTCCTTTATCTCCTGATTTACCCCCTTTTCAGCAAAACCATTCAGAATCGATATTTTTGGAAAAAAAAATCCCCAACAAAACATCATTAACAAGTGGAACTGTCTCCCTCACACCTTCTAAATGCCCCTCGATTGTGGTATGTCATTCCCATCGGCACGAAGCCTCTTGAAACTTCCCCAATCTGTGCATCTTGAGGATGCAAGGGGCAGTTTCCAACCTCGCAAGGTCTTTGATTTAACGGATTTCTCAAGCTTTTGGGAAAAAGGAGTCTGTCAGGTAACCGGGATCCTCCCAGACGTCTTTCCTGTCCACGTCGAGGTAACTTGTTAAGGGCAGATCCCGGTGCAAACAGGAACACGGGTTAGACCCTCACGCTGGGCTGCAGGGGACTGCAGGAGGGCAGGGGCTGCTAGTGGGACAAAGGTGTCTGCTCCCACCCCTGTGGCCGACACTGCTCAGCCTAGTACACACAGGAGTGGGGCTGCTCCGAATCTATTTGGACTTTTTTTCCTTTAGTTTCCCCCTCCAGCTTTAAACTCTTATTTCAATGCTTCTCCCAAGCTACCGCATTTGCCGACTGGCAAACTGGTGTGGGCTCCTGAATACTGGCTTGGCTGGTGCCGTAGTCATCTCGGCAGCGCCTGTTGGGGAACCAGCCCAGGACTCGGAGGTCACTAGGCGTTAGGAAAGTGGACAGTAAATTTGCTCTTTGAAAGGTGGCTTTGCCTGGTGGGCGATTCTCACACTCGCAAGCACACTCTTTTTTTCTGCTCTGCATCTGACTCTCATGAGGGATGCGCCTTATTCTCCCTTCATTTCGTTTAATCGTTTACAAGCTGAGCCCAACGTTAGATTTTAATTCTTCACCACCCTCGGGGAGCAGCAGGATCGTGGGGATACCCTCTTCGGCTCCCAGGGATCGTTTACAGCATCTCTCTCCTTGGGACTGGACTCCAGGCGGGATCTCGTACCCCGCGGTGCGAGGGCAGCACCTGCCGTCCCATGCATGTGCACGGCGGCTCCGTCCCCACGGCCGGGACCGGCGGACTAGCAGCCGCAGACCCTGACGCAGAGATGAGGATGCTGCCCTCCCCTCGATGTGGGGGGCTGCCCTGCCTGCCGGGGCACAGGTGGCTTCAGGCATCGGGGCTGGGTCCGGCCCGACGGGTCTCAGATCCTCTTCGCGGGGGAACGAAGCGAGGCAGGGAGAAGATTGATCTCTGCGTTAGGCACTTGCAGGTTGTCTGCACCACCCCCACTCCGTCTGCGAACGCTTGCTTTGCAAAATGTGACTATCTATGAAATAAGGGTCAAGAGGCTAGGGGAGCCCGGGCGAGGCGGGCAGGGAGCTCTTAGACCGCACTTCTGCATAGTCAGCACTGACATTTCCACCGGACCAGCGGCATCAAAAGCTCTCTCTGCCCTTTTATCAAAGCAGGGGGACAGAGCCTCAGATACAGGCTAAGGCGCCAGAACTCTGTCCTTGCTAACAGCCGGGACAACTTTCTGGAAGCAAAGGCAGCTCCCCCAGTGCCACTGAAATAAAGAGAATTACAGACTCTTTGACTTCAGAAAAGTATAGGATTTACTAGTGGTTTTGGGAATATTTATCGATGTTTCCTAATAAGAAAAAAATCCAACCCCATACCGAATTCAATGTCCTGCTTCCCACAGTCCCCAGTCTGGTACATTAGTTGTTGTTATTATTATTATTGCTATTAATCACTGTGATTACTTAAATCTATTTATTGTATCAGGGACAAATGCGCAACACAATCTGCAGTTGCAATCCCTGCAGTCCTTCCGGCTTGTCCTTTCTGATTATGGCCCGGAATATCCTCCTGGAGACAAGAGATGAGGTGCTGGCAAATTAAAAAAGCAACATCTTGCTCACTGACTTGGAGATGCCGTGACTTTTCTAAAATCAAAAGCAAAAAAGCTTCGCCTTCTGGCAGTTTCAGGGTCAGAAGGAAAATCGCTTGGTGACAGGTGAATTGTAAAAGTTCACTTTTCCTTATTTGTTTGCTCTGATATCTTTAGGGTAGGGGAAAACAAAGCACAGTAAACATGAAAAAAACCCTACAAGCCTAGAGGACTGTAACTTCAGTGGATGGTTTTAAGGCAGGCAGACTCTGGCTACCTTTGGCCATCTGGCTGGTTTAAGCTTTTGACCCCATGCTGTATGATTTTAGCTTAAAATCTCTTCCGTTGCATTGCCGCTTTTATTGAATTCATCAAAAGCAAACTTTCCTTCCCCGAGGTTTTTTTTTTTTTTAAGAAGGACTAAAATAATAAGTCGACCACTGTGACATTCTCTGGGCTTAGGCCATTTTTCATAACGCAGCTGATACGCCTTTGTGAAGCTAAGGCGACCAAACAGATGAATAATGAGAAAAGTCTCTCGAAAACTAAAGCTTCCAGTTTTCCCATCTTAAAAAAGTTAAGTAAATCGAGAAGGTGCATGTCAAAAAAAAAAACCCTCACCAAATCCTCCCGAATGCAAAAGCTCAAAAATCATCACGTCAATAATCAGGGCAATACTTTTGTACCTCTGAATGGCAATGATGTCTTTTAAGCAATTTACTGCACACACACACACACACACACACACACACACATGAACGCGCTCACACACACACACACACACTCACACAAAACTTTAAAGCTTGTGAAACTGCCCAGGTGGTGTTTATAGCACCGTAGCCAGTGACTTGTAAAGAAATCTGAGACATTTGAAGACCTAGACTATTTAGAAATATATGACAAACTCCGTTATATCTTTTTTTTTTCTTCTTCCTTTCTTTCTTAATTTTTTTTTTCACGTTTCACCGTGTGAAATGCAGGACCAGGTTGTCTGCAGAGCGAAAGAAGAGTCCCGCAAATCGTGATGGTGTGGCAGCAAGGGGGTAAGTTCGTTCGGTTTATTTATTTATTTATTTATTTCAAGTGTTTTCTCATGCGTGTGTGCTTCTGCTTCAAGCCTGCTCTGCCAAGAAACGTGCACTTGTGACTTTAATGTCATTTTTAGCCATAAAGCAGTTTTATGCTTAGAATCATGTCTCCAACGCTGTTGATGTTCTCACTGGAATTTTCTAAAAAAAAAACCCCACCGCCACCACCAACAAAAAAAATCATTTAACTTCTCCCAGCAGCAGAGTCAGGCAGCAGCCAGACCCCACGGTGCGGGACTGGGAGGCGACTGTCTCTATAGTACAAGGCAACAAGTAAGAATTTGATGAGATTTCGCCTCGGTTCAAAAGAATAGTTTTTATTCCTCTTGCTTTTATTTTTTTTAGGGGGGGAGGTTTTTTTTAAATCCCATTGCATTATCTGTACGGTATTTATTTATTTTACAAGTGCAACCCCTAAGCCTTTAAGACCACAACTCTGAAACCCGTGTTTATTATGAAAACTACTGTACGTACAGGCTGCATGGAAGTACAGCCATTGGTTCAAACCAAATGATTATTGATTCAAAGTGCGAGCCCTCCAGGCTGAACGGAAAAGGAAGGAATGGGTCGCAGTGGGTTGGGGTTTTTTTTGTTTGGTTGCTTGGTATTTTTTTGACGGTTTTTCGTTTGGTTGGTTGGGTTTTTTTTCCCCCTTAAAATAGAGAGAGTTCTAAACTGCCAGTGTGACAACCACCACCCAGTCCTTTGAGTTTTTTTTTCTCTTTTTTTGGATGGCAGGAAGAATTTCCCTAGCAGAAATAATGTTTGCTTGGAAAATTCTGCAGGCAGATCACCCTCAGAGATATATTCCAGCCTTTCCTATTCAAAACATGGCTTTAGTTTATTGCGACGACGTGGGGAGGAATGAGGATAATAAAGTAACTCGGTGCCTCCTCCCTCCTCCTCCCTCCACACTTTCAATGAGGAGTCAAACTGCACTTTCCTGCCACTGGTCTCTGCTCGCCCGGTTTCTCCGGAGCGGCTCAGCTCGCTGAGCCGTGCGGCGATGGACAGCCCAGCTTCGTTTGTTCAGGGAACGGGAAGGGAGATGGTGAAAATGAAGAAAAAAGAAATAAATAACGAGAGAGGGAAACGAAAAGGGGTGGGGGTTGGGGTGGGGAGGAAACACACAGGAACCACCGGCTTATTGGAAGGCGCTTGTTAGTAAAGGGAGGTGACCGTGTAGGAGTTGCACCCCGGGCACCCTCGGAGCCTTCAACCCTCCCACCCGGGAGCTGTCTGGAAGTGATCACAGAGGCTCACAGCTAATAATGCCCTTCGCAGAGGTTTGGTCTGCGGTGCTCGCAGAATATGCAACTTTTGCCCCATTGGTTAGCTAGGTGAATTAGCACACACTGCAACTGAACAGTACTTGACCTTTGCCTTTATGTTTGCTCAAATGTTTGCCTAAAACACAATCACCCTTGACAAGAGAGCATGCTACCGTGTGACACTGCCTATTCAATAGATAGATGTTCCCTGCCACACACAACCCAGTTCAGCATTTTAAATAGCTTAGGTATTTGTAAAAGCCGTATAAATTAATGTCTGATGATTGCTAGTTGCTGGTTAAAGACCAGACCATTTAACATGTAGAGTAAGTGTTGGCTTAAAAAAGCCCAAACCAGACCAAACAAAACAACCGGTCGGATTAGGATGTAAGGTCAGAAAAGCGAACTTGTGGTTAGGGAGATCAACAGATTCTTATTCTGCCCCGTTCACAGCCTAGCTGCCGAGATGCACTGCCTGGGAAAAAGGCTGGATTCAGGGCTGTCCGGCTTCTGCTGCTGGCAGAGGGAATGTGAGGGAGAGATGCAACCGTGCACCTGAGAAATTCGTAGGTGACACAGGCGATAGGATGGAGGCAGGCAGTTTACCTGACCTATCCTTTGTCCCACAGTCTCTCTTGTCAAAACTAGACAAAGACCGCAAAACTTTAATGGGGGGAAGAAAAATGTTGCGTTTAGTACGTGAATTTGATCGCTGAAGTCTGGAGCCCAGGGCATTCTCCTAAAGCCTGCAAGGAAGAGATCTGGTGCCGGGCTGGAGCCAGTGGCGGGCAGGGCAGCGCTCGGCTGAGCGGGCAGGAGGGCTGTCGGGGTTCCACGCTCCGCGGAGACAGGACAGGACGGGACAGGACAAGACGGGCTGCAGAGGGAAAGGAGCAGAAAATAGTCATCCTTCATATCTATCAAGCAGAGATAAATTCTCTCTCTGTTCATTAAGAAAGTGGCACCTTATGTGAGGCTTTTATTTGGAAGGAAACGTTACTTTATTATCTGGAAGCATATGATAAAGCTGTTCCCTGGAACAGAATATTGATACCAACTGCAGTTTACAATGTAAGTGGATACCTGCACATCTTGTCAGTACTTCCACCCGGTAAAATACTGTGCCGCCCAACAGGAAAAGTGCAAGTGTGTATTGCGAACAGTTGATCTGCTTTGATTTACCTTTACTGTCTTCATCTGCATATTTTTTCGATGACCTACTTTTTACCGTCTTCAAATTTTGGTACACAAAGCTTCCCCCCCTTCTCTCCATCAGGGTTTTATTTTCACGGCATAATTTAGCCAGGAACATTTTGAAAGAGTTAATTCATATTTATACGAGCATCCTGATTTATTTCTAACGTTATCTTGGAATTAAAAACAAATATATAGGCGGAAAGCAGCAACACAGCTCAGAAAAAAGACTGCTAAGAGGAGGGATTGCAAAGCACAGAGTGAAATAGTCCAATGGTAATTATTACAAGTTATACACAGAATTTATTTCTATCAATCACTTGAATTTTTAAAACAACAATTGGATTATCTCGTTTATAAAGGCGTAGTAAATGATGTTTAGAAAAATAGCAATCGGACTTCAGAAATAAGGTATTTTAATAGAAATCCAAATATATTTCATGTGGAGCCTGGCTGCTCCCCGATGAATTTGCTTCTGATCACCCAGACACACGTGAGGTGCGTGCCCAGCTCTGCCACCCGCGCTCCTGGCGGGACCTGCCACGGCGCTCACTCAGGGCTGATGCTCGAGTCAAATTCATTGCAAAGGTCAGGACCTCGAGAAGAGCCTTTCCTCTGGCACGGCACTGTGGAGGGTGAGGAGTCCTGGCTTTGGCACTTCTCGTCTCCGCTCTGCTTTTTGTCAGTCAAACTTGACCTAGTGGAAGCCACCTTCCCTATAGGCTGAAACGATACCTTGGATTATTTGCTTCTGTGTGGATGCTGTTTGATGTGGACACATGTTCACTTAGGCTTATAGGTCGCTAGTGACCTAGAATAACATAGCACGAACCCCTAGAGGCAAAACAACCGAAGTGAACTTTAAGGCCAGATGATATTCAAAGCGAAGTTGCGGGGAAAGCACCGGGGCCGTTTCTGCCCCGCGGGGACGGGCCGTGCGGGGCTTCATCCACGCACAGCTCCACACGCCAGCCATCGCCTCGGTTTCTCATGAACGAAGTCGTTGGAAAGCTTCAGCTGGAAGAAACGGAAATAGAGGAAGCCCTCAAATTAAATGGGCTCCGACTAGGAGAGGTTTTAGTAATGTTTCCCCTTGTTTTACTGGAAGTTAGAGTCTGTTGGAAGGAGGAATCTCTAGTTAAAGGAGAGGCAGATGATTATGCAAAGGGACTTTTAGCAGTGACTTCAAAACAAAATCGTTTTTTAAAAGAGAAACAATCTGTAGAAAATTACTTTATTTCATTAGGTATGAAGAAGTAAGCTTGCGGGTTTTTTCCCTAAAGAAAAAAATATTGAATACATCATAAACAAAATACAAAATAAGGCTTGACATGTTTACGAAGTGATTGTTGTTTTCGGTTAATCTTTTATATATTTATTAGATTTCTCTGTGGAAAAGGTAATTTTCTGGGCACCTTGAGAAAAGATAATTTTTACCAGCAGTCCCATTTCGGGCAGAAATTCTGCTTGTTCTGTCCAGAGACAGAGAACACAACTTAGTATCATCTCCTCTTTCCAGGAATGGCTTGGCTTGCCTTTAATTGCCTTTAATTTTTAACGGTTGAGTTTTACTGGCAGAAACATCAAGGATGTGTCTCTCTTCTATATTTGCTATGCTGTGCAGGTATCTCTAATTAGAATAAGACACCCAGCACAACGAGTAAGCTATTGTTTGAGAGTTTGAAGCACGACAGTTCCTCTTCTGGTTCAGAGTCGCTGCCTACAGTTACCCTCCGATTTCCGATGCCTATTATGTATACAATCGAGCCTATAATTACCTGCTGATTTCTTTGTAGTAGTTAAACAGAGTTTGTACTGTTCGGGTAATACTGTCCAGTCGTTATGTCTCCAGAAGCCGTCATGAAAGCTTAAATGTACTCTGTGCAATCTGTAAGTAATCAATGAAATTTACGATCTCGACCCCCCCTCTCCACCTACATTTCCTGTCCAAAGAAGGAAAACCGAGATATGAAGGTGTCTGTGCGTCCTTCGCAGCACCTCAGGACGGCAGCTTTGGAAGGAAAAGTAGTACCAGGCTCTGCTTTCACACGGGAGCGAGAACCGGGAGGGACTTTCCCTCGGGGCAGTGCCCAGAGAGCGGCGTGACTGCCGGTAGCCCGGGGAGGCACCAAGGGGCTCTCCCAGCTCCGGGTGAGGCGGAACCCTCCGGACGAGCCGCCCGCCGTGGGGGCTGCTGCCCGGTGTAGGGTGCCTCTGCCCTCTCTGCTAAGGGAAAGGAAGGACCAGGTGATAAGATAAGGGTCGGCGACATGGGGCTGAAAGAACAGCCCGGCATTCCTGTACCCACTTCCCAGCCGGGGTCTGTCGGCGGTGGCGGAGGCGAGCCGGGAACGTGGAGCCGGGTGATGCCTCCAGCCCGGCCAACCCCAGCCGCATTCCCTGGTCCTGTTCCTTATGCTAAAGCAGCCGCGGAGCTGTCGTCTCCCGCCGCCCTCGCCTCCTCTGCCTGGGTCCCCGTGCCGGCTCTTGGTCCCGGTCAGGGGTGCCCGCAGGGTACCGAGACACGACCCTGCTATCACCCCTCCTGCCCTGAGCCTTCCGCGGCAGCCGCTGCCCAGAGGGGACCAGGAGCTTCCCGAGGCAGGTGGGGGGCACCTGAAGCAGGAGGCACACAGGGATGTTTCTCAGACTCCTTCATCCTCCGCCGCCGCCCACTCCAGCTCCAGCTCCAAAGCTGTCCGTAATGTATGTCTGTGTGTCAGGGAGAGCAAGCTGCTCCGGGAACATCACTGATTTTCGAAGAATCAACCTGCTGTGGCTTTTTTTAAAGGCTGTTATCAAAACAAAGTTTAGGGAGGGTGAATGATTGTACAGTTAAAAGCCATGGTTGATGCCTCTCAGCCCAAGATGTCGGATTGAGGTAGCAGCTCTCCACCCTAAAGGTGGGAGGGAGGTTGGCCTGGAATTGAACTAAGTCTCTCTTAAAAAAAATAGTAGAGAATGCACTTGCAGGCTGACAAAAGATGAATCCACCCTGACTTAAAAATTAACTATGGGAAGAGGCTATGACCAGATATGGTGGGAAACCTCTTCCCCCGGGAATGGTAGGGAAGCAGGAGGAGGAGGGAAGGTTGATTCTTCTTGGATCCCAGGCCTGCTACATCTTCTCCCATTGCTTATCTTTCAGACAGGTGAAATATATTCCACACCTCCCCCTTCTCTCCAAGGCCTAGGGATTGTCTTGCAGGTGGACGCTGTGGTCCCCACGTCCTCCCAGTGGTAGCCTTAGCAACCATTTTTGTGACAGATTTTCCCCAGCAGTCCCTGGGCACATACCCTGAAGCATGGGTGTATCCTACATGGTGAAGGGTCAGAGCCTGGACAGGGAGCTGAGGGTATTTGAGGGCTTAGCATGGGACCAAGGTCCACAAATCTCATGCTGGTCATAAGCAATTTCTAGGAGATCATTTTAAGGGGGAGTTGCTGCCAAACAGAGGCAGCAGTGGAGGTTGTCTGTCTCCTGGTATAGGATGCACTCAGAACATCTCAGTTTTATTCTACATCCAGACCTGAAATTGCCATGGCAAACTGCTGGGGCATGCAGTGTACCCCCTCCAGGGAATCTCCTGTGCTGGGAGAAGGCTGACTGTTGCCACTGTTTCATGTCTGTCTGATGTAAAGACAGGAGTGAGGTCACGGAGCCCCATGAAGCCACTCCACTCCCAACCCCTGCTCAGTGTCCTCCAGTGAGAGGTGCCTCAGCCTCCCTTTTGCAGCCCATGGCAAATATTCCCCAGCAGTGCAAAACCAGAGGGTTGGGTGCCCTTGTTTAAATCCATAGACGTTAACTAGGCATTTAGGTTAACAAGAAAATGTGTCCAGACACAGAAAAATTCTTTAACAAACCCTCCTCTAATTTCCACTCTCTCCTCAACCTACTGTACTGACTTGCAAGAAATGTACTGCTTCAAAGCAGGAAACCAGTCTGAGATGGAGTTAGCCACTGAACTGTGTGGGAACACATTCTAGACAGGGCACCAAAGCCAGTGTAACCAACACAGACCAGTCATTCCTGTTAAGATGTCCTTGCTGGCGTTTCAATGAAAAGGAAGTAGTGTAATGCAATCCTTTTGGATAAATGAACACTTCCCACTGCTCAAAGCAAGGCAAAGAACTGGGCTGAGCTTGACTGAGTGATTAGGGGTTAATTCCAGGAGGGTTATGTGCATAGAGTTGCATGCGAACTCAACCAGCCTCTTGCCCTCATGGAAAGAAGCAGAACTAGGGCCAGTTTTCAATCTAGGATTATTTATAACCTGTCGTACGCATGCATGACAACATATTTTGCCACTTACAAACAAAGACGTTGAATACGCTCTTGCACAATGTCATGGATGCTCCAGTTTATTCTCTTTGCTGCCATGTAAAGCCAAGATCTCAACGTCTCAGGCACTCATACTGTCCAGATTTGTCTGATTTCTAATAAAAGAATTTAGCTTCCTGTTCATTCCTCTAAGAGCTACACAAAATCCTTCCTCTGAAAACAGCATCATTTTGCACGTACGAAAATAAACAGAGATGGATCATGCTATAATTTGCACACATCTATGTTATTTACCCCAGCATTAATTAGTAGGCTTGAGTGATTACATCTTGGCCTTGGGCAAGGGTCAGTGCCACCACTGGTGGTTGCCTGGACCTAGCAGGTGGGAATGCCCCAACCTGCAGGAGAGCTTTCAAGGCCAAGACCAGGGAGTGGGGGACACCTCAGATGTGCAGCACTCATTCCTATTCCTCAGTGCTTTGGGGAGGAGGAGGAGGAGGAGAAGGGATGGGGACCTTTGGCACATGCCGTGTCTGGGGTGGGCAGGGCTGGAGAGGGCCCAACACACGAATAAGCTACTCTCCTTCCCTGCCCCTGCAATCCTTAAGCACAAAAGTAGACCCAAATTACAAAAGCCTGTTCTGTGCATCAACAACAACAAAAAAACCCACCCCCTCTTCTCCTCTGACTTTGTTCTTTTGATTTTTTATAGATCAAAGGCAGGATAGAGAAAAAAAATTGGCAGGCGAAGATAGACATTGTTCTAGTGACAAGATGAGGGTCCCGAAAGGAGAATGCTTGCTCCATCGGAAGTGGCTGCGTGGCAAAGAGAGAAACCTCACTTTTCAAGCCCCTTTGCAAAGCATTGTCTTTGGGGCTGGCGCTGCTGCCATACAGTAAGGTCCCCATGGCAACGCAACCTGCTGCTGCTGCTGCCCTTCTTCCAGAGTTGAAGGCACTGAAAGGCAGCTGAAGTGACTGGGCTTNTTGTCCATGCTTTTCTGAATCTGATTTACCATATCATAACCCCTAGGAAGAAGAAAACATCAATATCCTGAAGGAATGGAGATGTTTCTATGGAAAACCTAGGAATTTTAGCCCATAAAAGATCTGGTGTAAAAATCAAAGAGATCAAAGGCGGCGCTCCCAGGAGCATAGATGCGTCTCTGAATTAAAGATGGACGATGCAGACTACAAAGTACTTTTTTTCCACCCTTCTTTATTCAGGCCTCTGTTTCCATTTCAAGGGAGGCGCTGTCCCAACATCATATCTGAGTCCAAGCAGTCACCACGAACAATGCGCGTGAAGGGGGAGAAAGGCTAAAGAAAGAAAATCATAACAACCATTCGGGCCTGGCAGGATTGTTTCCACTACACACCCGAGTGTCACGATTCATCGCCAAAAAACCATAAGAATTTGAAAAAATAGAGAGTAGTAGGGGGGGGAGAGGCTAAAGTGAAGCGATTAATACAGATGGTAAAGGCTGCGGCTAGCGATGCTCGAGGGTCGGTGATCTGGGTGGGGGTGGGGGCGGAGGGAGAGGGGCAGGTTGTCCTCTCTCTGCCTCATCCTGTGGTCCAGCCCCGTGGACCCTCGGACTCTCAGTGCCAGCTCTTCCGCCCCGCCAGTGAGGGGGCCCGGGCTACCCTAGACGTAGGGTTTCAATGCGAAGCGGAGGAGCAAGGAGGCAGCGAATACCCGCGGCTCTACCTGCGGAGGGAGGGGAGACTCTGCTTGCGCGGGGGGCGCTTCCGCAGAGCGTCTCTGCGGGCCGTGCGCGCCCATTCAGCGCGGAGCTCCCGGTGCGGGCGCTGCGCTCTTGAGCGATGGGCAGAGCTGATGGATGATGCCGAGTCTTCTCTAGCTGGCACCAGTCCACCCAGTGTCATAAAACAAAGCAAACCCACATTTAAGACGTGACGGGGATAGTCATCTCGTCTATCTACCTACAGCCGCTTCATCTAGCACGGTACGAAGCTGCTGCGCCAGCCGGAGCGACACGTCTGTCCCTTCGGGGTGCAGGTTACCCCTGCGTCCTCACCTCCCTGCACATCCACCCCTGCCGAAAGGTGACGCTCTCTCCATGCAGACACCCCCGGCTCTTTTTCCCTGCCACTGGGAAACGTGGTGGGAGAAAGCCGTTGTTTCGAGCCCAGGATGATGAATATTAGAGAAGTCAATTAAGTTGTTTGGAAACTCATGGATGGGAAAAAAAAAAAAGCGCTGGGACAAATGTTATGAAGAAAGCCAATTAAAATGGTTTGATAAGCATATGTATTAGCAACAAGTGTAGCACAGAGGTCAGAAACAACACTAAGTAAACAGAGTTGACAGAAGAGTGAATCTTTTGTGGCGGGTGCGCAGCTGTCCAGCCTCCCTTTGTCCAGGCTGAGGCTGGGTGCACGCTCCCTGCTGCCCTCTCCCCAACTCAATGCACAAAAACAGATTGGGATGTTCTGCATGCATAGGCAACATTGCAGCTTCCAGTCTTCCCTTTTCTGTTCCTTCTTTAGGAGACAGGGCTCTCCAGACATTTTTTCCTGACAGTAACAAAGCGGGGCTGTAAAACAGTTTAGAATAGGAGGGGAGAAAGGAGAGAAAGGAATCCCCGAGGGGGAAAAAAGCGCCGTGTCACGGGACAAAAGAATAGGAAGTTGAAAATAGAAATAAAACTGAAAGCAAGAATTATCTTGTTAAACAGAGGTGCTTTTTGTCCAGAGTCTTCTTTGTGAAAGTTTTTAAAGTATCACGACGTGGAACAAGTGTGTAAGTCCCCACACATACTTCAGTCAAAGATTCATGAGCTTCCGAGAGCCTTGATGGCTTATTTATGTGTCAGCAAATTCTGCAGCTTAAATACGTTTTAAAAAATAGATCTAGGGTTAGTCGGAGTCCTGTAGACACAGCTTGAAAAGTGCGGGGCGGGCAGGAGGATTCCTCCCAGGCCAGGAAAAGGAAATTAAAAGATCAAGAAGCAATGAGCCAGTTTCTTTTCATTTCAAGTCTGGAGAATAAAGACAGGTCGAGCTGTTTTGTACCAGTTCGGTTCCTCTTGAGCACAGAGGCACTGGGTGAGAGTGCTTCAGGATGCAGCCTGGAACACTTGCTCAGTGAAAGAAAAACTTGGTGGCAAGTGAGGTGAGGTGCCAGGGCTGAGCTGGGCCGGCCCTGTCAGCCGGGCTGGAGTCTCAGATCTCTCACAGAAATGTTTTTCTCCCTTCGGGATAATCAGATACGGTGATGTGAAAACCGTAACCTATTCCCAAGAAATGGATGCACATTTAGGAGTGATGTCACAATTCTTATCGAGGTAAAGGCCCAGTACGGCCACCTTGAACTTGCCTTCCAGGTCTACTCTTTTCTTTCTTGGTTTAATGCCACTGGAGAAAAAAATTAGTCTAAAGGGGGTTGTGGGGAGAAACCAAGTGAAGCCGGGAGGAGCAACAAAGTCAAAACAAAAATACATCACCTCTCTAACTCTGCTCAACCTCTCTGTCCTCAGTTGAGCCTTGCTCGCCTTTAACGAAAAGCCTTCGTGGAGCACAGCTTTTGTTAAACCCGAGATGGTAGGGAAAGCCCTGGAGAAACAATTGCGACTCGATTCCCGGGGACTACACATGTTGCCCAATGCTGCCCAAATTGTCCGCAATACTGTCGGAGTCACTGTGTGGCAAGCGGCTTTTTGCAGTCCCCTGAGAAACGGAGAGCACTTGCGTGCTTTTGATGGTGGACTCCGGTTTAGTCAAGTTTCGATTTGGAATAGACGAATGCGAGAGTTTAAATTTTATGACTTGGGGATTTGAGTATGAATCTTCGGTCTGGGCACAAGAACACACCGAGCTACTGCAAATCAGAGGGGGAAATCGTTATAGCCTGTCCCTGGAGTTGTTTTTCTGTCTTTGAAGCAGGTTCCAAATGAAAACTTTTCTAATGAATTGAAGTCGTTAAATTTTAATGGGGGTGAGTTATGGATTAGCTCCCAAAATGCTACAGAAGTTTCATAAAAATAGGCTGATATGTGGCCTTTCAGAATTGTCTTGTTCCACCAGTGAAAATTATATTTGGACATCTCACCCTTTTCTAAATGTCATCTTCCCAGTAAAGTCAATTTGTTAAGATTATCAATTTTCTCTGTCAAGTCTGTCGTTTTCATGATTTAAGGAGACTCTTTGTCTTAAAGCGAAGATTTCACAATCGGAAAAAGCTGACTCGAGTTACACTGCTGCGTGATTTCAGAACGTGGACAAACGGCCCTGGGCTTGGAGAGTGATGATGATCCCAAGGCTTTTGCCCGCAGCTGAGGCACACGGAGCTCGACCTCACGGCTCCTGGCCAGGGGTGTAGGTGGGTGGGTGGGGGGCTTTGGAGCAACGCTCTGCCCCTGTAGGAGAGGTGGGTCAGCGGCGTGTCAGGTGGGCACCGTGGGACAGCTGCGGGGTGTGCTCCGGGATCAGCTCCCAGCTGCGCCAGACTCGTCGTGATCTCACCTCGCCCTCTTCCCCCTTCCCAGCCAGGGGAGCAGCCGAGAACGCTGGGGTAGTTTACACATTCGACATGAATTTCAGTTAAAGCAGATGCCAGTGTCTAAATTAATACTAGCGTTTTGCAGATTCTATAACCCTTAAAGAATCGAACTAATGAAATTCTGAGGCTTTCTTTAAGTCGAATGCTATCCCTTTCTTCCCATCGATGGGTCAGTGCACTCGGGCGCAGGCATCAGATACTTTCCAGAAGTTTAATCTGTGCATCATACACGTTCTGAATCGTTTCCAGGAGCACTGCTTCTTATCCATGAAGCCTGCAAGCTTTAGAGACACGGTTTAAACAGCGAGGACAAGCCCGTAACTGCAGCAGAGCAGACTCCAGCCCCCCCCAACCTGGATATTTGGAGTTGGGGCTTTTTTTTTTCTTTAGAGAGGCACTTTTCTGTAACCCCTCTCCACCACAACTAAGCTAACAGGCAGGGCTTAAATTACAAATACTTTATTTAATAGGAGAGGGATTGGCTGTCTCGTTCACCCCTTGCAAATAAAAAATATTAGAAAAATGTTCCTATAGTACAGAAAAGCCCGGTGACCTTACAGTTTCACCCCCTCACATTAAAACAGTGGCTGCACGGCTGCCTATCTGAGAAGAATAAGCAGTAGAGTTAAGAGGAAATTGAAACAAGGGCACTTCTGCTGAGATAGGAATTGGCCTGATACATCTTTTGGGTCAGATCAAGACAACTGGGTTTGATTTTCTTGTCTTTACATGGAACACTAGGAGGAGAAAACCGCATCAAGGTGGGCCCCAGGGCTTCAGAAGTTAGCAGCTGATGAGCCCGTCTCTCCACACCAGGGCGGTGCCTTGAGCTAAGCAGAAAAGACAAGTACAGCTGAGCCCTGGTCTTGGCTTTGGTGCCATGCGCCGGTATCGGAAGAGGTCCTTGAATGGGGTGATGATCCCATTGCTCAAAGAAACGCGGTCACTCCCCAGCTCCCCGGGACCACGAGTGGACCCTGTGTTCCGACCCCCCTTCCGCCCCCTTCCGCGGAGCTTCAAAGGTTGCCCTTCTGCGGAGGGTTTCCGCGACCCCTGCCACTGCCTGCTCGCCCTGGAATTAGCAATCCCATCTGGTGCAGGGGGTTCTCGCCGCCAGGTTTTCTCCTCCGAGAGGAGCTGAGCCAGCCCTGCGACGTGTCATTGCAAGCGGGAAGCACAACAGCAAACTCTGGCAGATCCCTTTAGGGGAGAAAACGGCAAGTTAAAGCACAGGCGATAGGCAGGGTTTCTCTGTCTGCTGGGGATCGCAAGAAGAGGGATGCCTTTTCAGCAGACTCTCAGAGAAACCACGGGGGGAGAGAGAAACTTGCTGCGTAGGACACTTCAGTGCTGGGTAGCAGGGTGCAGCAGCGGGAACGAACGCGATGCGATTTAGCCTTTATTTCTCCCGTGCTTAATTCCACGATTTACTTTACCCCTGCGTGGTAGTGATGCTGGGGTTAGGAACAGCCCTGCGCGTCGTGTTGTTTGGACGCGGAAGGGCACCGCGGAACGCCCCGCGTGGGACAGCGGCAGTGCCTTTCACCTCCAACCCGACGTCCTGTCTATTGCCGCATAGGTCGGGCCCCGTCAGCGAGGCACCAGTGGGAGTCTGGAGACTCCTCCGGTCCGGGGTGATTCCCCCTACATCTTCGGATGTGGGAAGGTTTTCTGGCGTCGGGTGGCTAGATCTGGGTCTGGGTCTCTGCTGAAGAGACTCTCTCAAGAATGTAAATATGTCGGTATTTCCTATGGGAAAAACTCCCTGTCCGGGTTAAGTCCCTGCGAGGGAGTTTTCTGACCACGTCTAGTTCCTCTTTGCAATCACGTCCCGTCGCTAAGGGACATCGGCGAGCTCTGATGGTGAAAGGAGGAATGACTTCATCGCCAAGGGTCACATTTCTAGTCCTAAACTGCTCGTTGATATTTTAATTGCATTAAATAAATAACTCGACTAAAGGAAGCAGCTTATTGAAATAGTGCAAGTGAATTTCAAAGAAATCAAATATCCAAAGTTAATCAATATTCAGACACTCGAGGCTACAAAGCTAGGTGAAAACAAAGCCTCTTCAGCAGAGTAGCAGTAATGTGCGGCACCTGAAGTAACTCACTGCTGGGTACCTCTGTCAGACACTACTAATTAACCTACTTTTCAACTGAGTTGATGTCAACTTTATAAGAGAGGAGAGAGACGTGCTTTCCCTTTGGTTTCATCCTTGCCCATCACGGTCTTTCCCTGCGCCGCCCACATGCGGGCTACTCCCAGCGCCGCCGCCGCGTATTCTCCGCCGTCGCGCAGCAAGCTCGAGGCAGCCCCGGAGGGGCAGTGCTCCTGCTAGCCGGCCCCAACCTCAGCGATGAGACCATTCGGGGCTGGGAGAATCTATTAAGCAAGCTGCGAGGTATTTGACTTTTTATTTGTAAAGGCTTTCGGAGAGTGCCAGCGCAGGACTGCTTGCAATGGCTTTTTTTTTGGTTGTTGTTGTTGTTTCCTCCATCCTCTGCCTCCTAAACGTTACAAGGCGGAGACCGGTCCCGGGCAGCCCCTCTTCAGCCCTCGGACTTTTGGTTAGGGTGCTCCGTGTGGGAAAACACAGAGATGGTGCACGGTGCTGTTTGTTTTAGTTTCATAAACTCATCAGAGCAGGAAGACAATGCTAAGTTGTCCTCTGTAGGACCAGGAGTGCCTCTCAGGGATTCTTTATTTTAACAACATGAAAAATCTCCTAAATGGTGTCCCTTATCCTAAAAAAGCCCTCTCAATTTCCTATACAGAAACAAAGGAAGAGCTAATCTTTTTTTCTAAGGCATCTTTCCCAAGACAAAACAGCTTATCCCTGCTCAAAATCTACGTAGCTGGTTCTTTATATTAGAGGTGGATCTGGTCCACGGTTATATATTTGAGAAAGCACTGCATTTTCCTTCTGAGTTGTTTTGCTAAGGGAGAGCTGGAAGGTTCTGAGAAAGTGCTTTAGACCTGGGTTATAAATAAAGAAAGATCAGGAAACTACACGAAATCAGAAAGCCTGATCACAGCTCTCATGCATGATTTGCAAGGAAAGACAAACAACGAAGATTTAATGTAGACAGAAAACAGCCTGGATGAATTTCTGAACATGAAGTTATTAATAAGGAAAAGCACTGAGCACTTTCTCCATGGTAGAGAGGAAAGATAGTGGACTTGAATTGCCCCAAGCAAAGTGGGCTTGGGGTAGAGGTAGTTCAGAGTCTTCCTCTGCAAGGAGCTCTGAGTGCTGGAACTGACCTAAAGAGCTTTTGGGGTCTCCATCCATGGTGTTCTGCTAGGTATGACGTGATTGTGGGGATCCTGCCTTGTGGCAAAAGTGAGTGATCAATTTCTGTAGATATATTCCATATATTTTAGGTAAAAGTCAAGTTTTCTCTACAGAAAAGTCCAGTCATAGAACTCAATTTGGTGGCATCAGTATGCTGGGGGGGTGGGAGTGGTGGGGAGGGGGAAGAGGCTCACTGTATATGGTTGCTTTGGTATTGCTCATGTTAAGTGGCACTGGCTTTGACCATACTGAGGCAGGCTTTGGCAGCAGCAGGAGTACTTTAGGTAGTTAATTACTACTTAGCATACTAATCTACAAGCCAAATCGAGGGATGACTTTGCAAGGTGGGAGGACCAGGTAGTGCAACTCCAAGTTGAAGGCTCCCAACTAGTGTGTACACCACTGAAGTTGTTTTGGATTGTGTCCTGAAGTGCAGTTGCATTTGTAGCTTAAGAAAATGATTAGGAAGGTGGCTGCTTTTCCAAACAATTAAGGAACTAACTTCTGAATTTAATGCTGGTGCTAAGGACTTCTAAGAATCCTGTGAGTATTTTACTTTGAGGTGTCCATGCCTGATGTTTTTACCCCTCACACCACTAGAAACAGGATTTTGTGGATGCTTAAATGATGAAAGTTCAACTGATTTTACAACTGCCTGTCTCCAAAATCAAACCAAAACCAAACACACTAATCTCAGTTGGGGATGAGCTAAAAAATCCCTGTTACCTTGGAATCTGATTCCCCAAAGTATTGGAGCAAGTGTGCACCAGGGGGTGAGAAATATGGAGGGAGCTGTTTGTAATGGCAAGCAGAATGCAACTCTACTACGTTCTTCCCTGGAATTTGCCATCCAAGGGTTTTCCCTGAGCAATAACTGTCCAGATATATCCACCTGGTAGCACCAGGTAGGGATTTTGATGGTAAAATGATTTTTTGCTTATGTGAACCTGAAAACATTCTTTTTCCTGGGAGACACAGTGTTTGTTGAGAAACTCCCACTCTTTCCTGTGCTTTGATTTAAGCTCCCCCCTCCCTTAACTAACAGAATTATGGAAATAATCTGCAAACATATTTTGTCCTCTAAAGTTGGAGACTTGTTCTTATGCAAAGTCCTCAGTGAGGTAACTATGGAGGTTCTGCTTAAGCAGTGGATGTGAAGAAACCTTCAAGTATTCCACAGGTTGGTAGATATAGAGTTTGGGGTGACATTTCCCTTCGTGCTTGTTGCACGATTGTGCATTACCTTGTCAGTTTTCACTTCAAAGAAATTAAAATAAGTCGAGTTGAGCAGACTCACTCGCAGAGTTACCATATAAAAATACCCTTTAATGATTATTGCCATTTTGGGCAAGTTTAGAGAGGTCGAAATAGGCTGTAGGTATGAGCAATCCCACGTGTTTTAACAGATTAAGCAAAAATTAAATCAGGAGGAATGCTGTATGAACTAAACAACATGCTGATGATTCGTGTGTGTGGTATTTCTTTGCATGGCTTTAAGATCTCTCACATTAAACCACCAGGAGACACCAACTTTTTAAACAAAACGCAGGAAAACATAGGAATTTCAGTCCTATTTGCTCCACAAATGTAAACAGGACACTAAGTACATGATAGAAAAACAAATTTTACCTTTGCTGATTTAATTTGGCAGAGTTTGTTATGCATGTGTTATAAGAGAAACAGGAGCAGGCGAGCGGTGCGGCAATTATGACGCCAGACGGGTGTTTGTATTGAGTAGGTCATTTAGAATGGAGTTCTGGCAAGTGTAAGTGTCTGCAGGGCTGCTTACGGCTCCTCTTGGGCACAATAAGATTGGTGAAAATGTTCCTGTTTCGTGTTCCTTGAGCAAACACTTTCTTTGGAGAAGTCAGGGATGTGTGTCTTTTTCTTGTTTGTTCTCCCTGAGCACAAATGACAACATAATTATTGCACGCAAGACAGTGGTGGTGTTGAGGGACTTCCAGTGTATTTGTAATTTTCTCTTAATTAACTTCTTTTTCCCCCTTCTTCTTGCTGGAATTTTTCAGAAATAATTATTAATTTTCTGTGTAACTCAGATAAAACCTACAATTTCTCAAATTACTGTTATTATGGAGGATGGATACTGACGTTTTTGCTTTCATATACCGAGAAAGTATTTGTTCCCTCCATCATTTCATGAAATCTTACAGCTTTTTGTCTAGGAAAGAGTGTTGCAATTGGGATTTTGCTAGTACAGACCACCAAAGGAAGGGATTCCTTTTTTTCCTAGGTGGATAATTGCTCCTACATAGCAAGAAAGAGGAAAATGTGCTCTTAGTTGTGCAAAAAATGGCAGATTAAACCATGACAGAGTGTGGACCTTTGGGTAGCTGGAAATAGGGTTTCTCAACCATTTTGCTACCTCTTATAATAATTTCATTAAATAACTTACCTGAACATACTCATCTCTAATTTTTTTTAAAGACTAAAATTGTGTGAATGTGAAGGGGAACATTCCTTTCTGTGTCTGAGCTAGAAACTGCAGACAACTTTGATTAGAGACTGTAGCCAGGTCTTTTAGTGCAGTGCAAGGTCACCCTAAAAATAGCTGAGGCAAAAGCTTTGACAGCTTATGGTGATCCAGAACCTAGCTCTCCAGACCTACTATGATAGAAGCAGTAAACCTGCTCAGTACTTCTCATATCCTTTGAGTCATGAGTTCATGTGTCCAACCTCTGGGGAAAAAGCTGACACTCCCTGGGGTCTTAGTTTGATTATCAAGAGATCTAGCATGACAAATGCATGCTATGATGAGACAAATATAGATAGGAAAGGGCTTCTGCTTGCACCTTGGCTTAATAGAGAGATGATGAGGACCATGGTATAAGGTCACAAGCTGGAGCTCGGGCCTGTTTCTGACTTGCAGAGGCTGCAAGCAGTAGCTTGTTCTGACTCCAAGGCTGATACCAAGTTTGGTAAAGTGCAGGTAACTTCTGGCAAGTCACCACCAATGACTGTAGTTCAGAATTTAGTGGTCAAAGATCAACAGCTCTGAAGACCACTGTGACCAAAAAAACCCCAACAAAACAAACACAGCAGTGTTGCTGGATCCACTGTTAAACAGTTTATGAAGGGGGAAAAAGCCACTTGCTGTAGGATGTCAGCAAAGAACCACTTATTTTGATAACTATTGTCTCAGGTCCACGCATAAGCACTTATGTAGCTGAAGGTAACTGCTGCAGACCCCAGCACACAGCAATCTTGTGGTGAGACATGCTTGTACGCATGTTTATGATTCATGTGCTGCTGCTGACTGATGTGCAACATGAAGTCTAGGTTGCTGGAAAAAAATAGTTGCTGGTACATCAGATCCCATTACAGTGCTGGCGATGGCTGATGCAAACAGGCTTGCTGACACGTGCAAGGACTGGTTCTCTTTACTTTCTGATCTACAGATTGAGAGTGACTGTTCAAGTATTTACACTTGATTATGCATCTGCTGTTGGGTGAGGAGAGAAAAAGGCTAGCTGCTGCTATGTCAGAAACAGGAGACTGCCTATGGCTTCCTTGAAGAGCATTCCTTTAGCAGACCTGACACTGGGTACAACGGCTTAATTTCAAAAAAGAAAAGATGTTAAATTACAGTACTGATGAGGCTGGAAAAGACCTTAAAAATCATCCAGTCCAACCTAAAATCCACCAAGTAACCCTAAACAGTTAGCAGTGTCATGTGTGAGCAGTTGGATGACTTGCAGTGTTCTCTCTAGCTCATATTGACTGGTCTATCCATTACTGTCTGAAGCAAAGGGCAAGGCAGAAGTTATTGTCTAGATAAGCAAAATCACTGTGGAAGGATTTCACAGGGAATTCCCTTCTTCATTGGTGATTGTCCACTTGACTTATTCTTGGCTTACAGACTTCTAGGGAGAGGGACCTTGCCCTTGTTCTTTAGGAAAGTAAATTTGTATTTTTCTGCACATTATTTCTTTCCTTACACCTTAAATTTTATCTCCTGGTTGTGTCTGCCTTGTCTTGGTGTGCTGTAGCACCAGTTTGGTTTGCTGTGGTGAGGAGACTCTGGGTTTGATCTAGTTATTTTTGCTTTAGCTTGCACACAGGGTTTTTTTTGAGTGCTATTGACTGCATCGTTTATCACATTAGATCAGCTACCAAACTCTTTTCCTCTGAACATCAGCTGTATATAAAGGCAATGAGATACATTTCCAGACCAAAGATTTCTTATATTCCAGAGGCCTCTAATTTAAGATCACTGTCACACTGGTGAACAACAAGGACCTTGTCAGACTTCAGAGTTATGAATAGCAGAGCCAAAACAGAGCCTCTAGTTATGATATGTCTGGCCTATTATAGTACGGTCCAGTGAGCTGTGCAGTGTTCTGCTTGATTTATCTCAGTGTAAACAGTGTCTGACCTCTTCTACCACATCAGTCTGTTCCCCCTCCTTAGGTAAGGAAATCAAGATAATTTTTGATCTCTATAGTCAGAACAGTAGCCTGTCCTCTCACAACTTGTTTTATTTGAGAGAGTCTGCAGCCAAATCTCCTGTTTTCAATTGGATGCTGCTGCTTGTAGGATGTGGTGTTTGTGTCCACCCTGCTGTTCTGGCACTTCTCTACATGCCTTAAGTATGTCTGTGATGTTACCAATACCCTAAGATGTATGGGTCGACTTTGACACGGTTTGATTGAATTCCTCCTTTATTTTTAATAGATCAGATAAACAAATGTATTTTCCTCTAAGTCAAAGGCTAGAATGCCCCTCTTGACCTTCTTTGCTGCCTGTGTGTGTGTGAAGTGCAGAGTGGTTTGCAGAAACTCGGTCCTGCAGGAAGGAAACACTTTTCAGATGTGTTTTCACTAAAAAGAGAAGTAAATTCTCATTATTTTCCAACATTATGCATAGTTATGATATTCAGATTTAATTACATTCAGAATAAATATAACACAGCCCCCAAACTGGTTAGATCAGCTTTCAATCACAGCAGGCCATAAGCTCTAGTAATTAACCATACCTCCACAAATCATCCCCACTAATAAATCCGGGGGAAAAAAAGAGCACAGCAGAGGAAAAAACTAAGGCATACAAATTATATAACAAAAGGCCAGAGAGCACCTTGATGTGTACACACTAGATCCCTCAGAAAACATCTGATGGTAAAGAATTTATCTAATCTGAAGGGCCTGGAGCTGGGGATCTGTGAGAGAAGAGGTCTCTATGTAAGATAGCATGTATTTGAAATGAAGATGTGTTAGAGAGCTGATAGGAAGACATGCAGGGACTTGATGCCCTGCCCCTTCATCCATCAACCTGTGAGCCATGGGCTGATGCAGAAGAGGAAAAGCCATCAAAGTATCTCATAGTTGGTGTGATCAAACAGCTTTGTCGAGGTGATGATTCAAGGTGAGAAGACGTGTACTGTCCCGACCTGGTGTGGGAGCTGGCAGCACCACTGCAAAGCCCAAGTTAAGAGACATGGGGATTGTTCTCTCCCATGTGGTGTGGTAGGGCTTAACATGAGCTTTCCAGCGGGGCTTAAAATTTTCCACACTGATGTGACGTGTCAGCCTTTGGAAGTTGGATTCTTAATGAAAGGGATGTAAAGCAGGGAGTAATTCTTCAGTGAAAATCCAAGACAATTGAAATTCTAAATGAAACAATGGCAACTGCAGAAAGATCACCTGTTTCATTCCAGTCAGGCCCCCAGAGGTATTAAACACACTTACTTCACAGACTTAATTGCCTCAGGATGAGGCAATCCTGTATATCTTTTTTAGAACCATTAATAACCTACTTCACCTGATTGCAGCGAGTATTTTATGAGAGGATTTGTCAAATGGTGAACGCAAGGACTTTATGCACTGATAAACAACAAAAATTGACCAAATTTAGCCTCCACTTACAGCTAAAGCTCGTTTTTATTTTAATTTTCCATTTAATTTGAAACTTAATAGCTTTTCAAAAATTAAACCTAGGTGATTTTTCTACAACACTTATTTTGATTAAATTTAATGCGCTCAGTGCATGGTTATCCAGCATTGTTGGGCATGTACCATTTTGTACCAACTCTCTATGATTCTGACATAGAAACAGAGATTCCTAGAAGTCATGAGATGCTAGATCCCATTTGTAGTTGTAGACAACCACCTATAAATACTTGAAGATGAGTGTGGAGTGCTGCCCTTCACAAGTCAAGGCGTGCACACAACGTAAGCGTCTGCCTGTTTGCTGGAACCATAGAGAAGGGTCTGCAAGTTTCAGGGTGTCTCAGTGGAAGTGTAAAGCAATGCAATGATGCTGCAAGAAATGAAGCTGCCATTCCAGTGGGATTTGATGTTTCTAGCGGGCTATGCATCTGTGAGCAGGAGGAGGCCAGTGTTGCGTGGCATCTAGCTCTGGTTGGGCTTTCTGTAGAGAGAGGGAAACATACAGGTGGGAACCAAGAGAAGAACAGCAAGTAAAGCAGGGACTTAAAAATGTCTCCTACAATGAAAAATTGAAAGGATTAGCTTTCTTAAGTATTAAAAGGAGGAGAATAAGAGGCCTCTGATGTTGTAGGACAGAGTTTATAACAAAAGTAATTCCCTGTTTACTTCTGTGTAAAACATATGTAATTTATTCCATATTAAAGAAGTTTTTAGCTACTGGGGTGGTGAAACAGGACCAGCCCACCAGGGTAACTGTAGAACTCATGAGTGAAATTTGAAAAAGCATGGCAGGTGTTTTGGGGCTGTTTGGAGACAGGTCATCCAGCTGCCCCTCTACGGCTGGCCTGATCTCTTGCTGTGCACCTTAGCTCTCTTTTCATGGGGCTCTGACATATGGCAAGGTCATGCAAACGTATATGCAGCACAGCAGAGGGACTTCTGTGTAGATGTTCTCCTGCCTTCTGGAGGTACAGTTGAACCCACTCATAACACAAATACACAGCCCAGTGATCGCCCATTCTCAAAGCTATTAGCCCCTTCATCCCCCACTGAGCTGAGTCTTGAAGATGAGGGTATTTTTTTGTGGCAGTCTTGATCAACATCTTAATTTTTTTCACCTTGGGACTGATTTTATTTTAATGGAAGTGTCTGGCATAGGCAAATATATTCTAAGCTGGAACACATTAGCTTAATGCCAACTTTTTCATTTTCAGAAAATTGCATTATTTCATGCAAATGATTACTTTCTGCTTGAATACTTACATCATCTACTTGCTTTGAGAGTTACCTCTGCATCATTTTTAATGCTTGCTTGGGACAATATTTTTTTGCCATGGAAACAAGTGGGGGAAAGACAATTAGTATCTTAATTTTCTAGAGATCAATATACTCCTCCCAAGTCCTTTTGGGGCAAAGAACCTGTTCTGGATGGTTCCCCTCACTGGCCAGGGAAAGCACTTCCATTGCCTGTGTTTTCTTCAAGTCTGAGATATTATTGCTTGCTGCGTGACAATACATGTTCAAACATTCAGTGAGAGTAATCTTGTCTTCTGCAGACACTCCTGTTTCCTTCGTAGTGCCCTTTTGCTTACTGAAGATAGGAAGATATGAATGGGATTACCATGGAAGCAGCTGTCATTATAGTTTTAGTATGCAGAGAGCATACATTGCTCTTTTGTTTGTTACTGGCAACGATGAGTTCTTAATTCACTTGGTCTGGCACCAACACACCTGAACGAGACTGAAAGGATGTGCCTGGATTAGGATTAATGGGACAATGTGGGAGATGAAATCTCAGGGAACCCCAGCAGTTAGTGCTGTGTGAACTATGTGCTGTCCAAACCTCATGTTTGGTGTTAGTCAAGGTTGATACTGAACCTTGTAGTGACTTAAACTTGTCAAGCCTTTCAAACAGAAAGGATCTAACAGAAACAGGGTCGAACTCATACGAATCTCAGAAGAAGTCTTATCTGAATCTCGGTGAGTGTGTCCCAGCCTGAGGCACTGGTTAGGTAATGGACTTCCTGCCATAAAAAGTTAGGACTCTTGTGGCTGACCTTGTTTTTTGTGTTGGCTTGGCTGAGCAGATAGGGATGCCTTTTTCTTTTTGCTTTGATTTGCCTATTTACATTTTTGCACTGAATAGTGTTGCCATTGTTAAATGAGGTGAGTTCACTGTGACCCAGTGAAACAGCCTCAAACCATCAAAACAGGCTGCCCAATTTCTAAACGAGGTTGGTTGCTCTGAGGAGAATCAAACCACTGAAACATTAAAACAGGCTGCCCGATTTCTAAACGAGGTTGGTTGCTCTGAGCAGATGAGGTACCTGTGCTCATCAGACGTTTGTGTTGAAAATGATATTGCTCAGGTGGTGTTTCCTAACTCCTGATTCCAGAGCTACATCTGAAGAATCATTGATTTTTTTATTCCTTGGTGGAGTGTTGACAGCAGTACTCGATCATTTTAGTCTAGCCCAGTTTTTAAAATAGGAATGTTAGGTTATTTCAGCTTCTCGACAGGCTGGCACTGTTGGTTCATGGTCTAATTCAGGTTCTTATAGCACCAATTTATATTGTTTGTATTCAGTACAATAGCATCAATCTATATTGTTTGTATTCAGTACAACATCATCAATTTATATTGTTTGTATGCATGGAATATTCTTCTAAAAACTAATTTATTAGCATACAGTGGCACTGGTAGAGATAGTAGCTTGTGCTTGGTGCTCCTATATGTATTTTCTTAAAATACCTTAGCATTTAGTCACTCTTGTTACAGCATCCAAGAGTGGAAGGGCTCAAGTGACATCAGTTCAGAATCACCCAGAGTAAATACTTTCCCACACAGTACCCAGTAAAGTTGTGAAGCTTTTGGTGCAGGGTGGTAAGATGTTATACGAGTCGAACAACTGATTGGACTGAATTGATTTAATAAGAGAAAATGAGAGAGAGCTAGAAACACCAGTTTAACCGTTTAGGAAGTGTCTGTGCAACAAATGGCTGCAATTGAGATTAACCTGTTAATCTCCTGTGTATTTGGCCTCCCTGCCCAGGTATCTGCCCTCAGCTGTTCCTGGAGTAGGCTACTCCAGCTGACAAACCTTGGTGTGACCTACAGCAACTTGGCCAAACAGCCGAGAGAGAGCAAATGTATTTGTTCATATAAAGAGACTGGCTGTTGTCTGTAAGTTAGGAGGGTTTCAGTCTAATTCAAACCTCACTGAAATCACTGACTCCACAAGCTGACTTCCATTATGGGTTAGAATGAACCATGGAAATTGGAATAGCAGAAGTATACAAAAGCAAATTATTTCTACTACTGTATTAACTGATTATACTTGTGACAAATTATCAGTTAAAGGGTAGAAAAGACAGAGCGTGACTTGGGATTTCTTTTCCAATGTTGTAGTTCTCCAGTTTATTTTTATACTGACATCTGGACATTTCAATATCTGAAGCAAACAGGATTAAAACACAAACCACCTGGATTCCCAAACTCCATATGTAGATGTAAATACTCACTGTTGCCTTGCTTCCCAGTTTCTTTTTCTTCTCTTCCTGCTCCACTTGCTTACTCTTGAAAAGCCGCATACTTGTTTTTATTTTTTATTGTTGAGTTTCTTTAAATAAACACAACGCCGTTGTTCTGCAGATGTGCAGGGAAACCCTGACCTCTCCTGAGGCCTAGGGGAGAGTATTTATTGACGTGACGCCACTCCAGGAGTTCACAGTGGTAATCATCAGGTCTAGGAGTAAACTTTTTATAGCTATAAGGTGTAAGGACCGAAGTAATTGAGTCTGAACTTCTGCATAAGTTAGGAGTTCTACTCAGTTTTCAATGTCAAGTATTCCCCCCTCACAGATATATTGCTTTGGGTTTGGATGTGAAATTCAGTTGTCTCTCACAATATTTGCCTCACTAGATTTCAACAGAGTTAGAGGAAGAATGAAGAGCAACTATTGAATTGAAATCGAGTTAAAATCAGTCAAGAGGAGCTTTTTGTTCATAGTTGAAAGAAGAAGGTAGACCTTTTTAACTCTAATCAGCTGCAGAACATTACTGAGTTGCCCTAAGAAGTGGTTTAAGTGCAACATGATAAAGAAAAATGCCAGTGGAAAAATTTTGTTCACTTTGAGTAGCTCTACACTCCAGAATCTGAAAAAAAATCCCTTGACATGAGACAAGGAGATACTTACAAAGCAGTCAGACTGAAAAATACCTAGATGTACAGGCAGTGGCAAAAGTAACTTCAGGTTCTGGAGATTTCTTTCTAGAAACCAAGGAGGTGCTAACAAGAAATGGTGCCTGAAATACTGTACTGAGTTTTGGGAGCCTCTGACAGTAGAAAAACATCACAAGTGAAAACAAAGCAGAACTCAGGGAAGGCTTGGGTGGCTGCGGCCGCACAGCCCAGCGCTGACGCTTGCACTTTGCTTTAGGACGCTCATTTAAGAGGCACCTTAGTGATTTAAAAGTGAGACAAATGCAACACAGTGATAGCAGTAAACCAGATGTTTTCCTTCTTTTTGGTGCCTTCAGGTGGGTTTTAACCGTGTAGAAAACTAGATGGACTATATGGTCTCACTACGTGCTCTTGCTGTGTGCTAATATCATCTTTGAGAAATCCAGTGTTGAGTTTTGCTGAGTACATCAACTTGCCAATTCTTTAGATTTTTCTCATTCTCATAATGCTCTACACTGCTCACCTTATTGTTAAAGACATTGAAATGAGTTAGGCAGTTGGACTGTTTACTTCAAACTGCAGGAGTGTCTGGACCGTGCCAGTCTGAAAGTCCATCTAGTCCAATATCACATGCTTGACTATAGCCACCAAGAGACACCTAGACAAGAGTATAATAGCAACTTGTGCTGTGACACTTCTCAGAGCTACACATCCCAAGCTTCCTGTGGGTTTTCCTGCTGTGGTAATGCCATGTTTCTGTTAACCAAGCCTGGTGGATTCCTTTTTCCATGAGTTTCTCCAGATGCTTTTTGGCAGTCCCGGTGTCTCTCAGTGAAAAGACTTCCAAGCCTTTTGACTGTGTGCTTGTATATTAAGAATGTCCTATTTTTCATCTGGAAATGTACACGTTTGCTTTTCTTCATTTACACCTTTCATCTGATGGCCCCTCAACTCCATTATCCTGGTTTAAATGAAAACAGAACCCGGTCTGATCAGTGAGTTTACTTTTCATCTCAGACTCTTTTAAGTCACTGTGCTTTATGAAATTTTTCATTTATGAAATGAAAAATTAACAAATTTTGCAGGCAACAGCTGATTCTTGGAGTGATAACACTTGATGTTTATAGTTATTACTACAGTTACTGGTCCGCAGGAAGGCTCTTGCTTGTTCTTGCTCCTGTTAAGACCAAAGTCACTGCTAATCTTGTGTGCCAATCTTATGTGGGAAGGAGTGGACAGGGCAGCTGACCAGCAAGGTATTTCATCCCCTATACATCATATTATGAATAAAGCTGAGGGATCACAAGGGTAAAGCTCTCTTCAGTGGCCGGTGTCTGAGGAGTACTTTGATCTGCCTTCAATCCCAATCGGTGCATTCCAGAATTCAGCTACCAAATCTGGTTTCCATCTACTGTTGTGTCCATTCGGGACTCAGTGTCCACCCAATGGCATCAGTAGTGATGGTGATGTAATTGCCTTAAGGGTATCTGTCTATCAACATTTGTTTGGTTTGGTTCTGGGTTTCTGTATATTTATATATGAGATATTATTTTTATTACTTCTATTAATGCAGTTTTAGTTTTCTGTTCCAATCCATATATTTCTCTGCCATATGGTCTTTTTTATTCCCCTCTTGAGAAGGGAGAAGGGTTAATAAAGAGCCTCTGTCATTTGTCCAGTGGCTCAGCCCTAACCCTTGACAGCAATAATTCCTCATCACATAATTCCTTATCATATAATTCTTGGTGTTATGGAGCTTTACTATGTCTCTGGTAGTCTTTTAAGTCAATTTTTCCAGTTCTAGGAGGCTTAATTTATTTAACTTGCCCACGCCTGAAGGCTGTTGCTGAGTTTTATTCATTCTCGTAACCCTTCTCCGAGTCTTTTCCCTTCCTGTTGTAGCTGTTTGACCAGTTGTTTCAGTGCGACTGCTCTCGTTTTGATACCTTGCGAATCTTGTGTTCTAACATGCCAGTGGGAGCCAAAGGGACTGAAACTTGGTCAGCTGCACTGAGCTTGCTACAGATTCATTGCAAACATCTGATAACAAAACTGAAACCAAAGAGATCACGAGAACCATGTGCTGCCCTTCCTGAGCGAGGCATGTGGGCAGTTGGGACCGCACGGGTTTCGCTGCTCTGCTCAGGAGAGCTTTATTGATCGTTTCTTTGTAAATGTACAGCTCTACTTAGGAAGGAAAAGAAAACCTCTGTGTTCTTCCGAGTAGCTGGACAGAACAATGACTCTACACCGTGGAGGAGTTGTAATGGTTGCTTAAAGAATTTTCCTCCTAAAGTTCATTGCTCTCCAAAGCCATCTTAAAAAAACCCAAAATCCAACTAAAGGGCAGGATGAAGGTCTAATGCCTTAAAGCTTTGGACAACCAAGAGGTGAAAACCAGTTAGCTGGAAGTGACCACCCCAAAGAGTGAGCAACATGAAAGGCAGGAATTTAAATAACGCTGGGGCAGCACTCTGCAAATACTCAACATTTCAGAAGAATAGCTTGCAGCGAGGGAAGTTCAGCGTGTTCAAAAGCCTTTGCAGGACAGGGGATACTTGGAGGATGTGTTTTCTTTTGTCCTAGAGCCACATAAATAATACATCTTGATAAAATTCATCCCTGATGTCTGAGTTAAAAATAGAGACCAGTAACAAATCTTTTTAGATCTAAACATTTGCACAGGATAAGGACTATTGAATATTAAAAATCTGTGAAGTAACATAAAACAGAGCTGGAAAGACATTCTTAGAGGGCTCTGTAAAAACTTACAGAAACCTGAGGTAATGATCAGGCTAGAAATGATTTTTAAAAATAACTTTTCCTGACTTCTTCAAGATCTGGTAATTTTTATGCATTAAAAATACTCTCTGAATGTGATCTCAACCCTTTAGAAACAGGATTTCTCTCTGATTTCTGGTGTTAAAGGCATCTTCTCCTACAGTATCATATTTGCACGTGAAACATACTTTACACGAGTTGGCTTTCAGTCTGGAAAGGGTGAATTCGACTCCGTTCTAATCAGCCTGCATGGTTAATGCCCAATTGGTGTGTTTAAGAATTTAGGTTTATGATGCTATATAAAGCAAGCACTAAATATAAATGAGATAAACCCATCATTACTACAGTTTGCGTTAGGTTTATGATGTTGTGTTCTCAAGATGTGCAACCAGTTTGTGTGTAGCAATTGAAGGTTATTCACTTTAGATTCTAAGTTCAAGCATGTGGTACAGGAAGAGACATCAAAGGTTAGACTGTTATTATTAGGACACTTCAAAGAAAAGAATTTCTGAAGCCTTTAAGTTTTATGGCAGGTGCATGAAGAGGTATCAGGTCATCTCAGGGTGGTCAAGAGTAGACTACATTGAAACTAGATTGCATAGGGCTCCTTTTATCTGTCAGAGACAGTTGGGATTTCCACTTAGAGTTTTAACAGTGATTTTGAATACTGGACATCAAGCCTCTCTGATTTCAGCTGCTCTCAGCATGGAAGCTCGCAGTCATGGTCTCGACCAATGGGCACATCTGGGTAACAGAAGAGTGGTCCTCTTGTCCTTGTCCCAGCCACATGTCCGTCACGGGGACAGGCAGGCTGAACGCTCGACAAGATGTGAGAGGTTTGAATGAGATATTTGCCTTCAGCGTTTCTGACAGTGCGGGAGGATGGCCTCTGGCTTGTCCTCGGTATCTATAACCCACTTGAAGACCAAAGTGTAATTCTGGTGTTCCTTATTTAGCACAAGTGCAAAAGAAGATTAATTACATTTTTAGTTTAAACAAACTAACACAATCAATTCCACCCCTTCTGATTAGAATGCCATCGTATTCCCCTAATTGGATATTACACGCAGCCTTATATGGAGAATAATATTTTAACAATCAAATTAAGTGACAGGGATGGTTAATTTTAGACGATTAGAGCAATATATGTTCATAGCTTGGGAAGAAAACAGTTATTTCTTTAGCTTGTATAGACTTCTCTTTCCCGGAGCCTTGTATATCAGCCCCACCTACTCTGAGCTGTAACTTGCCAATTTAATACTTAAAAAGTACATTCTTCTCTGGAACACGATCAGCTAAAATAATGACTTTCTCTTAATACAATGAAACAACAAAATTAATTTTACATAACCAAATCCCCCTCTTATTCCCCGCAACCAGCGGCAAGAGGGTTTCTTTGTGTTAATGAATTAAGACATTAAATAATAACAGTTAAAAATCATTTCACATCGCTTTGATCATTCACTTACATGTCATTAAGTAGACTGAGCGTTTTAGTGTGAAAAGGCTGTGTTTACAAATTAGTCCAGAGAACATGTTTCACACCGAAGATCAGCACATACATAGCATTTTATTTCAGCTGCACATGACACAACCTTAATATTAGAGCTAGATGATTAAAAGAACATTACCTGAGCCTTGAGAGTCACTGAATGAGCTATGCTAAATTGGTTGTTTTCTATTTTGTGATTAATTGTGCTTCTAAACCATATTTTAGTGTGCTTTGTTTTTCTGTCCCCAGTCATCCCATATTATTAAAGAGAAATTCTGCATATCTCTCCTGGAGTCCAATTAAGGATTTGCATCATGACTAGATTTTTCACTTTAATTACTGTATATAAAGTAGGTTTTGACTTATTTCCATATTTATCAAACTCTGCAGAAGAAGCAAAATTCATCAAATAAACAGATATCTGTGGCTATAATTGCAGCCTGCACTGAGCGTATAGGAAGAAAATATGAGGGTCCAAATTTCATTATGTAGAACATAATAAACATCTGAATAATTAAACTGTGTGTAAATCACACACTTGGCAGTAGTAAGACTAGAGAGGAGATACCTTAGTTTGATTGGAAAAAAATACCACATTTCTAAATCTATATAAGAAAATAGATTCTGAACATGATTCAATCAGCAGTGAGTGGAAAAACAGGAAACAAAACCTTACATTTTTTGGCTTGTTATCAGGTGAGGGATAATGATGCATACATGTAGAAACCTTTGTTCATTAGCAGTAAAATATGCTTATCTCTCCCCTTTGACGATTGAAAATGTGCTGCAAGCAAACTGGAGGATGCACACTCTTAGTTTGAAATGGTAAGACATGCAGTTAGGGTTTATAAACTTCCTTAAATCAAAGACTCAAAATTAAGACAATTGCTAAAGCAGCGGCTTTGTCAAATTTAACTGTGAGGAATTAATTCAGTGTCGTCTCGTGGGTCCCGGTTAACAGGAATACCGGAATATTTCTTTATTAAATAATTTCTTTTTAAAAAGCTTTAATTACTTCAATTTAATTCTAGGTTTGCTGTGTAGTAGTAGTAGATTTTATTTCTATGATGCACATTTTTAAGCATGGCATTTCTAGTTCTAGAAATTTATCATGGAAATTACATTCCACATAGAGCTTTGCCAAATTTTTCCAGGATATAAAAGTTCTGAGGCCCAGATCTGGATTCCATACTAAAATTTCCTGATGTTAAAGAAGACAGGAACATAAAGTACATTTATGCTGATGTGTACTTCAAAACCACCCCAAACAACTCTCAACCCCAGCCCTTTGTTCTCACCGTTTGTTAAGTGGACACAGTGTGTATTACTCATGTGATCTTGCATCTACTTACTCCAGAGCAAAGCAGGATCTTACAATGAGTTTTAAAAACTGTATTTTTAATTGTTACTTGGTTTAGAATTTGTGGGTACATAAACTATTCAATTTGCTGAAAAACTTATTGAAAAATAATTTGGTTTTTTACAATTATTTTATTTTTAATGCTATTTATAGGAATTGAAGAGACAGTCTATTATAATTGCATAATTTTGTTGACCCTATAGTTTCTTAGAAACTTTCTTCACTAATTTATTTGGTCTGCCTTATGAAGTACACACAGGGTAAGCAAGGAGAAGGCTAGCAATTAAGATAACAGAACATAAACAAATAAAAATAGAAGGATTTAAGCCAATACAAGAGAAAAGAAAGCTCTAAATATAGCTGGAGGTAAAGAATATGTAATGAAACTAATGCCAAATGTTAATCTACACCCATCAGCCAATCCAATTTACACACCTTACAAGATAAGGAGATGTGCTGATTGAGCAAAGCACATCTATTCTTGAGGAAGAATAGAAATATGTGCCCCAGTGCCTTTCCTAAATTGAGACGTGACTAAACGCCTCCCTGTACAAAATCCACCATTCAGCAGAGGAGTCATAAGCACCTTGGGCAATCCTGAAAGAATCCTGGCTAAAATCCTAGGCAGAAGCCAATGTAGTGCTGGTTCTTAAATAAGAAAGGCATAATCATGCAGTAAGCATCCATTAGCTCTAACTCCTCTTTCAAGTAAGGCGCTGCAAAACCTTTGACAAGATGTCCCATTACAAAGAGCAGCTTATGAGTGGTTAAGCTTGGTTTATCATATTAGGAACCATTTTCTGCTATTACATCTGCAGCCTACCATTTGTACGTGGCACTTAGCAACAGACTTTGGGTTCAGAGAAAATAGCAAGGACTTTAGACAAGTCAGGATGACAAGGAAAACCTCCAAAGCATGCTCTTGAAGTAAGGTTAGTGTACCTGTCTATCTGGGTAGTAACCCTCTAGAAAGAAGGGTGACATGAGAGTAAAGGGTAAAATACACTGCAGCACCCATTCCCATGGGAGTAGATGTGTGTGCTCTCCTAACTGTTCCCTGGTTAGTTTTTTCTGGTTTGAAGGTAGCAATACAGATTCATATTCTGACTGTCTCAACAAGGCAGTGCTCTTGCATATTTAAAAGAAAGGATGTAGTTGAAAGTTTCTTTCCTTACTAGTATGTTTCTTCTGCTTAAGATTGAAGAACCAAGGGAGAACTGTGCACCATGGCTTGATGGGGTGTACAACGTGCAAATGGAGTAAAAGAGAGAGAGAGGAAGGAATGCAAAGCCATTAAAGCTGCAGTAACTGTAAAGTTATCAAGTTAGCCTTTCAGGAAGGTGATGTGCTAAATCTCCCTGTTGTTATAAAAATTTTAAGCCAACATCTATCTTTCATTATAAACAGTGTAATAAATTTGTGTCTTGACATCTCTAGGGATCAAGGGCTGATGTAAAACATTATCTTCCCAAACACTGAATTATTTCTTCTCTGAGTTACTCTGCAAGTTTTAAAGACCTGGATTTGACCAATAATTGAAGTGACTGAGAATTGTTTATGCGGCAGAGGTGAGGAATGCCAGCTGTTCTGTGTTGGTCACAGTAATCACTGGTCAAAATATGCTCAATTTCTGGACTGAGATTGGCAATCTGAAGGGAATGTGGAAAGTGTGATATTCATGCCTGTGAATAGGAGAAAAGGAGCAGAGAGAGCAGAAAGAGCTCAGATAATACATATGTGCTCAGTCAAAGGAGACACACAGAAGAAAGGACAGCATCCTCTTCATTGAAGTAAAACACATTATATAGAAATGCATTTAAGCTTTCTCTTTCATCTGTTTTGAGTCTCTTCTCCCACCACTATCTCCCCCAAGGGCTCACTTCTGCATGGAAAGTATTGCATTGATGGCTGTGATACAGAGGAAATGGAGATCCACATCTCATATTTCTGAGACCTGGTTACAATTTGGTTGCAATGCACAAAGTGACTAACTGTGTAGCAGAGTTTATTAGACTATCCAGGTGTTTCCTGTACTTCCAGGGAAGGATCAAAGTTTGTAGTTACAAGGGTGTACAGACTATCAGAGTGCATGAAATATATCACAAATGTATTCATTGAAACTCTGTCAGAGCTACTGTTGGAGCTGTACTATTAGCCTTAGAGACTTCAACATCCATATGAGCATCAAACCAGATGAGGCAACATCTGTTTTCCTGGTAAGACTGAGCTCAAGACTGAGCTCCCTAGATTTTACCCAGCTACTTGACAAGTATTCACGGGGCAGGAAAGATTATTTGATTTTCATTTGCATATGGTCTATTTGTCAGAATTACGAAGGGACCCTTTTTGTTTGGTTTGAGGATTTTCAGGAACTTTCTATGTCAGAATAGTCTCCCCTGCCTAATTTAAGCGGCACCTTCGAGGTCAGCTGGGAGTTGCTATTTCTATTTTCTTTTCCTTCAGTAAACTGTAAACGTATGGCTTGTTTTTAGTGAAGACAACAAAACAGTCTGGGTTGTGGATAATATGGCAATCAATTGTTTACTGATCTCTGTCCTTGAAAATACTCTTGTTAACTGTTAGAAGTTCATAATCTCCGGCTTGGGAAATTTTAGTTGGCTTTTTTTGACCTCCGTATCTTTGTTACTAGATGGTAGTATTAGTTTGGATTGTGTTTTCCATTTCCAATGCAATTTCTTTTCAGTTGTTCCCTTTCTAGGAAGGTTACTGTAAATGCAACTGCTTTTCAGACGTAGGTGCTTAGGCACTCATAGTATTTCAAATCCATTCAAACACTCCCCCCTCACACCACTCTGTCCTTCAGGAGACACCTGCTATTTGTTTTTCTGTTGTCAAAGGTGTAAAATATGTTGTTCATGTTTATGTTTTCTTACTGTAATGTTGCATTCTTAAAACATGTTAGGGTGTATTGAATTGTTCTGTTACTTGATATGCTCACATAGACAGTTATTACAATTAGTAGTTGCTACCTCTGATTATCTTACCTATGGTGAGGGTTCTTTCCCAGCTATTCAAACGTTGTAGTTGTTCTTCACTATTTCTATTAAGAACTCAGCCTTATAAACTGTTGTTTCTGGTATTCATGACATTGTTTTTCCCCAGGCAATGGATTCTTTGGATTTTTAATCTGAAAATCACTTCAGGAGTCATGTAAATCCTTGTGGGTTAATATCTGATTTTTGCTGTCTTTGCCCCGTTGTTCCTGTTGTAGTGACTTTGAGCTTGATGGTTGAACTGTAGCTCAGCATAATAAAGCACTCACAAAACATAGTGCCAGTATCAGTAGTGCCAGAGACTGAACAGAGTGCTTTTGATGCTCGAAAGTTCTTAGAGATATTGTTTTGCACAGAGGAGTCAGCCATTTACCAATCTACCACTCTTAGTGGACTCTATTTTAATATCATTCATTCTTCTCAAGGAAAGGAGACATGAAACAAAGAAAAGTGTACTGGGCAATACTGAAAACCTCCTCTTGCTGTCCCCAGGACGATGAAAACACTGCTGTTTTAAATACAAACCTGTGTTTTGCCTAGTGTGGTCAATCCTTGAATGGCATAAAACTGAATAGGTCCTTCCAGATCTTTAGTTTTAAGACCTGTGTGAGGCAGGGGGCTACCCTCTGAATGCAGCAGTTCTCTGGCAGTGTTGATCCCTCAAGGCAGGGTCCTGCAGATCTCTTATCAGTGTGATACAGTGACTACAGAACAAACAGTAGAGAAGATTGTGCTGGAGCCCTCCAAGTGTGAAGTCCTATTTGTCTGTAAATATTAGTTTGATTGGTTGCTTTCCTTGTGCTTCCTTCTGACTGTTTCTCATGCTTGACATGTAAAATAACTGTTCACAGTTGCTTTAAATTCATCTGGCTGCTCGTAGAGAACTTCATCAGATTTTTCATGGGCAAAGAGACGTGTATGTGTGCTTTAATGACTCCTCTGTAGGTTCATCATTTACAGTAGAGCACAGTAAGGCTTTTTGGAAAGCTGGTGCTACACTCATTGCATTGACACTGTAGACAAGAGAGAAAGGTTTCTCCCAATCAGCTAGACAGTAAGTAAAGGAAATGGCTAAGTGATTACCTTTGAAGACCACTCTTATGTGTCAGTGCTTCATATTTCAAACTTAGTCTTTTCCAACTGTTTCATATCAGTGCCATCTATCCACATCTTGAGTCCTTTCATACATTTAGTTAGACAGTAGAAGAGTTGAGATTGCTTTAAATACATTTCCTTTGGGCTCAAATTTTTGCTAATGCTGTTTTGGAAACCAGCTTGCATTCACATAAAACACACTAATTTAATGACATTAATTCCTGCAAAACAGAGTGAAGGAAACACATACAGAGCACTGGAACAGGCTGCCTGGGGGGTTATGGAGTCTCCTCTGGAGGTGTTTAAAACCCATCTGGCTGTGTTCCTGTGCGACTTGGTCTGGGTGATCCTGCTGTGGCAGGGGGATTGGACTGGATGGTCTTTTGAGGTCCCTTCCCATCCATAATGAATCTATGATTTGTAATTTTCCCCCTGGAGTTACCTATAGCAGACTTGTTAGAAGTGAAGAGACATGGGAAATTCTATCAGAGAAGCCTTGCTGCTTCTCTGGATAATGGGGATCACCTTGTGTTGACATTCTTATTTGAATATATGAAAGGAAGGATTGAGGCACATATGTGCCCCAGTAGTAGTACTCAAAACTGAGCTGAACTTTGTGGAAAAGTGAACACTGTTCTGTCTCACAAATCCTCCCCAAAATATAGAACACTAAATATTCTAATGTCAGTACAAAAGGAAAAGACCCCAGTCTGAACAGCAGCAGAAGCTGGGTGACACTCTATGGACTGCGTGAAGTGTGGTGCTGACTGTTGTACAGGGCATGCGGGCAGTGGTGGACAGGAGGTGGCCAAAGATAAAAGCATCACCTGCTGTGTGACTCCAGGGATTAAATGCACCTTCTACCACTATATGAAAGGAAGCTGTAGCAAGGTGAGAGTTGGTCTCTTTTTTCAAGTAATAAGAGGGAGAATGAGAGGAAATGGCCTCAAGATGTGCCAGAGGATGTCTACATTGGACCTTAGAAAATTTCTTCACTGAAAGGGCTATCAAACATTAGAACAGGCTGCCTAGGGAAGTGGTGGAGTTGCCATCCCCGTAGATATTTCAAAGACATCGTGGTGCTTAGGAACACGGTTTAGTGGTGACCTGGTAGTAATAGCTTAACAATTGGACTTGATGATCTCAAAGATCACTTCCATTCAAAATAATTCTGTGATTCTGCAGTTTTCTCACTTTCACAGTGCTTAGGATGCATCTTTCAAATGATTCTTATTTCTCTTTCTGTTTCTGAACATAATGTCTCCACTGACAGGTTGGGAGTAGGAAAACCCCTCCGTTTTGATATAACATTTTGGACTTGTTCATTCGCTTCTGCTTTCCTTTTTGCTGGAAACAGAGTGAACAGCTATCAGGAGAGAACTTCCAGTCCCAGTCAGACTTGGCAGTTCCTATTTCTTTCCAGCATAACTTCATAGATTCTCCATACTTGCAAGCTATAACTTTCTTTGCTTTAAGATTGTATAGGACATGAAAAAACAACTCAAGGAAGGTTTTTTCTATCAAAGAATGTTTCCTGAAACCTTGTGGCATTTGACTGGAGTTCTTGAACCCAATACTCTGAGCACATGGGGCTGACTTGTTTTGGGTCTTTATTTTCCTGAGTTCTTATGCTTGGATGTTGCTTACCCATGTCAGCTCGAATACACTGATGCAGCTATAGACAGTCAGTATTCACACATCTGCATTTTAATTTGCACCAAATACAGTATTTTAATGCTAAGTTTTATTCTGCAGATACAACACCTAAGTGCTGATAAATGATAGATCATTGCTTGAGCATTAAGTGTGTCCTCTGATGTACAGCACTTCATAAATTTGGATGATAACAGACTCAACATTCTCCAGCTGTTAGCACTGGCCTCCTCTCTCTAGCAGTCCTTTCAGTTCATTTTCAATAGCTCTATTGCTGGTAATCACACACTGCATATTTGTGATTAAGTGAATCTGTTAATCTTGGATTCTGCACTTTACACTCCTGTTTGCCGTGCTAGCCCTGCGTGCTCTGCACTTCCAAACAGACCACAGCGTACCTTGAAGTTTCACTGTTGTAAAAACAATGTTTTCATAGCAACAACTTAGAGTGAGAGAAGCGAAAAGACATTTGTCATCCTTCTGCGAATTAGAACTTGCCAGAAATAGAAAGCGTTCAAAAGGTGCTGTTTAGTAGTTTGCATTATGCAGCTGTCTAGTTAAATAATTTAATTTTGGCATCTCATCTAACTCCCAGTCTCCATCAGAGACAAATAAGAAACCATATGTGAAAGCATCTGTAAAAAACTTTCTTTTATTTATGACAGCATTAAAGAGAGGCTCTGATGTCAGTTACTTAACAGTAATAGACGTTCCTTTGCACCTATAGCGCTGGGTTACTTGGGCATATCCCTCTGTGATATCTTATACCTACTGCTGTTTGCTTCATTATATACAGATGCACAGCAGTGAAGACAGTAATAGTCTTTCTTAATTAAATAAAGCTAAATGTTAATTAGTTAGAAAAATTGATTTATTTTCAGTGCATGATACTTTTCATTGTGTGCTGCTTCTTTTTGAAGAACAGGTTGGGTGTTCATTTAGGACTTTATATTTTTCCCTTTATTTCTGTACTGTATTTGGACTCTTGTGGTGGATCTAATCGTCATAGAAAAATTATAGGTCTACAGATGTTTTCAAGATGTTGCTCTGTCAGTAGCAGATTATCCCCTGTAGCAAAATCTCATTAAAGTGCAATTTACAGAGCTCTGCTGATGTTGCCATCAACCAAAATTAAAGGCATTAATTTTTCAAAGTTCACAGAAGTCCTTACATAAATGATGTAGCAGTTTGCAAGAACAATTTACAGAAGTGTTATTTGCAGAATTAACCTACATTAACAGAATAAATGTTGTAAGGGTGTAAGAAAGGATTGGGCAGTGAAATTGCAGCTGTTCATGGCTTGTGTTGGGTAGAGAGTGCAAAGAACTGTTGAAACATAACAATTATTCTTCCTTGATGCAAAGTTGGGTAGGTAAGCTGGAATCTGAACTCTGTCTGTGAAGAATTAAGGTTATAATAGAGTGATCACCAGTTGGGGACACCCAGGGAGACCTTAAATTCTACTTTGAAACATCTGTACTTGATATCTCTTAAAATATTCCCATTTAGAGAATGAGTTTATGTAGCTCATGTTGTGAGTGTGCCTCTTCAATACAGCACCAAGTGCTTATCCAGGTATTTATTGTCATAGGAGGTCTATATTTTAACTGAGCCTAACATTTCCATGTCTCATCCACTGAAAACCACCAGTATCAGAATAAACCTCAGTTAAATCAGTGTCAAGAGATAACTGACTCATTTCCAATATTTAGAGGCATATTCATTCACGATGACCATTTTTAGGAAGCATTCATTCACCTTGTGCAGTCATCCCAAATGAAACTGGTATCACAAAACCTCTGCAGGCGGTTATCTCCTTCACGTCTGTCCGTGCTGAATTTCAATAGCTAGAAATTTACATTCAGCACACGAGTAGTCTCATCCCTTCACCACAAAGCAATCGAGCATGTGCTTGGAGTTAAAAGTCACCATCTCTCCAGAACTGGAAGCCAACAGAAACATTTTAACTTCAGTTCTTACACGCTCCCCACTCACACATTGGTTTGGGTATTCATAGAAGCTTTTGTACCACCAGAAGAGGCCAATATAATTCAATCACCAATTTTTCATGATCGTTTTTTAGAGCAGACAAGGTTAGATGAGAGCTGGTGAAGCTGGGACTGTATTAGAATGCACTCAAAGAAAAGGTCAATGTCACTGGGCTACAGGAACTTCTCTTTACTGTTTAGGGGAAACCTTTGTCTCAAATGTTAATTCGGTTAAAGATTTACCAAAATTTCCTCAAAGACTTCTCTTTACCTGTCACTTGCTTCTAAAATTCTCCCGTTTTATCCTCATGAAAGATTCAGACCTTAAAGAGGCTGCTCTTTTGTCTTGAGCAGTCAGTTAACTCGGGCTTCACCCCGTCTACCACCCGTGTCAGCCATGGAGTGCCAGGCCCATCCAGTCCATTACCATCTTTGGATTGATCAGTCTTTGCTGGTCAGAGTCTCCAAGGTGTGTGTTTCACCTGTCTGTTTGGTTTTTAGATTTTCAATGATATTCTGGATGCTGCTTGATTTCAATACCTGTCTACTGAGTTTTATAGCTTAAAATGGGACAGGAGCACTCTTGGAAAAAATCTTCCTAAGTGCTGATCCATGAAAAGATTCCCATCTTGTTCTGGCATCTCTGTGTTTGTTGCTCCATCGTGAAGCAGGTCTGGACTGTGTGAAAGAAATGGGTGGAACACAGGAGGCAGGGGGACGGTGTAAGCTTGTTGAAACGGCATAATTGCCAAATACAAAGCCACAACCCAGCAGGCTGTTGATGAGTCACTCAGCTTTGGCTATCAGACAACAGGGATGTTTGTCTTTAGCTGCTAGAGACAGAAAAATAAGGGCTGGATGGTTCGAGACCTGAAGATATGTTTGCCATCTCTACATCCATGTCTTCAGCAGAAAGTGCAGGACTGACCTATGGGGACCAGGGCTGACGAAGGGGTTCACACCACCAGGTCCTAATGGGTTTGTGTGGTTGGAAGTCCTTGGTTTGCAGCAACCGTAGACTGGACAGGCAACTGGTTTGCATCTGCCAGTGTGCCAAGGAGTACAGAAAATGTCCTGGGAGGGCTTGGAGATTGAGACCTTGAGTTATATAGCTACAAACGCTGCAAAAAGTAGCTGAAGTATTAAACCCAGTGTAGATGCAACAGTATATGTGAGGCAGAAGTCAAACTGAATAGCATTTATTTCCGTTTTATAAATGTTATCTAATTTGTAGAAGCTACTAAACTAATTTATTATGGAAAATTATTGTTAGCACTACACCATGATAGTGTCCATAAATTGATTGCTCCGTAATATTCAGTATTATACAATTAAAAGGAACTTCCTTGGCTATAAATTTCACCCAGAGTTTTGATTTAAGTTTTTGATTGAATCAGATGATTGAGAAGAAAAAGCACGTACGCTTGATCGCAGTCATCGGGAATGTGGTCTGGTGTTTGAATCCAACAGTAACAGCGTGTGATAGGATTTTAAGTATCAGTGACTTCAGCTGAATGTAATTAAAGCAAACCAGTGAGAGATGCACACGCAAAGCCACGGTGTAGTTAGTGAGGAAGAGAATGAGAGTAGTTAGTGTATGTAATATGTAGTAATTAGTAATATGTAGTTAGTGAGGAAGAGAATATGTCCTTCTCCAGGAGCTGCTGTCTCGATTTGTTTGTATCCATAAATACAGAGAAGCCTTGTTTTTGGAGGAGTAAATCCATCAAGTTGTGTTGGTACTCCAGCTGCCTCTGTGTGATATAAATAATATTTTGCTTTCAATAGAAAAATTTTCACATAATTTGTAAGATTACGCAATGGCACAAGAGTTTGCAAAGGAAGAATATTGTGAAACCACATCTCTTCAGCAGCCCGTCTGAGCTCTGCGCTGCATTTCACTGGGTGGCTCTTTTGCGCTAAACATATATGATAGAGATTGGTCGTCACCCTTGTCCTGTTTCTAACGTTCAGGCTTTAAGGAGTTAATGCAGAAGTCCATTTACACAAGTAGTAAACATGTGTTCCTGATTTGCAGGAAATTCCTGTAAGCTGCTCCCCAAGACGACTTACCTTTATGTTGCTTTTGCAAAACTTGTTGAGCTGAAGCTTCTACACACAAACTACTTTTATTCTTTAAACGGAGAGAACCTCACGACTTTCATGGGCACTGCTTTGCCAGCGTCCCAGTCTCTGTACCTCTGTGAGCCTCCAACCTTGTGTGTGGCCAGACTGCACTTGGCAATGAACCCAGGAGTGAGGGTGTTCAAAGGAGGCTGCACAAGATGCTCCCACAGTCTGGGGGCTGCCAGCAGTGCACTCAACAAGGCTGTTTTAAGTTATTGCCATCTGCAGCAACACCCTTGGGACCGCCACGGTAGCTGGGGAGGGGAGGAATGTGATGTCCACAGTCCACACTAGCCCCACTCCCACGCTGCTCAGGGGCCTCCTCTGCTCCCTGTGGTGAAAGCAAAGTGTCTGGGAGGGTGATGTTGCCTCCTTCCCTGCATCATTTGGTGGGAAACCTCCTTGGAGCTTGGATCTGCTGGTGGGGCTGACCTGGGAGCACACTGGAGGAGAGGAGTGCTCGCTCGTTTTAGTTTTCCCAATTATCTGGATCCCTACAATGCTTAAAAAATGGCATTTAAAAGTAGTTGGCTATCATGTAACTAGTGCTGTCAAATTGCACAATAGTTATTGTTATATTCTCCTGGAAAATAAACAGAAACCAATATAAACGAACGATATTAATATTTAATGCGTTTTTTGGCTATGTAAACCTAGAATGTATCTTTAAAAAGATGACACAGTGAGGAAAACTGCCACTGTTTTCAAAGAAAACAGTCTTTCGAGCAGCTTTTGGTAAATGTTTAAACTGAACTTCTGCATGACTTCTCAGAAAATGTGAGAACCATATGAATGCCTGAGCCTTACGGAAAGTCATGAAATCTGAAAGCATGAACCACTGTTCACTATTAACAAGTAAACCTCATTCTTTTTCTCTATAAGGTCCTGATTAAAGGACAAAACCCTTCTTCCTTGGGTTTTTTTCCCCATTCTTTTTGCAGTTTCTTAAATGTAAGACAGACGATAAATCATGTGCACAGATCCTGCTCCGTATCGGTTCCTATGTGGAGCTTGACTGAGAGGCAGAAACAAATCTGGGTACTGTGAAAACCACACTGGGTACAAAGACTGCACATGGGTTGTCAGCTACAGGCAACAGCTGGGAGTCATATGGGTCTTTATTAATTTGAATATTAGTGGTTGCCTTTTTGCTTCTTTTTTAATGATTTGGATAAAATGGTGGGAGAAAAGACACGAGGAGGTGTTCACGAGGTGTTCCTCACCAATGAGTGTGGACATAGAGAATGAGATCCCATTTGTTCTCCTCTTAACAGCCAGAGACTATGGCGATGGGAAGAGAAGTGAGTTTAGAGCTGTACCAAAAATGGCAGTGGTGACAGGAGACAATGAGATGAACCAGGCTAGGGTGTGGAGACCAGTTTATTACTGGGCATTGCCTAACGAAACAAAAATCCCTTGGGATTCTCCAATAAGCACCAGGGAAGAGCAGTGTTCGTCCTCCATTTCAATTTTAAAACCATCACCGCGTGTTACGGGAGGACACGGGTAGCACCGGGAGGAAGGATGGTCAAAGTGAGGACTGTCATAAACCTGCCATCTAATTCCATCTTCGGCAGTTCCAATCGGTGGGAGCTCACACTCGGCGTGCCTCAGTTTCTCCTCTCGTAAAAGAAATGTTATTGTATGGGTAGCCGCGGGGGACAGCTGAGACCAACGTTCCAGTAGATAAAGCCCTTACACATACTTTGAAGTAAATAATCGAAGTTCATTGTGTTACTGCTAGTTGAATTCTTTGCTCGTGACTTAAACAAAATTCTCTGTGACCTCCCTGAGAAGAGCTACAAAGGTCAAGGCTATTACATTTGAACCATTATTACGCTCCAGGTCCAGGCATAAGGAAATAAATCACAGATAATGAGAAAAAGTTTCCCAGAGGTTTTTTTTTTTTACAAATACAGAAGAAACTAAGAGTGAAATATTTTCTTGTTAGACGGATGCTCTCGAGCACCACTGGAGTAACGATTTCATTTTCTATTTCTGCTGTTCGGAGGTCTTACTGCAACGCCTTCCAAATCCCTTCTTGTTTTTGTGACTATAACCTTAAACCTATACTGCAAAATTTTAATCCAAGCAAAAGGTGGTGAAAATAAGAGGTGAAAGTGGTTTTCAGTGTAGCTCTCGATGCTCTTCCTTTTTATGTCATCATTTTAATTATTTAGATAAATGACCGGGAAAGCAACGTTTAAATCAATGCAACAGTGCAGCGTGGACGCAAGCGTGTTAGCTGCTGAGTACGTTTGTAACGAAAACAAGCAGCAGGGGTAAAAAGTCTGTACCAGTAATATTCTGTTTGTGATATGAGGTGGCACTGATTTTAATGGAACCATTTTTCTGATTGATTTAAGTACTTTGTCGCAGAAACTGTAGGGAGGCAAGGCCTGAGGAGGCAGGATCTGATGTGAGCAAAAAAGGGGTGTAGTGGGGTTTGTCTTGACTGACTTGCTCGAATGATTCCAAAAGAATTGGGAAGAATTTTAACAAGGGAAAAGTACAATTGTTGCACATTTTGATTATTTTAAAATTTGAGGGAGTGTTTTGGGCTTTTCGCATTTCTGTGATGAAAACAGGGGTTTTTTACCTTGAAAAGATTGATTTTTCAAAGTGGTTTATTAAGAAATAAATGATTGTATCTATTTAAGCGTTTCTGTTGGAATTAAAACATGCTTTAAACTTTTGGGAACTAGGACTTGTAAGAATAAAATAGTGTAGGTAAAGTATTACTATTTGAACAGACTCGTTTGCTTGCGTCGTGTGGGCAGCATATAGAGCATCTTTCTCTTTTATGCTTCTGTTCCCTGATTATCTTCTCTTTATCACATCAGAAGAGCCCGTGAGTAACTTTGTGAGTGAGGAGTCAGAAATTCTTACTATAGATAAAATCCTTCCTGAGTCATAATAAGGCAAAATCTTGGAATATATCAGGTACACTGCAAAGTCACTGGAAATTCCAGAGGACAAGACTACCTCAGTTTCTGCTGCTTAATGTCTTAAATGATATTGCTAATGACGTGATCACGCAACGGCAAACAATGGCTTTACTGTAAACACACCCAAGTGTAGAATTAGGGTTGAAGTTCATTGTTACCTGTGCCTAGCCTCACTTTTACAGGCTTAACTCTGCAGCTTTAATATTGCATTGACGTGATTTTTCCAGAGAGCGTTTTGCCCTGAACAGAAGAAAAAAACATTGATCTTTTATGTTGTCAGCCAGGGCAGATGCAAATCCTTCTACTTTTTATTGAAGAATTAACTGTCTCCCTCTGGAGCACAAATGCCAGCAGTACTGGGATAATTTTATTTTTAAGGTTATGGCTTGTAGTAAGCTGATGGAACGGTATAATATGCTATATTCATATCTGCTTATGCCCTTCGTTCCATAATGCCTTTGAAAATGTATCGTGTTCCAAGATGAATACAAGCTACACATAAAAAAGCTGTTTGTTACATAGCTTGGGAAATGTGGATTCAATTACTATTAGAAAGAAATCATTAAGAAAACCAGGAGCCTTTTTGATTAAAAAAAAAAAAGAGAGCTTTATTTCGTTTGTTGTGACAGCATCGGGTTACAGAGCAACACATTCCTTTCCGTTGGAAAACTGAACTGAAACAATAACTCTTGAAGGGATAGTGAGTATTTCAATTATGTTGATTTGTTTTACCATCTGCATGTATTTACTAACCCAGGACATCTCCGAGGGCTTACCCTAGAAAGTCATCATGTTTCCTCAGCTGAAAACAAATGTGTAGATCCCATTTCATTTTCATGTCATCAGAATGTGTTAGAGTAAGTTCCACGTGCTGACAGATGCCTTCAGGTTTTATTTATGGAAACTGTGTTTGTGTGAGAGATGATAGGCTAAGAATAGCTGTTAGCTTACCGAATTGTTGTCTTAAAGTTTATTAAAGTGTATTCAGGATTGGAGAGCAGGCAGCACAGGTAGTGTAAGGAGTCTACAAGCTGGTACTATCTGTGTTAGCTACTTGCAATCCAGTCCACTTGGGAGAAGATGCTGCTGAGACTGCTTCTCCCATGGAAAGAGGTATAATTTTAGAATAGATATAGGGGCATGTGGTAAACACATAATAGATGTGCATAATAGTTACATCAATAATAGGTCATAATAGTAATAATTAATAATAATAAAGAATGGATACCTAAATAAGCATGCCAGGGAAGTGGTGTGCATCAGAGACCAGGACACCCAGTAAATCTTTTTAAATAAGTGTATTTGAATAACATCCAAGTGAGAAAGTTTTTCCTCACTGAACTCTGCTCTTTTCCAGCAATATGTGCCTGGTACTCCCATCCCTGCCCCATGGCCTGACTGGATGCAGTAAGACGAGCGTACAGAGCCTGACCATGAGCAGTGGCTTGGGCAGTTTACAGTCAGTCAAAGGCAGAGGGGTGGCAGATGTGGGGCAACTGTTTGGCAAGTGACCAAAGAAGGGGGTCATATGGAATAATTGAGAGGCAAGAAGGGTAGTGGTGGCGGTGGCGGTGGTGAAGCAACTGGCCCTTGGTGAGTAGTGAAAGGGAAACCTGTGTGTTTGGCCAGACAGATGCACAGCAGTAGATGTACTTGCATAAGACCTGTAGGGCATTTATAAGGACCTTGAAGTCTGCTTCTTAGTTAAGATCCTACATTTCTCCATAAAAAATTACAGATCTAGAGGAAAATATGCTTTGACTACCTAATCCCTTCCCTTCTGCCTGCTACGATGCCTCTATTGAGGAAAAGCCCAACAGCTTTAAAAATGACTGGAGGTTTGGGAAGTTAGAACTTTCTTGGTATATTTTTTGACTCCAACTCAAAATTCATCACCTTTTAGTTTGGTATTTTCTTCAGAAAGCTAAAAAAATTTGAAGGGAAGCAAAGTTTTCCCTTTGAATTGCTGCTAGTTGAGCACACTAAATTCTTAGGTAGCTTTATGTAACTGATATGTATGGCAAATCTGAGTCTTCCTCTAGAGGTCAAGAAAGAAGAGCTCATAGTTTATTTAATAAGTAACCAGGGGACTGAGATGAACATTTTTGCTTTCTGGAGATGGGTGCTGCTGATTAAATTGATGGGGTTTACAAAAACGTGGAGATAACACAAACTGGGGAGGGATGCAATAGTTAGGTTTACTCAAAACATATCTGCTTCATCTGTGCTTCAAACTTCTGTGCCTCACTACAGGGAGTCTTTTATATGTGAGTGAGGTAAAGCCCGAACTGTGCAGCAGTCCAAGCATGGGCATAGGAAGGCCATTAAACCACATGGATTTCCTTTAGAGAATAATTTCTTCCCCTTGAAGGAAAGGTTGGATGTTAACAGCTTCCATTAGTGTTTCATAGGCAGCTAGAAGGTGATTTCCAATCGTGCTAGGTAGAGGCAGAAAGGTCGAAGGTAATTTAATGTGAATGTGGTGGTGTAGATATGTGCCATTTTATGGGCATCAACAGCATCTAAACATTGACTGCAGTACAGACATTTCCTAATATGAGTAAGGAAGGCACACAGTGAGTGACCAAGACGTTCAGTGCGAGGGGAATAGCATCCAGAAGGACAGGAATGCTAAAGTCACCTGGTAATTAGTAAAAACTTTTAATTTAAAGATACTACAGTTTATTATGAGTAGTTTTGTACCTATGTGGATGGATTAGTTGGAAAGGATATCTGAAGGGAAGACTTAATTTGGATGTAACTGCACTTACTCCCTGGTTTGAGGTCTTTGACAGCAGTAACACTTCCATGGTTGGATTAAGGCTTGCTTTGACCAACATCCACTGACTCCAGCTGAAGTTAAGTGAGCTGTGCATTGTGCTGTTGTCTGTGTACAGCTTCTTCTGTAGAAAAACACTTGATGTGACTCAGTATTGTGCAGAGTTACCCTGAGCCATTATTAGAGAACACAAGTCCAGATTTCTTTTGTAGTGCTCTGATATACGTAAATGAGGGTGAAAATCTCTGCGGCTTTGATAGTCTGTGCCTGTAGTTCAGTCTTAACACAAATTACATGTGCTAGTAGGCTTGTAAAAATCTTGAAGACTTGGTAGATGTAAATATGAGATTTCTCTTTGAACAGAGTAGCTGTACAGCAACGAGACTAACGACAAAAAACGTCCTGGAGTAAAGCACAGATCCTACCAGATTCAAGGGGAATCATGCTAGTGACTTAAATCAGGCCTAACCCTTTAGGATCAAGATTTCTCTCCTGTTTTTTTTTGATACTGTGCTTTTATTTACACATTGCTGTAGAAAGACTGGATAGTTTACAGGTAAAAGTCTCCTAAAGACAGAATAAACAAGGCAAATCCTCACTCAGTGTAATTGCCTTTAGCAAGTGCACTAGAAGCAAAGTTCCATAAAACATTCTGTTTAAAAGACTCTTCAAAGCCTGCTCTGCACAGCAGGATTTTGTAGCCACCTTGACTGTAAGCAAAAAAAAAATCATTGGACCAGCACGATCAAACATCTGAAGATTAGGAGATAATGGCATTATGTTTGTCTGGGCGTTCTAATTCAGTGAGTGATGACACGAATTGTACGCTCCTGTGTAATTTCATATGAAGAAGGACTGCTGCCTCATCTAGTCCCCGGGATGGAGGGCGTTCGGAGAAATGCTGCTAGGAGGGTTCTTCCTGTGCCGCTCAGGGCATGAGCACACTGTACCCCATTCAAATCCTCCTTGGAGAATACAGTTCATCGCTTAATGGCCTTATAAGGAGAGCTGTTGGGCTGTTTTAATGACATATATTGGCTTATGCTTGTTTCTTCTTATGTAATAACCACTGTTCTTAACTCACTTTGCAAGAATTAAGTCAGATCCAGAGTTAAAACCGAAAGTTCAACAACCAGAACAGAGGGGCCGAGCATACTGCTTTTATTTGCCTTTTTAAAATTTACTTAACCTTTTGCAAATGCTTTTTTGTTGCACCTTTAACTCGCATTTACATTGAAGTGTAAACGAGACCATCCCCTTAAACAAAGGAACTCATTAAAAGTGAACAGTGTGTGAATCTGATTCTGCTTGAAAATAGGAAAACTATCTCGCCTCAGGTTTCAAGAGTGTGAGTTTGCAACCGCCTTTCAGGGGATCATTAACATACCCTAAACTGTTATCCAAAACAACATCCCCTACGGTGGCTCCTTGGGTCAGAGCCTCAAGGTATGCCACTCCACATGAGCACTTCAAGAAATGTGGTCTCCTAGCTGGAGATCAAACAAAGTTTTCTCTATATGGAGGATTAAACCAACACATGAGGGTGCCTTTATCAAACTGTGTTTGATAATGAAGGCTTCAAAAAGCTAGGTGGGTCAAAATGTCAGTGTCTTTCTTTTGGTCTGTTCAGGTTCTGTATTGCCATACAAATTATAGAGGAAAAGGCTCAGAATGAAAGACATCTGTGATTTCCTTTGGAACTATTTCATTATTGGCAAGAACTTCTCTAATGTAGATTTTCTTTCATTCCACTCCGCGCTACTTTTAATTTTTCTAAGTGATGCACTCTCAAACCGTGCTTGTCTTTCTACCTCTTCAATCTTAATTCCTGAAGTAATGCCTCTGGTATTGATTTTTTCCTAATTAATTAATAAGAAACAAATGAACACAACTCTTCCAAAGCTTCTGGGACCATAAGGCTAGCTTATGTAAAGTCGTACGGTGCTTGTAATAATATTGAATACCTGTTGTTGTTTTTTTTAAGGTGATTTGTGCAAAAAAAATGCTGTCGGTTATCCCAGAGCGCTAATCTGCTCTGCAGAATGTAAACAGTCAGGAAAGGAGATTGGGAATGAAGGAAAGTGAGCACAGAATACCAGCTGATGAATAAAACATTTCTGAAAGTTCAGAAAAGTCAGCTGCTCTATGCTAAAGCGGTTGCCAGGCAACTCATCTTTTAAAACAAGTACTTCTGTGGCGGATAACTCATAAAAACATAGAGATGGCAGAATTAACTGCTCTTGAACAATTTCTTCGATACATTAGGTACAAAAAGGCTTTCATTCATCACCAGGCATGCAGATCTTGTTATAACTCTTTTTCTTGAACAAATACATGTGATTCGTCCAAAGCCCTGAAATTTTAACTCTTTCTTTTAAGCTCTTTCCCCGTGAGGGCACCTCTGGGAATCTTATGTCTGGGTATTGATATAAACCTGGTTTGAATGAAGTAAGAGAACACATTCTCTGTTGTGAAAAATAGGCACTCTTGTTTGGTGGGATTAGAGCAGCGAAGGGGAGATTGGTTGCCGTGCACCACATTTTCTGTGACCCAGACTGAGATTGCAGGAGCCTCCAGTAGTAGATTATCAAAAAGATTTGGGGGGTAGAAATAAAAGCAGGCAGGTCCTGGTGGTTCTGGCTGTGGAGAAGAGGACAAATCAGTAAGTGGATGGGAAAAGAGATCATATGGAATGATTTATTTGACTTCTTTCTTGCCAAACTCTAAAGTTGTGGGGTCTTGTTTTGTTCCTATTGCGTTCATTATTCACCATTGCTCAAGGAGTGCTTCAGTGGAATGCTGAACACGAAGGATGTTTGCAAGCTGATCATAACGCCTGGATTTTCAGCACTTTGCTACTTAATTTGTCGTTGATCACCCAGCCCAGTAAAATAACCTTTTTGGCTCCCAAGTTTACAGAGTAAGAAAATTAAAAAAACCCCAAAATCCAAGGACTTTCACAAGATTATTGTTTTCTGCTGAATACAACAACAAAAACATCCTTACTGAAGTAAACAATTAAACAGCCTTGCTCATTTCAAAGCATTTCAAAACCTGTTTGGCAAAGCTTAGAAATTCTTTCTGGAGTGTCAACTCAGTTTTGTCACTTGGAAAATGCTTGGGATGACCCCTATCCCTAACAGACGTGTGCAGGGTTGTACTCCTTCCCTACCTCTTTACAAATTAAAAACCTATTCTTTACCCAACTCTCTGAACTTTATTTTCATATCTGTGATCAAAATATCCTCTGAGCTCTGCAGTCTCACAAGATGAGAGTTGTGTCATTGGCCCTAAAGCTGTCTGAAACCTGTCCATAGTGGCACACAGAGGGTGCCCTGGTGCTGCCCCAGAGGCTACAGCTGCTTCTCCAAAGATGAGAACTTTGCAGCCACCCTGCTGTGCATGGTCCAGCTCTGGCACTGGGCTCTGCCTACATGTGCCTCCAGCTGCTCATCTTGCCCGCTTCTCACTTAAGTGGCACCATACAATGGGGTAAACAAACTGCCCAGCCATACTGTCACACATACATATGGGGACAAGTACTGTGATGTGCACTGTCAGTGCCACTGAGTCTGCTTCCCACAGTCCCTGTCAGCTGGGCAAAAGATGGGTTAGGATGCTAGTAGCACCGCTTGAAAATAAAGCTAGCATATCGTTTCCCCCTTTCTACCTACATAATGTAGCTGTGTGTGTAGTTAATGCCCATAATTACTTAGATGGCTTGAAACAGATGCTTAATTTTGTACGTAGTAAAAATAGTGAAAGACTTTGGAAGCCCAAAGAGTTAACAAGCCTATTTAGGTATTCAAAATATACCAGATGTGAAACTTGGGAGTAGGAGGTATTGTTGTCTATTATTTAATTCCTGGGGTCAGAGCAGCAGCAGTTGTAAAAATCAATAAGGCTTACAAAGATGAAATAAGCTTTAAAAAAGAAACACTGACAGAGGATATTCTACAAAGCCACTCTTGATGAGGCTGAGCCTGTTCGTACTGAAACCGGGGGAAGTTTTACTGATTACTCTAATAGCCTTGGGCCAGCATCAGGAACTTGCAGGATTCTTTGGGCAAAGTTTTCCAAAGTCCAGCCTGCCAGTGAGTCAAAAATGTGTCTGGATACCACAGAGCTGGAGCACGGTGAGGCAGTATGTCCTACTGTCACTCCTTCCTGCGCTTCACTGGTGGTTTTGTAGAAGCAGAGTGCCTTGTATTATTTCCCTCTTCAACTTTTTCCTTTACAGGATCTGTCAGAGTATTAAGAAAAAACACAAAGCCTTGCTGGGCTTGCAAGTAAAACTCAGCCGTGCAGGTACTCATATCACAGACCTGAGAGGTCTTTATATAGCACATTAGTGGGATAAACTTTTAATATACATAGAAAACATTTGAAATAGTATTCCAGATGGTGAGAATAAGCTAAATCTTCTGATATCCTAATATTTATTCCCTTTCTTCTTCTTATCCTATATATACTTATCTTATTTGAAGTCCTATCAGGCTGAGTCGCAAAGGTATCTGTACTCAGTGCCTCTGTAAACCCCCAAAGAACTACTCATAGTAGAGAGCCCCTAGAATTGGAAGATGTCTTCCTGATGAAAGAGTCAGAGCCAACATGGCAGGAAGAGTTTTGTGCTGTGGTTTTCATATGCTGGACTAGAAAATAGATGCTGTGTAAATGCAATTTTTTCTTATAAATTACTTTGTGGGCTGCTGACTCCTCAGGTGTAAAAAGCTCAACAGAGTACGCTTGCAAGACCAAGCTTTCAAGAAGGAAAAGATGAGCATAGTAAAAAGGAAAGGATGGTTTGAGAAGATAATTTTGAGTCTTTTTTTTAATGTGCTGATACCTTTCATCTGCTTCATCATTAACAATTTTCTCTGCAGTCAGTGGAACTAGAAATGGGGGAAACTGAGGCTGTGTGATTCCAGGAGAGGTACTTTTAGGAAAAATGAACGAATATCACAGAGAGCTGACATGCTAAGGCTAGCAGCCTGGTAGACTGTGCTGCTTCCAGCTTTGGTCAAAGACATGAAGGTAAAGACGTGATTTAATTTTGGAGTAGTTATTTATTTGTTAATGGCATTGAAGAAATATTGCACTCGCCTTACACTTGGAAAGTGTCTTCAAATAATTCACTGTCATGTGGTCTGTGCCAGTCGTAACGGACACTACAATTTACAGCAAAGCCATTTAAAATATATACCTTGATTAGATCTACATGAATCTTGTATTTTTTTATGTCAAATTATCTTAAAATGGAAATAATGATTAATTTTGCTGTAGGAAATTTCATCGAGTTATAATAATTTCAGTCTTATCTCTTTCAGCTGCGTGTTTCTCCTATTGCTTTAAAACTAATTTAGGCCACATTATGTACAAAATTAAATCTTACTTTTATAGCTACACCCTTGGGGTTCAATGAAAAGGCTTTATGAGCTAGAAATTAAAAGTACTGGTTGAAAATACTATTACATTATACAGGCTATTATTAAGGCAATTTACAAAGTTGGTATTAAAACTATGCACATCTTTCATTGTTAGCACCCATATATTCAGTAAGCCCACGGGAGTGTTTTGTGTATAATCTGGCCAATAAAATCAACTGAAAGGTAAACAGTAAGTCCACAACATTCCTTGATAGGCAAAATTGCACTATAATAATTGCAAAACTGATCTAGCTGAAGGTTTTTATGAATTTACAAGATGCACACAACATTTGTTAGATGTTAAAAATAAATGTGAAACTCCGTATTGCAGGAAATAGGGAAATATCAGTCTGCCTTCCCTTAAAGAAAGCCAGAGTTTGATACTTCATGGAATGCTTGCATCTGAAACGTGCAGTTTTTCTCCACAGTTGAAGTGAGTCCACACACAGCTTCAGGTAGCTAGTTAATGACTTCTTTCCTCTTGGATCCTAGGTAATATAATTCATGGCTTAATGCTCTGGTATTTCTGAACGGTGATGCGAAAAATCCTCCATGAGATTTATGGGAAATATAAGAAAAAGAAGCTATCTTTTAATTTCAAGGGCACTTAAAGAACAGTGGCCACTAAGAAGCAGGGTGGAGTACCAAACAATTGCCCTAGATGGATTTGGCCCTTAGTGTTTTACATTGATGTGGTCTGCGTTAGAGCGTTCTAGCACCTCTATCGAGATTGGAGATGCATCACAGTGTTTACAGCTGGAAGGGAGAAGGGATCGTTTTCCTCTCTCTAAGGGAAACCCATTGCAACAAAAATGTTTTGGCAAGAAAGATTGCACCGAGGGCTTCCTGGTTGCACTGTGACTGCTGGGAAGAGCTGGAAGGACGGAGCATGACTGTAGTAGCATCTCTGCTCATTCTCCTCCTGCTCAGCGGCTGCAATCATCTTGCAGTAGCTCAGTTATAGTACCAGACCAGACTGGTGCTGTAACTGAGGAGCTTCCCATCTACTTCCACTCTAATTTTGCAGCGAGTTGCTTGGTATTGTCACTCTACTGATGGAGTCAGAGGGCACAGAAATGAATTCTTTCCCCGATTTCTAGGACGAGGGTCTAGCTAGAATTTGACTTTAAATTGAAATGACTGGGGCTTTTTGGGGTTGAACTCAAGGCTTGTTGTCTCAAGGCTTAGGCTTGTGATTTATGTGCAGCACCATTTCTCACAGGTGACCCTGAGAAAACCCAAGATTTGCTTTTTCCAGACATTTCCCAGAGGTTAAAACTTGAGGTGGTAGATTTTAACCAGCTTAAGAGAGGGGAAGGATTTTCAGTCTGCCACTGCAGGTTGAGTAGAGAGTTGGGCAACCCAATTCAGATTCTGGGCAAAACAGCAAAGTTCTTTATGCCTTTGGTGAGTTCTTTGGTGACCCAACCACCTCCATGGGCAGCCCGTTCCAAACACGGATCACTCTGTCAGGGAAAACCCTTCTCCTAATGTTGTCTAAACCTCCCCCAATGGTGCTGAAGACTGTGACCCCTTTTCCTGTCTCCAGTGTCCAGGGAGAAAAGACCGACCCCTGCCTGACTCCAACCCCCTTTTAGGTAGTTATAGACAGCTGTAAGGTCACCCCTGAGCCTCCTCTTCTCCAGGCTAAACAGACCCGGCTCCATCAGGTAACTTAAGCAAGTTTGTGTTCATCGTACAAGAACAGTCCGACACGTAACGTGATTTTATTTGCCTAACTGAAATTTCCCTAACCATCCAATTTTATTCCAGTTGCTGATTACAAGGTTGTGATTCATAGAAATGAACAAAAAGAATAAATGTGATATTTAATTATCCTCTTAGTGTCCCTTTAAATAACAAGATTCTTTATTACATCATAATGCAAACAGTGCTGTTATTAGATATTCATATTTTATGGCATTTGGAAAATGTTTTTAGTTAATATGATTATAGATAAAGTAATTTCATTTTATATTTCCTACAGTAATATGTTAAATATTGTAAAGGCTGATAAATCAAATGCAAAGGGTGTTGGAAGAAATAATTTATACTGAGAAAACTATTAAGCATGTGGAACGTTTGTAAAGAGAAAGCAAAAAGACAATATGTAAGACATCAATCAACCCACAGAGGTTACATATCAAAGACTTTTGATATTGAACAAGTGTAGCTTGGTTTACAAAGCTATAATCGTATAAATAATGCATTTTATTTTTGTTGCTATTGTTGCTACGGCCTGAGGATCAAAGCCCTACGTTAGGCAACTGAATGCAACACACCCTAAAAACGGATAAGCACCACATCTTTTCAGGTTTAAATAGTGGAATTATTTTTGAAGATATTTAAAATGAAGACAACAGAATTGAATAATTCAGGGAGGGTGAAAGAAGTGACAGGACACATCAAACTGCAGTCCAGTCCTGGAAACCCTTACTCACATCTAACTTCCCAGGGAATGCTGTTCCTATGTGAAAATTCCCTATGTTCTGTTTCCCCTCCCTGTCTTGAATGTGTTTTATTTTTTAATTCTAAGGCAACTGTATTTAAACAATCTTTATTTCCAATTCTATGAACACGTATATCTCTACTAAAATTGCTGTAGTTAGAAATTACCCACGTCGTTGCTCTTACTGAAATGCAGGTGGGATTGCTAGTGATAGCAGCGAGTGCAGTGTTTACAGACTCACTCCATGGTATGTAGAGAACACAACTTTCTTGGCTTGCTAAGGCTGGAGGCAAAAGCACCTGCAATCCTTACCGAGAGTTACTATATGGTTTATTCAAAGGTGAACTGGACTTCTGAAGCCCAAGCTTTTCTTATGTGAAAGGATGATAAAAATACAGACAAGTATTTGAAGTGAATGTCGTCCAGCACGTGCTACGATGGTTTTGTTATTACAAGAAGCTCCTTGCTATCACCCAGCTCTAAATGAGGATGCATTTCAAAGGCACCATTTTTGTCAGTGTTTCATTGCCATAACATTCTCCATCTGACACATAGAAAGATCAAATTATGAGATGCTTAGGCCAAGAGAGGTAACCTTTCCCCTTTTTCAAAGTTCCACTTTTATAATTCTAAAGGATGTTGAGCTGATTAGTTACCTTCGAAGCTTCTCTGACACTCAGCTCTTTTGAATTGATGAGAACACTGTTTCTTTGAACCATTTCCTGGGGTGCAGGCATTATTTCTGAAATCTAATCACAAGGAGCTCTCTACAACAACAAACAGTTAACGTTGATATCTTATGAGGCAGATATAGAGAACAGACCCTTAAACGTCCAGGTTAATTCATACACAGAAGCAAGAAGGGTTTAACGTTCTCTTACCATGTTTCATAAGTCTTGCATATAAAAATGGGATATAAATCTATTACTACAAGAAAAGCATTATTTTGCCATTAAAGCCTTCTCATTAATTATGCATTCAGAAATGATTACTTTTACCCGTATTATTTAATACAAGTAGAGTATAAACATAATTTTCAAATAGGACCGAGTACAATTGCTTAAGTCCTTGTTATTTATGACTCTGCTTTTTGAAGGTCAGATTGTTTTAGATTTACTTTAATAATCCACTAGATGTGCTAAATGTTCACTTCGTGTCTGAATGGCAACCGATCTTGTCTTAATTAAATATATCTTGTGATATAGCTTTAACATACCAGTGAATTCCAACCAGTTAGTAAAATGTTAAACAAATCAAATCTGTAGGCACTCCCTACTTCGAATATCCCCTTCTCCAGTTTCTTCCCACCTGCTGTCCTGTTAATTTTTTAAAGCATCATCTATTTGCAAAAAAAGCAAGAAATTAGTATTGTCTTGTGTTATTTCATTCTTAAAGTGAAACCATTTGCAAGAAAATTATGGGTCCCCAGTGCTGAACTTCTTTGCATATTAATTTTGTTAGCCATACCTCCTGTGGTCTTTAGTTCTGGAAGTCCTGGTAGATAATACACGGGATAAATTTCCCCTTGTACCTTACAGCTAGTGGGGGAAAAGCATCCTTTTTTCTTAAAACTTCAAGACTATTAGGCAAGCAGCTTCCCACCTAATGATATGACTCTTTACTAATAAAATTTAAGCTCGATTGCCTGGTTATATTTGTTTACAGTTCTTGAGAAATTTAAGTTTAGGCTAATACCTCTGTCTCAGAAGATAACCTAACAAATGGATCCTGCAATCCAAAGTTAGTGTAGAATTTGTGTGATGTTTTATCTGAAATGCAGGAGCCAAGGGAAGAGGAGAATGTGGAACAGAAATGGTCAGACACAGACGTGAGGTTGCAGAAGCAGATATACTTGCAGATAGCTTTCATTCACTGGATACTTGGAGACAGAACTACAGAAAGTTTCCTGGTGGGGTTTACAAAAGAGTTGAAACAGAAAAGATCCAGCTCATATTTCAGCCCGTGATGGTGAGTGTTTTGGTGACTTTCTGTAAGTATCTGAGTGGCTGCAACTGGAGCTCCCAAATTCCTTTGGAAGTTTATGCCTCAGTGTCATGATTACACAGCAGCTGGATTTCAGCACGTTTCTCTGTGCCTGAGAAATGAAAATGTGTTGTTTTCTGAAAAGAAAGGGCTGCTGTTATACTCTGCCACTTAGAAATATCCAAATTACAGGTTAAATTTCTTCATGTACTCGCTGCTTTCACCCAGTTCTCATCAGCTTCTTCTCATCACAAAAGTGTCACACTGAGCCTTTTCTTAAATGCCTCCAGGGATGGCAACTCCACCACTTCCATGGGTAGTCCACTCCAGTGTCTAGCAACCCTTTGTGTGAGGAAGTGCTTCCTAAAATCCAACCTAAATCTCCCCGGTGCAGCTTTAGGCCATGCCCTCTCATCCTACCTATGAGATTATTAATATCAACCTAGTAAGTATGCCAAACATCTGAAGATGTTCCAGACGACGTTCTGAAAGCATGCACAAGGAGTCTTTCGTGTCATTATGGCTTGGTCATAAGTAACGAATCCCAAGAAATGACTTGTGGCAAGTCATGGAAATAAATACACAAGCCATCAAGAAGCAATCAGATGGCATCTACTCTGTGTCCTTGGCAAAATCTTTTGGCCCATCAATATTTCTGCTGTCTCACTCTTTGCATATTTGATCAGCTTGGATTATGGGGTGTCTGGATCAAGCCACTTCTGTGGAGCACCCAAAGCAGCTTTGAGATCTCAGTTTGTACAAAGCCTCTAGGCACCACCAGGCTGCTGCTATTGCTATTTCAGTCTACTGAATATCTTCTGTATTGCTAGAAACAGGATCTATCACTGCAGAAGCTTTTTCTGCCTGTGCCTTTCTAACAGAATGCTTACCTACCGTGTGCCTACCCCAGCACTGCAGGGCTTGTTTGCTGTACCTTCCCATTTCTGCTCCTGCTTTCACATATGGTTTGTGTGAAGCAAGGGGGAGGGAATGAATTTTATTGCAGATTCTGTTAGAAGAAAAGTGACATCATCATGAGATGGAAAGGAGAGTGCAATGACCTTCCCTGCAGGGCAAGAAAGAGTAAAGAGAATGGCATTGTTGTATAGTTGGGAAAGCAGGATGGAAAGAAGAATGAACAGAAGGGGAAAGTAATAGAGACAACGGGAAGAAGAGTAAAGAATCAGCAGTGAGACAACATGATTAGAGCTTTATTTCCACCAGGGAAGAACATTTGCAAAGAAAACAATTAATATCCATTAGACTTGCCTAATAATGTTTTTCCATGCACATAGTCATGGGGGTAGCAAAAAGGTAGGGGAAGAGAGTGTGGGTGGCATATTTTTGGGTGTAAACAAGTGTGATTTGAGATTTGCAGGTGGGAGATTGGATGTTTTTTATCTTTTGGTTGGACAGAAGTCATTGACTTGGGAAGTGGACTGAATGACTGCTAGGAGATGAAAAGTATTCAGTGACCTAATACTAAATACTCCTAGTCAGAGTAACAGTTTTCCTCAGTGCTGAGTGCATAGGTGTTTGTATCGAGAGGAAAATCTTTTCTGTAAGGATTCAACACATAAGGACTCAAAATGTTGCTCTCCAGTCACTGTTAACCCATTGTCCTTTCCACTTAAAAGATGAAAATACCCTGGCAGGAAATTTTGTGAACCAAGTACAGTGTCTGGTGCAATGATCTGATAAAAACTGAATAGAAACTCTTGTCAAAAATCCTGTGAAACATGCAGATGTGGTGTGACCGTGGTCTCGTGAGTGCTGTCTGATCGTGGTAGTCCCACGAATAAACAAAACTAGTGCCTTGCCCTGTTTCTACCCTGGCCAGTCTGTGCTGCGGTGCTGGCAAAGTGTCTGGGTGCTCTTGATGATGATATTGTAACGCCAAATCCTCATGGAATTGTAGCCCTTTCAAACATTTGCTTAAGGGCAGATAGAATTGCTGAGTGTACCTTCTTGAGTGCTGTGTGGTATTGTTGATGTTCCATTTGTCAGGCTATCCAGCTGCATTTAAGTCTTTAAATACTTCCTTTCTTGGCAAAAGTATCCTGAATGTGAAGAATTCTGTAGAAGATTTCAGTTGCCTTCTACTTGTTTTTTCATGCTTGTTAGTTTCGAAATTAATGCTAAAGAAGTGTTTTTCTTGACTATTGCCACAACTTTCTGCTTTCCATTACTAGGTTTTATAATTTACATTCACTCTCATCTGTTTCTCTGCAAAACTCAGTCATTTTTTCAGAGATGTTTTTTTCCAAGTCATAAACAAACAAGAAATAGCATTTCAGAAATAGATCTCACCAGCTCTTTATCCCTTCAGTAGATTTCCAGTCACACCGTTTGCTAATCAAGCAGGGTGGTGTTGAATACTGTATTGATATTGATATTTCAGGTCAAAATTGCTCCTATTGCCCCACAGCTATGTCCTCCAGGCTCTCTGTCCAGTTTGTGTGCCACTATTTCCATTCTGTGGTTTGTTCTAAATTTTTCACTTATTAATTTTCAGACTTTTCTGATCAAGTTGCCACTGAAAAACTGGATTATTCACATAGCCACTGGATTATTCCAATAAGATATCAACTTATTGTACTATGGAACTTGTTTTATACCCTTGGAGTCATTTGAATTGCATCAAGAAGAGAACACTTTGGTCTGAATCTGATCCCCATCATCTACTTCTTGAAACTTCTGTATTTATCTTCTCACAATAGGTGTTGTGTCAGCTTTCTTCAGTCTCTCAGTGCCTCTAAGGTTTGAAAAAGAGTATCTTCCCTCTTACTGTGTTTTTTACCTCTTCCTCCCGAGTAGTTTGACAACAGCTTTTTTTGTCAGCTACTGACACTCCAGCTTCCTGATGTAATAATTTTGCTGACCCTGATTTTCTTCTGTAAGTCTTGTTTCCTCAGAAAAAGTAAATCTGCTGAAGCATCTGTTAGCCATCCTTGTTTATTAATAATTAGGCATGAATGTAATTATAAACTCCCTAATAATTTACCTTTACCGCCTCTGAGAGACACAAAACTGATTCCTTGTTTAAACATTTCAGAATCGGTCTAACATTGTTTTCATATATCATTCTCAACATGTTGACCACATTGTTGATTTAAGCAAAATCTCACCCTCAGCTCCTGCCAGGAATTTATCTCTGAATGTGTTATCTCTTCTAATTGGACATTTGGGAGAGAACAGATTGCTGGAAGCTCTAGCCCTATGGCTCCTTAATTCATAGCTGCTTGGCCCTTGACTAAATTAAAGCTGCATGGAGCTGCCTGATTTAAGAACTCAGAGTATTAAGAGCAGCAAAGGATGAAATACAGTGGAGCTATGCACTGCTATGCTGTTATGATTTTAATCAGGATCCAAACACTAACATTCACTTTTCTCTTTGGCTCCTTTTGCCAAATTAATGCAAAGGAACTCTGAGCACAGAGGGACCTCCAGCCATTTAGGGGCTATTTTCACTGAATATGTAGTGGAAAATGGGATTAGCAGAACAGAAATCTAGTCCTCTTCAGGAGGTGAACAGATGTGCTCTTCCAGCTTCAGCTGTGTTGGTGGAAGATATGTCTCTGGGTGGTTATCAGGAATCCCAAATCCCTTCAATTCTGCTACTAGCACTGCTCACACGAGCTTCCTGTAACCTATTTTTTCCCAAATGTACTAGATTAGCAAAGTTTTACTGTTTGTCTGGCTAACCTGGGCTCCGCGGACCGTGGCAGGGAGTGCTCTCATAATCCACTCTGCCAGCAGATCAGTAGGGGCAGCAAAGAGCAGTGGGCAGCATCCGTCTCCCTGGCATAGCTGCTGCAAAAGACACCCCTGGCTAGACCCCAAATTCTGCCAGATATGTATTTTATCACCTTCCTATCCCCATGGTAATTTCAGTTTCCTTTACTTTTCGAATGTCTGCACTTGAGACTATTCTGCTTCTGACAGCAGCCTTTTGTTTGTCAAAGGCTCTCCTTCTTCTAACAGCTCTGTAGAGTAACAACCCGATGAGCAAGGGAAAAGAGAGGCATAGAACCACTCGCTGCACCTCCCCTGGTTGTCACCATCTAATAAAATATTATTAATTACTACCTCTGAATTCCTCTGTTAGAAACCATCAGAACCTCACACGTCACAGAAAAATGTTAAATAGTTGTTTGCTCAGCAAAATAGGTTCAGGAAGACCACGTCTGCCCCAAGGTGCTTCAGGCTTGGATGAATAAGACACTATGACTACAATACAGAGGTACCAGTTGTCTGATCTCACTCTCTTTGCTGCTTTGGTTACCTTTCTGGGCCTGGTTTTAGAAGAGAATCCAAGTTGTTCAAGTCCTTGTGCAAGGTAGGTTTCAGTGACTGATTGATTAGCCCTTTGGGAAGCAGCTGTACTCCTGACTGCTCCCCAAACACTGCTGTTGTGGACAAATAGCAATAGGAATTTTCTAGAGCTCCTTGACTTCCTTAAGGAGATTTTTAGCAATGACAAAATTGGACGTTGGGGTCTTATTGCAGTTCTTCTCAGCTGTCTGTTTCAGCTCTTAACATCACATCAGAAGCCTTTTGCCATCCAGGTGCAATGTAAAAAGTTAAAGCCATTAGTTTAGTTTGAAGGTAAAAATCCTTATCCAGAAGGATTTGCTGTCAGCTTTCACATTTCTACAAATCCTTCATTTCATCTCTTCTGTTTTAGTACTTTTATGTCTTGCATGGTTATGATCCTACTAAAACTTTATTAAAGGAGGACTGGTACCCAGGACCTTGTAAATTCGACCAAAACAGAGGTTTTCAGATGAAGAGTGGTTTTTTTTTAAATATAGGGCAGATCATCCACAAACTAGGGATGTATGTAAGTGGGGCATGGATCAGACACTCTTTCCCATTGCTTGTGACCCTGTCATCCCGAATCAATCCTAGGACTGCTGATGCATTTCAAGAGCACAGGGTCACTGGTAATTAAGACAGCTTTATAAAAGTGCTAGCGGTTGCAGCTGGAGGATCGCAGAGTACCTGGAGTGAGGACATTGAATTACCTTGGAAAACAGCCCCTTAACGTACACAACCCTTTTGTGGGCTCGTGAGTTATGCAGGGTTGCATGAAGTAACTGTTGTTTGGATGATTGCCAGTAAAAATGTGAGTTGCTGCATGGCTGATAACGTGGCGGCCAGGATTCCCTCTCGGAGGCAGTGCACCGCATGCCTCCGGACCTTTTAAGTTGATGACAATAATGTCTCTTACATTGCCATCTCTCAGCTGGAGTATGCAAAACATGGATCAAAGACAACAGCCTGCGAGGTACATTTTGATCTGCATGAGAGTGACAGGCACTGTGCCAAGACGGCAGTCTAGGTGGGAAAGGTCAGCATTGCCCTCTGAGCTAGCCAAAACGGTGTGAGGGTCTTCAGGACAGTGTAGGTGTTAACAGAGACACTGAATGAGTGGATCACTGGCTGTGCCCACCTCCCCCTGGCCAGACTGTTATCGTTTTCCTCTACTCCCCTTCTGGCTTTGTCACCCTAGAAGTATGTTGATGAATTCTTTGACTTGTTATTTATTCTAGGGTGCCTCAGTCTCTACTGTAATTACTTCACAGAACACTTGACTGCAGCAGACACTGTCAGAACAGCCATACATACTTCTTGTGGTACCCAACTGGCATCCAGTTTAGGGATCTTTCCCTCTGACTGTTTCAATTAGAGTCAGCATTGTCTTGGGTGATAATGCTCACAGAGCAGTCAGTCAGTGTGTTAAGAACTGTCTTGTAGCCAGTGATCTTTTAAGACTTCCTTGGCTTGTCTTCTGGTCTGAACATCTGTGCTCTGTCCCTCTTTCTGTGTTGAGTTTGTCCCACGGAGGTGGTCGAGTCGCCGTCTCTAGAGTTGTTCAAGGTCAGGCTGGATGAAGTGCTGAGTGGCATGAGCTAGATGGCAGATGTTAGGGTTACTGGGTTGGTTTTAGGTTGGACTGGCTGATCTTTAAGGTCTTTTCCAGCCTCATCAGTACTGTGAGACTGTGACATTTTGCTTGAGGCAAGATCAAGCCTAGTGTTCTCCATTTCCTATCCTAATCGTGGGATTGTCTGGCTGCTGCATATGCTCTTCATCAGGATTTGCAATCCATTCTGCAATAAATATATCACATGTGTGAAATATTCTGGGATCCCTTTGAATGACAACACACAAAAGATAATAGAAAGGAAAGACATCTTTAAATAAGCAAAGCCTACTTAATTTTCCCTCCTATATTCCCTATGTTATGTGTTAAACTAGGCCAGTTAGTACCTAGATGTCTTCTAAATCTGTAGTGTCTGGTGAGGAAACTGATGAACAAAACTGTTCTCTCCTTCTACCCCAAAACCTTTTTCTTTGCATTAGAGTCAAGGAGGATGTCTCTGTTTCTGAAGGGATAAGTGAATAACCTCCGAGGCAGTACCTGCCCAGAGCCAGTGCAAATCAAAACAGTGGGGTTTAAAATATTTCCATTCAAAATTATTTACTAGTTGCTTTCGTGATAACCTCCCCATTGCCCCATCAGCAGGCCTGGGATGCCAAATGAGTAGAGAGCTTTATATCTGCATGTAAACTTTAAGACTTTAGTTTCCTGTTAGCATTAAATGTGATGCTAAGGACCATGGCTTTTTCTTGTGCCGTTAAAAAGTGGCTGAATTCCTGCAACCTGTGTGGCATTTGGCGACTGTGACTGCTGCAGAGCGCGTAGCGCTGGTGAGGTGACCGTATTTTTGATTCCAACACAGTCACACTCGATCTTTAACCTCAGGTCTCCCTCTTGATCCCAAGCGTGGGGTCATCTCACAGCAACCACCTGCCCCGCAATGTTTCTCCTACAACATATCAATTGCTCTGGCAAAGCGCTTGCATACGTTTAAAAGATTTGCGGGCATATTGTTCCCATATGCGAGTTCCCTTGCAATGAGATATTCAGTTGTCACTGCTGGGGAACACGGTGCCCCTTTAACCTCTGCCGCCAGGCTTGTGAAGCCGACTCTGGTACTGAAAGAATTCCTCAAATGCTGCAACCAGTACGAACTGCTGTGTCCTACAGGGATTTTTCTGAACCCTGTGGCTTATGCCACTAGCCAAGGCTACCTCACATTTCACGGGGTGTTTTTTGGTCGTGGTTGATATTCTTCAAATAATATTCTTCAAATAAATATAAATGAAGAAGAATTCCCACTTCTTTAGTAGAATTCACCTCTAAAGTAGAATGATCCCTGCACTGCCTCATTAAGAGCTTTAGCACCAGAATGATGTGGTGTTGATCTGCAACAAACATGACCACAACAGCTAGCTGTGTGTTCACAGAGAAAGTTATTAGTGTGGGAAAGTGAAATGCTGCATAGGGGGAAAGCTACTGGGGCTTTAACTGCTTTTCCCTCCTGCTTTGGTTGTCACAGATGTTAGTCACATCGCATAGAGCACTACTGGAAGGCACTCAGCTACCACAGTGATGAGGGTGGTATAAAACCCTATATAGAATAGAAAACTCTAAGCAATGATGTCCTGTGAGGATGAATTCAGGGATGAGGATGCCTGAGGGCTGTACAAGCTGGTGGGTGGTTTCACTAGTCCAAGAAATGGAAATAAAGCACCAAGCCTCAATCCTTCAAAGGCTTATTTTTTCTTTATAGTCGCCTTTTATGGCTGTTGTTGAACAATTAGGAAAACAGAAAGCAAATCAGATGGAAATTTTCCAGGGACCTTCCACATGCCAGTCCACAGGAGCAAGGGACACCTTTCCCCAGGTGTGCTCTGGCATTCTTTGTCCTGTGTTTCCCTCTTGCCTTGAGCAGTCCGTGGGGGACAGGACATATTAACTTGCCATAGCATATGCTACCTCTAGCTGCTGGGCTTTCCTCTTCAGTAAATCTTCAGAGCCAAAGAGGTCCAAATAGGTGCTTTATCTCAGCAGGGTTGATGTGCTGCCATTGTGAACCACAGCAACAGTGACTGCTCCGTGATACGGGTCAAATTCCAGGTGCCTAATGAGAGAGATGGGAGGTACTAAGTACAGAGCTGGCCTGGAAATGTGGCTACTCTAGTTTGGACATAAAGCACACACGACTTCTGAAATCAATGGGAGGCAAAGGCCCTTGCAGCCCTGGGAATGGGAGTGTGATTCATCTCTGAACTTTACAGAGCAGCCACAGAGATGTCTACCTCTGAAGTTAAATCACCATTTAACTTAATCATGTTTAAGGCTGATACAAAGAAAGGAATAAACACATCTAATTCTGGTCACTAGTTAATTGCCTCCAATTACCTACAGCCACCTAGAATTAACTACTATGAAATTAGTTCTGCATTTGCTGTCTAAAAGCAAGGACTTGCTTATGGGGGAAATCACAATGAAAGGAAACTTTTCAAGACATCCAGTGAAATATTTCTTGACAATTACAGAGCTCAGAGGATGATCATGGAGTCCAAACTCTCGTTTTCTTGCGATCCTCAGGCACATCTGCAATTTAAATGGAAGATTTCCTTAAAAATTCAACATGGGTTTTTTTTTTGAAGGGCTGCCTGATATCATATATATAATATATATAACATATATAATAACAAGCATTATATATATAACATATACATGTAACATATATAATGCATCAGTTGTTACAAGAGTCTTTCTTGGCACTGAAACAACTAGAATTTTTTAATCCAATTATGTTTTTAATTAGGATATACAGAAATTTGTTGTAATCATTATGATGTCTAAATACGAGAGCCACAGCACCTTACCCACTCCACAAGCTAAGCAGGAATTAGGAGTGAGACATAAGAGTAGATAATGTTCTCTAACTATAATTCACCATATTGCAAGTATAGTACGTGTAAGTAAAGCATTTTTAGGTTGGGAAATACATAGCAGCAGCTTAACATTTGTAATAGTCATAGACTATGGAACTTGAGGGAGATTTCAAGTTCATAAATATGTTAAATGTTTCCTTCTTTGCCATTGTACTCAGTAATAAGCGTGAAACTGCCCCATGTTGGATCTTCGATGGCTGATATTCATTCAGCCAAGCCTACTGCTTGCTCAATAAATTATGTATGTACATTAAAATATCATTTGTTGAATCTACACAAAATACATGCACTCTGCAGTGCATGCGATGCTGAGAAAAAGCTATTGGACTTAAATCTATTTCTGTGTTACCTGAATATCTGTCTCGATGGCCACATCTTCACTAAATGTGATGTGATCTCACTGGATTTGGGAGGACCTGGTCCCCGGGACTTTGGTACTGTAGGGTTAGGCAATTGTATTTACTGTTCTGGGCTGGCAGTTGCACCTTTTAGGGATGAATATTAATTATCCTCTTAGCATAAGCATGTTTAGAATATTCCCTTTGTTCTGTTGCCCAGATGTGTCTCATGTCATCAGCAGATGAGCTGAACAGCAGTGGTTTGACATGCTTGGCGGCTGATTAGGCACACCGGTTTGAGTAGACTGCGAGGAAGCAATTCGCATGGAGACAGGAGCTGTTTCTTAGTTGTGCCATGGTGTTAAGAAATGTTAATGAAGTGCTGGTAAGCAGCTTACTTTTGTGTGTTGCTGGGTACAGAGGCCCATGGAGCTGTGCTCTGACTGTTAAGCTTGGAATGCGTGTTGGGGAAAGCATCAAATATGTTCAGGAGATGATGATGGCACCAAAAAGGAACCTTTACCTGTAGGAGTGTGTCCTTTGACCCTTGAAGATACTTTTGCAGAGGGGATAAAGCAGTGGAAAGTTCCTTCTGATTGCTATGAGTTAGACACAAATAACCCTCTGCTAATCCAGTGATGCTAGGAGAGAGCAAAAAACTCTCCAGATGGAGTTTCCTTGATGGACTTGTTTCAAGTGGACAGAAGATAAGAAAGCTAAAGGTACAACAGGTCACTAATCACTGCCACTGTCTGCCTTAATAAGAGAAAAGCTATGAAAGGGAGCAAAGCCTGTTGATAAAACTGTGTGGAACGGGTGATTAGGCATAAGACAGTTATGATCATTTGTCCTAGGCGCCACGTTGATCACTTTATAGTCTCAAATTATATTAATGTATTTATTTATGCCATCTCCCCACCAAGAGGCTTGTCTTTTCATTCCTCATGCTATAATGAACCAATGCAGAGTAGCAACCAGGCAAACAACTCTTATTTTCAGTTGGTAGCCAATGTCTCCAGTAGCAACCCGCATCACAAGCCAGCCCAGCTTTGTGCCTGTAATTACAAGTGGGCCCAACTGTTTGAACTCGCCATTGCACCCATTTAGAAGCTTTGGAATTGGGCAGTTAGTCTTCTAAATGGGGACAACTGCAAGCTACAAATAACTACTCCAGCATTTAATTGCTGATGTAAAATGATTCCTACAACATTGGAGGTCAGGTGGAAGCCCAGCTGATAAAAAAGAAACCCACCCCAACAAAACAAAGCTATTTGGATAGCAGCAATGAGGCATGAACCTTCCCGTTCGATAAATCTGCCAGCGGACTACAAATGGTTGCAAAAATTAAAGTCATGTGCATTTGCCAGGAAAGAAAAATAACGCCTAGGGCACTGTTGTGCAGCACTAGTGCAGCAAGCTCCCACAGCAGAGAGGTAAACAAGCTGACTGGAAGCCATCCAAAAATGCAGCTACTGGTATTTCAGCCTCTGGAATGATGTTTGGAAAAACAGTTCAGAAAAGGTCGTGTTCCAGACAACAACGCGTTAGCAAAGTTTAAACCAAACGTAGCTTGGGTTCTACAAAGGAAACTTTAATGTCACAGTCAAATCTGATAGGTAAACAATGGTGGTTCTTCAAAGGAGGAGTAGCACCAGCCCTGTTCAAAAGCTCGCCTTGAGATTTTATTTTACTATTTTTATCAAGTAAATTATTAGAGAGATACTTGATTTTTAAAAGTTATTCTGAGGAGCTGTAATTACAGCATCTGGTAACATCTGCAATGATGTGTATGTGCGTGTTGGACACAGTGGTCCTCTCATCATTGTCACATAACCAACGTGTCAGGAAGCATGACCGATGCCGGTGGTGCAGAATTGAAGCACAAGCTTGAGCTCGGTTTCAAAGTCTCTGCAAACAGTAGTGTTTCTTGTTTTCTTTTGTTTATTTTTCCCTTTCAATTTCAAACTGAAGGTTTCCAAGCAAGCTGGACGGAGGAAACAAACCAGACCCCTCAAGTATACGTTTGCATGTTTAAACAAACTTGCTTTGATTATATTCAAGCCCCACTATTTGATTTCCCTGAGCATTCTTTAGGCAGGCGAGCTCTCTGGCAGGGATGGTTGTGGAAACAGTGACTTTAAAACACATTTGATAATATTTGTAAGCAGTAAAGTTTTTAATTTACAAATATGCTACTGCGTTTTAGTTCCGAGTTCTGCAATTTTTATCCAAATCTGCACGAATTTCCTTGAAATATTGTGTTAGCAGTGATTGCCAGATGAATGAGAGAGCACTGCGAGGCTGCTGTAACGATGCCTTAAATAGCTCCCATTAACAAACCTATTGCAAGTCAGTCAGAGCTCTCTCTGTGAAAATGCATGGATAGAAAAAAAATCTCATTAGCTATATAACTTTATTAATTATGCTAAAAAGGGTATTACAAATGGCAAAGATAAGCATCCTGCCTCTGACATGCTATATTATTTTGGAATCACTTGATTGACAATGAAATAATTCAAATACTAATTAGCCTCAGGCTTTAACTAACTTGCTAACACCAGTCCTCCACAGAGCAAGAGTTAGAGGTGCACCACTGAAAACAAGAGAATTTGGATCATTTCAGAAAGGATTTTTCCCCCTGTTGTGAAAACCAGGATGAACAGGGGAGAATTGCTATCTCACAGAAACAAATTTGTCCATGAAACTTCCATCAGCTTTAGGATTTCTTCCTCTACAGCTGCTAAGATAGTTATGCATCTTTTTTGGCTTGAAGCACATTGGTTCCATACAAATCGATTCTTAATGCTTAAACAGTTTGCCAGGTCAGCCTAGAATATGTTGTGCCTGGGAGGACGATGCCTATCTGTGGTTTGGGTCCTGCTGCAGTCGAGGTTATATTCTTCATATATACTTTTTGATCTTGGATGAGCAGGTGGCTATGGAAGGACTAATTCTATCCTTTCATAAGGTACACAATGTACTGAATTCTATGTGCACGTATACAGACCCACATATATGCACACCATCCATCCATCCCTACATATGTGATTTGATTTTGATATACTGCTTACATGTTTTATGTGTATTTGATGTGGTATCCTGGCTTTCTCACTGACACCTAGATTCCAGTGAGCAGAAAGCTGCCTCCAGGCAGCCTGACTGGCCCCCAGCCCTACAGTGAGTGGGTCTAGGGCACCACTGGGGCAGTAGGGAGGTTGTCCTAACTGGAAGACATTTTCCTGGATTATGAAACTGTTCATTTTTACTTTTGACTGTGGTGCACTTCAGATAGAGAGAGATATGGAGATGATATGATATGGAGATGATATGATATGGAGATGATATGATATGGAGATGATATGATATGGAGATGCTATAGAGATATATATAGATATTTATGCAGGAATAGTGAGGTTACGTGTTTGATTGCAATTTATTATGACTTAATTAAGATAATTTCAGTTGTTTTGTATGCTGTGTGAAAATTTTGGAATAAGCAAGTGGGGTTTTAAATGTATTGTTAAAGAAAGGAACTGGTGCAGTACAGAAACACTATAGACAGATATACACTGGGGCAATCACTTATTTACCCACTTCTTAGCAAAGTGTTATATGTGTTCTCATGCCACATCATGGGAATCATTGTGCCCCAGCAAACTGAGGGGATTTTGGCCAGCATCTCCAGTTAGAGAAGCATTTGACCCTAAACCAACATTCCTCTTACCCTGATGAGCGTCTTTGTATAGTGCCCAGCACAACAGCAAGCTTTTACTCCTTAACTATATTCTTTCATACACAGTTTTAAATATAGCTTTCTTTTCCTCCTTTTTCTGAAGCATTAAGGGAATTTTGCTTAAATAATGTGCTTTTCTTAGGTAAATGTTTTCCAAATTGTGTTCATTAATGTTTACAAAGCAAACCCCAGTGTAAGCTTGCCCTTTATGATCCCTGCAACCCTGCCTTTGTGTCCACATTTCTGAGAACATTGATTCTGGAATGAATATAAAATATTCCAGCTGTCTCCAAAATTAGGATGGAGACAAACAAACTGTTCTTTGAAGTAATATTTTTATACAAGTAACTAAATAAATATTGTCAACGCTGGGTCAAGAATACAAGCAAAATTTCACCAAATATGCTTCATAAGATGGATCGTACAAATGCATTTCAGTTCCCCTCTCATCATTCTCCTTTATATTTTTAGACAGTCTTTATGTGAATACAATGACTCCAATATCAAACATTTTAAATGATGCTTGAAATCTCAGTCACTTGACTTTGATGTCACACACAATTAAATTCAACCCATCTTCTCTCAGTTAATAACAGCAATCTCACCAAGTCTAGTGCCTAATTAATACAAGCTATTTGTCACAAAGAGGTGACACGTGTATCAGAAACCTTGAAATATTGTTTTGTGCTGCAGTCTTGCTAGCCAGCCCCGCAATACAGAACCTGTGTTATGTATGATTGTCTTTAAAGATTTCAAAAGGCCTCAGAGTTTGGAGTGCTCAAGCTGGGACTCGGCAGTGCATAGGTGCTACTGATGCGCTGGCTCCCTTTAGGCTGCTAAATACTTGGGTATTTAGAGAGAAATGCAGCTAGAATTGAAAGGCTCGTAGCTGATCATTCATTGAGGTGATCGGCACAATTATGAATGCTCAGTGCCAGTGGTGATTTGCTTAACCTGCAGTTTTTAAGCCGTGTGATAGAATACACAATCATACGTTTTCTTATTGTTGCATAAGCATTTTTCCCTACTGTTTATGCTCAGCACTTTTTGACGGTATGCTTCAACCAGGGCTGCTGTTGCCAAACAAATGAGCTTGTCTACCTCGTGTTAATTATCACTGCGTAATAAATAACTGTATAATAAGGTGGGCCTAATCCTGCCAGCCTTACTTAGGCCAAGCTTCTGTCTGCTTCACTGAGTGTTTTGCCTTTATGGAGGCAGCAGCCTCGGGAACAAAAATCACCTGTATTTTTGGTAGTAGGGAATTCAGAGTCATTTGTTATCGAATCTTTCGTGTGAATAGCACAACAGAGAAATCCACAAAGTAGGAAAAGACAGGAAAAGTTCATTCTCTCTGGTTTAGTAACCATAGTAATATCTATAGATTCCCAGTGCTTTGCATTTTACAGCAAGTGTATGAGATTTTTGCTGGCTTTGGATTATATCTAGTTTTGCTTCTCTCAGATACTAGCAGTCTGGCAAAGAAAACCTCCACAGCTCTTCCAGGCTTTCTTCTGCCTGGGACTTAAGTGAGCAATGAGACTTGCCACCACAGCAACTCTTTTCTTGGCTGTGAGAAACTGAAACTCAGGACAGTTGATGCAGAATTCAAACGGATGCTGCCTCTGGAGACCTCTCTCTATTCGCAGCCCGTGTTGCTTATGTTCTGGTGGGCACAGTGATGTAAAATGTTCGTGGTTACTTTTCTCTCTGCCTTACCTACTGAGCATATTCCTCTGTTGTAAGATCTTAATAGCTTATATTGAAATTGTAAGTCCACTGGGTTGAAGATTTTTCTCCCTTTGAATCTATCCTTTGCTAGCCCTTTATCAAATACCCTCAAGAATATGAAGCATAGTGAAACCCAAAGTAATCTCAAGGTCTGGCCACTGCAACACTGAGATAAGCTCTTTCTGTGTGATATTTTAGAGGACGGGATCATGTACATGCATGTTCAATGAAGACTAGGAGAGACTTAGAACTGGATTTCCTCTTTGCTGTGTAAGAAAATGTGAAAGGCTGATTGCACATCTTGTTAGACATTTCCATGTTTACTTTTAAGCCTGTCAAAATGAGTCTGAATCAAGGTGAAACTGAGCAATAATCCAGAACTACACGTGAAAGAGGAGAGGATGCCCCCATGCCTGTATTATTTGATGAGAAAGGTGCAATTTGGTCTTGGTGGGAAGCCGGTCTGTAATACACGTGTGACAGGAGGGCTTTTGGGTTGTTTTCAGCTGCAGTACCTGCAAACGTGTAAATTGCACTTAACTGGAAGACAAAAAGTAATTGAAAACAATGGTGATGAAGAGGGTTTAAGGGTTGTGGTAGATAAAAACTTGTATGTGAACTCATAAGGGGTGCTCTGGTGGATAAGAAGATTAACGTAGCAGTGGATGGTGGTGGTAGTAGCATGTTGATCCCATTATGCCAGACACATCATAAAGAGCTGTAAGAGGTTTACAACCAATACTTAACCCGAGCAGCAGTTAGGACATGGAGGTACATACAGCATGTTCTCTGAGATGTAATGACTGGACACTAAAGCCAAACAGTTTAAGAGAAATTGGGTGTGATGGTGAAACTATTCAATCACTAGAACAACATATTCAGAGTTATAGTGAATTCTCTATCGCTTGGTGTGACTACATGAAGCCTTTTTAAAGGAGAGGTTTTGCAGTCTTTGTGTAGTAACGTTAAAGGAAAATTTATGTCAATATTAGGAGGTCAGGTTAAAAGACTAAAATGGGACTTTCCTGCCTCAAGATCTTTGAAGGATTAGTCTTTGAAAGTCAAGGATTTTCTTTGTATCAGTGGGTTTTCTTTCTGTTAACAAATCAATCTTCTTCCCTCAGATGTACCTATGAAAACACATTGTTCTTAACGGCTGGTAACAGCCCTGTCCCTGAATTAGAAATATCTCAAAGGTGAAAGGAAAGGAGAACCCATGCTGAATAGCTTAATGAAGTACTATTACAAGTAGAAATGGTTTGAAGACTTTGAAAATATTCTTGTTACTGGTGTGGACTATGGGAACATTGCAGAGTGCATTAGCTGCAGAAATGAAATGGCAGGCTACCATCCATCAAACCTGGTACGTGACGTAGAAGCCATGCCACCACTGTCTTGTAGATTCATTCTCAGTTAAAAGGAGTGGAAGATCTTTAAGGTCTTTCTCCAGCCTCATCAGTACTGTGATACTGTGAGGTAGTTACCATGTGGTTTTCTTCTCGTGAATTTTAGCATGGATTATCTTCTCATAGATATCTTTTTTCTTAGTTTTTGTTGTTGTTGTAAACTTTCATCAGATTATGCTTCGGCTTCGGTTACCTAATGGATAAAAACTGTTATCCCTGATGGTCTGTCAGCTACTTCCTGCTACAAAGCTTCCAGGGGCTGAAGTGCTGGAGGCAAGCCACCCCTGGCAGGTTTCCAGCCACACGTCTGGCCAGCTGCCTGCTGCAGGCTCTTCTTTAGGTGGAACAGTGTGGTCCTTTCACAAAGCCTCTAAAGAGTCTTGGAGAATCCATTTGGATTGCTAAACCGCTACAGTAAGGCACTAACTCAGACACAGACAAGTGCTGTTCATACCATATACACTTATGGAGAGCTGCGTGCTGCCTGCCCCTGCAACTGGACGACTTGGGAGCGATTAATGAAGCAGTGTTGTTGTTTGTACAAGGTGCTAAGTGCTCTGCAGCTGTCCATATTGAGCATTGCTCTTTTGCTATGATATTTTAGAACTAAAGCCACACATTTTTTCTCATGTGAAAGCAAATACAGGATGCACTTTCTTGTATCTTTGGGCATAGGAGGTGCTTGGGTATTCCATCTCACCAGACTGATGGAAGTAGGAAGCACAGTTCAGGCCATCTTTTCTCACCTTGCATTCATTAACTGGATGAAGGAAGCTGAGAGGGTCAGCAACTTGCTGCACTCCCCAGCTCCTGTTGCAGTCTGGCACTGTGCTGGGGGATGCGGGCATGAGTCCAGACACTGCTGTGCAGGTGTCCAGTCTTGCCAGGCTCTTCTTGTCCTTATAACTTGGCGTGCAATCTTCTGATGTCAGATAGGGCTAAAATAAATCAGTGTTAAATGGGTCTGAATGCAGCTACCTGAAGCTCTGCTGTTTGTTTGTTAGAGCAGTCATTGTATGACTTTCCCGTGTGCATTAGGATGTATGTATGTGCTTGATTTCAACTAAAGACATTTGATGAGCTGCTTCATGTGGCTTTCAGAACTGTAATTCTAGAAGGGTACACAGTGTGACGTCCTCACAGCATATTGGCCTGCATTGGTAAAGCATTTGCAATCTTCTACCTAGGTTTCACCAGACAGGTAATGTTTTCATCTCTTTCAATGTATCAATGAGCTTTGTTAATCAGTGTGCTAATAAGCCATGCGTCTCAGAACAAGTGCAATGGGACTGGGAAAATCATGTGAGGGCTGCCTCCATCCTCAAGTTGACACCTAGGTATCCTCTCATAGCTCATGCTAGCAGCTTTGAAGAGCAGTCTAAGGATATATACCTAAAAACCACTAGGCTCAGAGCTAGCAGGGGTAGCATATATGCAGCATACATTTCTATCTATGTTATCCCTAGATATGATCCTCTTCACTTTCCAAAGACAAACGCGTGTGGTGAACTTTGGTGCTGTTATAGATTATCAGACAGGTTTTGATTCTGTCTGGATGTGTCTGGTGTGGGCTCAGGTGTGGAAGTCTTTGGGTTCAGGGCCCCATCCCACTTATAAAGAATTTTATCTCAGACCAAACACATCCCTCTGCTACGTAACAGAGGGCCATCCTCTTGGCAGTTATTGCTGCAATATCAAAGATGGTCCTGGGTGAACCAAGAAGGATCTTGCATAGCATGGTTCCCCATCCCAGTACAGTGTCTTGGTATCCTCTGGCTGCTGTTGGTACCAGAGGTGCTCCTCTACCTTGGTCAGTGCGTGAATGCCCCGTACTCTACTGGAATGATGCTGACTATTTGCTACGTGCAAATGTGCTTGGCCTGTGAGTTATTCCTCTGTGAACTGAAAGCAAGAGTGAATTTAACTTCTGTGTCTTTCCAGGCCCTTTTAAAGGTGAAGGGTAATTTCTTTCCAATGTATTGGGTTAGGGAAGTTGTCAAAATGCAGCACACCAGTGGGTAGGGGCTTCGTTTGGAGCCAAATGGGTTTCCATAAAATGATAAATGAATGAAATGAAGTAGTGGGGGTCATCCCATTGTATTGTCAGAACAATGGGAGATCCAAGAAATGATCTGCTTGTGAGTATTTTGTGATACCTGCTAGTAAATTAGTCTCATTAATATTATTAGTGTTATTAGTAAGTGCTATTTTCTGTCAGAGAATAAAAAGTACTGAGTTGGACTGTCAAAATATTAATAAACAGAAGAGTTTGCAACTACAATTGGATTACTTAGCATTTCTTTTTGATGGTATTTATGGAAAATATGAAGATATTTTTAAATTTTAAAATACAAATCTTGCCACAGCTTAAGCTCTTATGGTAAAACAGTCAGAACACACAACATGCTGAGTGCAGAAAGGCTTTGCATGGTTGAAAGAGATATAATATTTTACAGGAAAACTCTTCGTGTGATGTATTTTTGAGGTAGGACAGAAAACACATGTAAGAGAGTAGAATTAAGGAAGTGAATGACTTTTTTAGATCTCCTAAAATACACTACTGGAAGTAGTTTTGATAATAAAATGATGAAATCCTTTTTGAATTTTTAAGTTAAATGGGGTGTGTGTGTGATATTTGAAGTGTTAGAGTTTTACTGATCTATTTCCCCATCAAAATAATGGGGGTTTTTTTGGAACTCAATCCTTTTATAAAGTGTATTGATCTGAATGAAAATGTTTTGGTGAAAAGAACTCATAGTGAGGACAGGTCACTGTCGTGAAACCAGTCCCAGCGTATGTTATTAGTTAGAGAATTTGCTTAATATTGCAGTAGTTGCAGCCAGTAGAGCAGAGTTGTCCTTGTTCAGCGAAGCCATCATCATCTGATGATGAATTGGGTTGGAGTTATGATTATGTTGATGTCTTTATTAGAAAATATTAAAAGAAATTTAGCAATCTCACAATCTGTGCTTGGTTATCCTTGTGATTCAATTAATATCTGTCAAATGAAAAGAGCCCGATCCCTGTCATCTCCTATTTCTGTTGAATGCAGGGGGTGCAGAATAAATGCTTATTTAGGGGGTCTTGGAATATAATGAAATGATGGTATAATAAAGTATGATTTTCTAGTCTGTTGAAGTCTAGGGGAAATATGAAAACCTGGCCAATACTGGAGTCTACTGCGTGTGGAGTTTGTGACTCCCACGGCATCCATGTGTGTGAGTCTCCCCCTAGCTCATTCAAGGATCAGGGCCTGGCTTAAGGAACTAAGTCCTTATTTTAGCACAGTTAATTCAGGAAAACTTTATTTCTTGGCTGATTTAAAAAAAAAAAAAGCAGCTTGGATCCAGCTACCTAGGGTTTGATTCTGCATTTCTTGAACATCAAGGAATTTGGCATTACAAGATATTTTCAACTTTGAAAAGCAAAAAAATCTTTGATTAAGCTTGTGAATGATTAACATTTAGGTGCTGTCAGATTTCTCCATATAAAATAACATCAAAATTAACATTTAAAAACACAATACCCACAGTCTCCAGGGCCTGAGGCAGGCGTGGAGCATTGTAATGGAAATTTCGGTCCCACGTGCCGCAGTAACTGCAGTACAGCAGCTTTTTAAAATAGCCATCAGGATACTGGTGCTGGGGCTGAAGGGGAAAGATCACAAAGTCTGCCTTTCGTTAACATGCCTAGTAAAGCTCAAGAATGTGTAGCCAAGTAATATTTTGTTAATTTTATGTGTTTGAAGATTGTTGATGGCTACTTGAAAATACTGAGTGTGGTACGTTCTGAGAGCAGAGCCAAATTTGGGCCAAACAAAAGAAACTATAAGGCTTTTGGGATACATTCTGTGCTTTCTAAATCTCAAGAAATAATTATAAATGAAATTCAAACAACAGAGAAAAGTTTTTGGTTCAAATAGAGTGATTCTGTAGATTTATAGATGTAGTACAGTGATTTTTTTTTTTTCCTGGATCTTTAATTTTTTAATTTTAATTTTTACTTTGGGTAGCATGTAAATATTAAAAATAGAATGATATCTTTATATTACTCTGATCATAAGGATTCAGTCTTGTTCTCTGTAAGATTGAGTTGATTTTGTTTGTTTACTCTTTTTTGGTTTTTTATTCTTTTTTTTCCCCCAAAATCTGCTCAATTTACTGGTGAATTTTAAAAATTTCATATATCAGAAACTTTGAGGATGAAACAGCAAGTGCGTTTTTGAATGGTTGAGGTAACTTTGAGTGCCCATCCTTAGTTTAGATAGATCTAAGGGGAACCAATTTTAAAACCCCAGGTTTTTGTTTGTAACATATTGAGTGGTTCCTATTTAACGCTCTAAACCAAAGTCAATGCTTTCATTCGATGTTGATTACAACTTGATATAAAAAATTCTGAGGAAAAAAAACATAAGCAGAAAAGCTTTTCAATTTAGCTTTTAAATTTTAGCAGTATTAAAACCTCTGGATCAGTTCACTAAGGACATCCAAACTAGGAGTCTGCAAAAACAATGAAATCCTGTAAGGGTTAGAGTAGAAAACAAAGCCTTTTGGAATAATAAAAATCTTGCAGTATTTATGATGGTTTTTGTACGTTAGAGAACAAACACAATCTTAAGTTGCCTCTTCTGATTTTGATGGTAACAAAAGCAACCATTTCAGAAATATAGTGATGTTAGAGCAATCAAAGAGGCTGCTTTCTTACCATAATGTTAGCATCATCTCAGCATGTGGTGCCAGAAAGGTTCTCTTTCTGCAGTGTGTACTACTAATCTTGCATTGTCTTTATTTTTCTGATGCTTGCCCATGCTGATCATTCACAAAGTGCAAAAATTAAGGATGGAACACTGAAGGCTTCCAATCTATTAGTATTATATATTAGTATAATAGATTAGTATTGATAAATATTAGGATAGCCTGAAAACTCCCTTGCATCCTGTGAATTCCAGGTTGTAGCCTACCATCAGTATGTGTTAGTAAGTAGAGACACACTGCTATGAAATAAATATTTCACACTCCTATTGCTTAGGAAGAAGTAGTGGTTTATAGCTCTGCAGCAACAAGAATGTTTCATCTCTGCAATACGTGTTTAAGGATATCTTCCTATAAAAAAGCTAGATTTACATTTATCCATCTCCATCTTTGGATGTATCACAGTCTCACAGTACTGATGAGGCTGGAAAAGACCTTAAATATATCCAGTCCAACTAAAGTTAGTTGTAAACCCAACTTAGTTTGGTAAACCTAAGTAAACCTAACATCTGACATCTTAGAAAGACATGTGCGTCAGGTACATGACTTTGTTTCGTGGAGCCTGTAAAATGATTTATATATATATATATGATATTATATCTATCTGTCTATCTCTATACAAACCAGAATGGTTGATTGGCACAAGCCATTTCTGGGATGTAGACTTGTGAGATGTACTTTAAACTAGTCTTAGACAAGTGAAGACAGAAACTCTGGCTGCAGAACACCTCAGTTACTGCAAAAGCTCCTGAAATAGGGTATTTTTTGTCTTCTGCACTATCTCAGCCTATAGATCTAGCTGTGAAAAATGTCTGTTATGAAAACCAGGACATAACCTGCAAGTAATAGCAGCTAAATAGTTGGTAGTGCGTGGCTAAGCAGAAACTGAGTATGAAAACCTCTGAGTCCAGTTATGTCATCTTTCCATTGAGTGCTTTCTCATATGAGTGTTTCTGTCGAAGTGATTTCACACACCTCCCAAAACGACTCTTTCCAAATAATTACAGAATCATTTTTGAAGTGAATAAATGTGTAAAGGCTCACCAGTCACTTTGAGGGTTGGAAAAAAGGACCCTTTTTGTAAGTTAATTTCATTGCTCTATGTTCACAAGTGATTAACTCCCCGATGAGATCTGATTGCTTTTTGTATTCAGATCAAAAAAAGAAATGTAGAACCAGAAAAATACTATATTCCGAGTGCTGACTACGGGGCAAGTTTAACATATGCTTTTTGGGGCATCGCAATGATTTGTTGCTAGCCATATTTGCTGCACATGTGCAATATGCTAGCCTGCCAAAATGCACACAATAGTTACATGATGGGTCACTGGAAAGAGAGATTTCAAACAGAGTATCTAAATATTTAATTTGCATACAGATATGGGACCTCTTCTAAGACGCTGTGGTCTATTAAGGAAATGATAATGTATGTTTTATTAGAAACACACGCTGCCTAGGAACTCAGCTCCTTCTTCTCCTCATATAAAGAAGAGCAAGGCTTGGGTGTTAAGATGCAGGTCTAGAAACTGGTGTAGTTCAACAGTAGATAGCTGCTTTTTTTTGTCTTCCAGTGTCCTGTCTTCTCAGGTGGCAAAATGATGTAGACTTAACCTGTAATGAGATGAGTGGACATGAATACTCTGACAGTTCTCTTGCTCTCTCCTCCCAACGCTTCTCATTTGTGTCTGTGCTGGAGGAAGAGGGGAATGGTAGAATATGCACGTGGGTCTGCCCTCCATGCATGACCCCTCTGAATCCCTTCACTGCCTTCGTGCACAGGACAAGTCTTGTCCTGCAGCTTCAGGACCTTGCGTAGAAATGAGGCAGGATTACTGTCCAGCTGGATGTTCTGTATCTGAACAGAGTGGAAAGAAATTCCTAACGATATGGAAAACTACTCAGAGACGTTTTGCTGTAGTCTTTAGTAGTATACAACTGCTTCACAAGTCATCTACACAATTAACCCCATGTCAAAGCACTCTGGACCCCGTTATAGCTAAACATGATATCTACATATATGGTGGGTTTAAGGGTTGATTAACTGTCCAGATTGGAATCTCTGGATTTTTAGTAAAGATCATTTATAAAGCTATTCTACCAGAGGTTGGTTACTTTTATCTGACTTTACAGACAGCATGTGATATTCTTGACTATCAATTCATAACTGAACATGTCAAATGCACAATTAATGATGGTAAGATTGCATAACCCCCCCAGAAGAATGTCAGGTGTTTGTATTTTGATTTACAGGATATCAGAAGCAGCAAAGAGTCTGCATTTGAAAGTCACAAACTTTCAAGTTTGAAGTTTATAAAAGCTATTTGAAATGCGATTAGGTATGGAAAAAGAAGGTTGTGATGTTTGTCATATTAACGGTGTCTCTGATACAGATGTCAATAGCAAGGATGTTGCCAGTGGAAAGATTGAAATGAAGACTTGCCTATTAGTTCAAGGCCAGAAGTTGTTGCCCCAAACCATAATAATTGATTCACTAGTGCATTTATCTAATGGGCCCTGCATTATCCTGTAGTGTGCCGGATGGGTGCTGTGCACGTGGCCTACCTGTGTTTTGGTGTGCTTTGTGATTCTGATAGTGTTTACAGCAATGTAAAACAGGAACGACCCCTGAAATCATTTGGCAGTGTATGACTAAATGGGTGAAGATCGTCATCAGCTCTGTGGGGCCCCGTGGGATTTAGGAGATCATATGAACATCTCTTGGAATCCTTTGAATATCCCTTATGTCGGAATTACTGCTTGTAGGGGTGAAGAAGCAGAATTAGCAGTGTGAATCTCCAGGAAGTTCCAAGAGATTTGTTAAGGAACATTTTATTGGGAGTATTTAATTGTAGATAAAATAGTCTGTGGACATTAGAGATGACTTGAATACCCAGACGCAATGAGTAGGCATAAAACTGAGAATGTTGGCTAGTGCAGAGCACAAATGTGTGTTTGAATGGACCTTCTGAATAAAAATTAACTACACAGGATTTCAGAGGGACGTGGAGTTTGCTTTGGGGGGAAAGAAACACATTTAAAATAATTTGGCTATTTCAATGTTGACAATGACTTTTACTATTTAGCAGAATAAGATAGACAGTGAATTTAATTTGCATAATTAAGTTAATCTTTTTAGATTTTAATGTAGTGTATCACGAGTTTCCCAGCTTGTAAAATGAGGTTTCACTTGTAAAGATCTTATTACTAGGACATATACCATTTACCCCTAGCATCGCTGCAGAGCATCAATCTCATAGGTCCCTTTGTCTTAAGCCCGGCAAGAATTTCACTGTTGTTCTTCTCTTAGGAGGTTGCTTTAAAAATGGTAATATTCAACATATGTGTAACAGTTGAAATTCTATCACTTTGCAGAAAATGGATTGTACTTCTAAGGCCCTTCTGCCGTAAGGACTCTCTTATAAAGATGCCTGCCTTTAAAATGCAACTTTTTTGTTGGATGAACAGCCTAATGTTCCATGCATTGTACTAGTAGTAGCATTTTATGCAACATTGAAAGACTCAATTAATTTGCATAATTCCATGAGTATTACCATGACTTTAAGGTAGGTTAGCTTGCTCAGGAATCTTGCCTGCCCAATATATATACGTTTGCTCTTTTGACAAATTAATCATTTCTGAAAACAATTAATTATACTTATGACAAACTGAACCTTATACCCATGGGTCTTCAATTTTTATAGCAGAAATCTAATATTAATGTGTATAAGATCAGTGATTTAGTGAGTACCTTAACAGTCAACAATGCCTAAGGCTGAACAAAATTAATATTTTGTTTCCCATCTGGAGACTTCAGCAAAATTAATGAGGAAGGGTGTCTTTTGTAATACATAATAGAAATAAATTTACAATATTTAACCCGGGGATTCTCCTGACATCAGCATTTAGATATTTATTCTCTGTCCAAGTCTAGCGGACACGCTACACTGTCTGCTTTGTTACAGTAAATATCTAAATGGGTCATCCTGGTGGTGTAAGGGACTTCACATCTGTGCTTTTCCTAACAAAGATAGAGATCCAGAGTCATTTTCTTGTGTGATGCCTTTCCTAATCTTAAAACAAAGCGTTTATTTCTGCTAAGGGATTGGTTTTGGTTATGGAAAGTATTTGAGAAATGAGAAAAATATGGCAATATCTACAATTTAAGTGGGAGAAGCAAAATGAAACCTGACAGAGAAAAATAAATGATGGATCATCAACCTGCAGAATCCGTGTGAAAATCGACTGTGGTCACATAAACAACAAGCTGAAGTTGTTGTGTGGTCTAGAAAAGGACCCACTATGCTGCAAAAGAATTTGATGCACACAACTGTTTAGCAGCGTTTAAATGCAGTTCTTGAGTGGCTGTAGTTGCTTTTTCCCCTGCTAGCCAACTCTCCACCTCTTGCCGCTTTGACCTTAGCGCGCACATCGCCAGCAAAATGAACCAGAGCAGTACCAACAATTTCATGTGCCCCTTCCTGTGCTGTTTATTTTGGGATTGTTAGTTACGATTTGTAATGATTTCAGGTTTCTCAAATCTGAGCGGCAAGCATCCAGTTCATCCAGTTGACTCCTTGGTACCAGATCGTACCCCCTGTATTTAAACATCTGCTAAAGGTCTGAACAGAAGGGGTTTCCTCCCCCTCCAATATTTCTTAGCTAAAATATCATCTGACAAGTCCCGTGAATTTTTTGTAATGCTGTCCATCTGAAACACATTGCAAACCAGGTTTTAGCTGCTAAAAATACTTGCGTAATAAGTAGTTGATCTCCAAAACCCAAAAGGAGATAAGATGTAACGCGTGTGGTATGTATATATGCTCTTTGATTAGGTTTTCTTTTTAGCAGGAATTGCAGATGAAATGTAAAAATAGCATAAAACTCAGCTACGCAGGACAGATCAATTTTACTTAGAGGAGACTAAGCAGCCAAATGTTGTGATGTGAGGTTTCCTGCAAGTAAAAATAACGCTTCAGACACGTCCTACGTGTAGTGAAGGAGAAGTTGTGTTAAAAGAAGTGATATCTCATGCCATCTACTGTACTTTCTGGTAAACCTCAGTGTTTTTCACTCGTAACTACTCAACAACGGGGGCATTAGCAATTGAGTTAATAGAAAGTATTATGTGCTTAAATGATCTTAATTGTGTAACAGGTCGGATATAATGCGGAGATTAACAATACTCAATGTGTGAGGGTGCCTGAGCAAGGCAGTATAAAACAGTAGACTTTACAGTTTAAAATTGCAAGGTATTTCAAACTATTATTCCAGTAATTAACAGGTTTCTTTCCCAAAGAAAACTGTTGAGAAAATACCAGCCAGATAATCAAAGCTAATATTAGATTTCTGATAGGGGAAAGCATGATTTTGGAGTCCATCTGAAAACAAAGCACTCAGTGCACCACTTTCTGTATAAATCTGCATTATTAATTCACTCTAAAATAGATCCAGTTGGAGTACTTGGGTGTTTTTGCATTAATTTAGTCCTTTGATGTTCTTTAATGATTCTATTTAGCCTCTAATTTGTCAGAGCACAAATACACCAGCAGCTGTTGAAATATCACTTTTGCAGTAGCGTTGCTGGTCAATAAAATCTGAAGAAGTCATCTTCCTATCTGGCTGCACAAAGTAGCACTGAAAAAGTAGTCATCTCTTTGAAGTATCACTCCAATTATAGGTTTTAACCCCACAGGTCACAGTTTGATTATTTACACAAGCTAGTGTAATTCTGTCTCAATTCCAGGCTTTCTGTACTTCCGAAGCATTTGGCAGCTTCAGTAGAAGAAATTTCAGACGGCTGCTAGGATGGCATTGACCTGTGTTTGATAGGGTGAGGCAGCATTTGGCTGGTCACTGTATGTTTTGTGCATTATTTAACTTCCTACGGCATTATTTAATGGGGAAAGGAAGGCTATCGGGTTTACACTTCAACTGGCTTTTGGGATGTATTTAAATACATTCCTTCCACAATGTTATATGTGTAATATCTAATGTAAACATATATTCTGGTGGGAAAAAGCCCGTGGTTTAAGTAAAAAAGGAAAGGTTTACTAGCCTTACATTGCAAATGTAGTCACATGTCTCTTTGTGCAGGGGTTAAATGCCAGTGTTGATGCTTGACAGCAAAAGTGGGCACATCCACCAAGCTGCTTCAATCGTCTAAATTCATTACATTAGAGATTTCTTGGCAAATGCATCTATCAGTAGGCAATGAAACTACTGCCTTTGCACCAAGGCAGCCAGCTCTGTCGGCTTTGACTTTTTGGTAATATCCTGCTCTGCGTTTGGAAGGAGAAAAGAGGTTTTTAATTGTTTACTGCTCTGACCAGCAACAATCGGAGAGCTCGGTATTTGATGTCATGGGGAAACGTTAGAAAATCACCTGGTGGATGCTGAGGATATATCTTGTGGTGGAAGCTGAGGATATATCCCTAATTCTTACTTTGCTATGAGTCCTCCTACTGCAGATTTGAAAGCCACTGTATTAGTTTGCTAAGCTAAGTCTTCAGGGTTAGCTCCATCTATTTCGCGT
>VZRI01005634.1:145724-158224 GCA_013397515.1 Upupa epops | reverse complement strand
GTCATTTTTTTGGTATTAACATCATAGCTCAGATCCCTAGGGATCTGCCGGGCTTTGCAGTGCTGGGTGCTGGGTTTAACTGGTGTAAATATACTGGGCTATGGTATGTTCTTTCTGCAAAATTTCTGAGAGCTTGGAACCGGCCCCTGACACACGGAATAGTGCTGGAACTAAGCAGAGCTCTGGAAAAGGAGATAGATGTCTCTATTTCAAGGTTTAGAAAGAGATGTGTTTTTTCTCACAGGTTTGGAGAGTTGCAAGGAAAGGCTGTGGAATAAGAGCAGATGAAGTGGGATGTGAAATTGCAGCTTGTTACTGAAGGGCACAGGTGTGTCACCGAGCCAGGTATGTGTGTAGGTACCTCTCTTTCTCTCTATTGTTAATGTTATGATCTGTTTTCTTTTAACTACTAACGTTGATATTTGAGCATGACGTATTTCGGAGCTGTACCAGTTGTTAAAGCATGGGCACCATGCACACTGGCTGCAATGTATTCTATTGTTCTGGTAGCTATGTTCTGATGGAACTGGGGTCAGGCTGTGCCAGGGGAGGGTCAGGTTGGATCTGAGGAAAAGCTGCTTCCCAGGAAGAGTGGGGATGCCTTGGCACAGGCTGCCCAGGGAGGGGGTGGAGGCAGCATCCCTGGAGGGGTTCAACAACCGGGCAGCCAGGGTGTTTGAGGAGCTGGGGTAGTGGCTGGGGGCTGTAGGGTGGACACTTGGACTCAATAGTCTTGCAAGTTGAAGATGGTGAAGGAAGTAGAGCAGCTCCCTGGTGAGGAAAGGCTGAGGGAGCTGGGTCTCTTGAGCTTGGAGAAGAGGAGGCTGAGGTGGGGACCTCATTAATGTCTATCAATAAGTGAGGAGTGGGTGGCAATGTGTACTCCTGGGAAGCATGCAGGATGTCAGCTTTCTATGGCCTGGTTAAATGCACTGTGGTGCAGGGCTTGACAAGGAACAAACATTTGCAGGAAGCTTGCACTGGGAGAATACTTCACACTCTGCATGGAGAAGCAAAACTGCGCCTGCATCCCTCTGATATACTATGCTGAACAGTTGATTATTAAGATGCTAATAAATGAGAACGACTTGTAGTCTGATAGTCAGACAGTATTTTTAATTTCATGAATTAAGCAAATTTAAGGGCTGATGAATTTTGTTCCAGTAAAATAAAAGATCAGCTTGCAAGAGATAACAAATAATTTGTACCACTCTGTTGTGTCATCTCTATCCCAATTCCCTCTGATGACACAGTAAAATTCCCTTCTACACATTTAGGCAAATAATTAACTGAGGAACACGGGCTTTAACTCTGCAGCTGAGCTCAAACCCCTCCAGTCACTTCAGTCCTACTGTGAAAACAACCAAAGGCATTTCTAAAATACAGACGGTTCATTGTGCTGCATTAAGGACGTGCGAGCTAATTTGAGAGAGTTCCTGCTTTTGTCTACAAGATGGGAAGCTAATTCTTACTGTTACATTTACTTGGCTTTTCATTCTCTGTAGGAAGACCTCATCTACCTAAACAGGGATTGGAAATGCAGAGGGTGGAGGCTTCTTGCTCTATAGGCAGAAGCACCCAGTTGCTTGGTGCTTCTCTCCCCCCAAAGAGGAGATTTGTCTCAGTGGTAACTTGCGTTGTATAGCCCTGTACCTGTGCTCTTCCTGCCCCAAGGCAGCAGGATGTCACCCAGGATGTGATGCTTTGAAAAGGTCACTCTTCTTGATGGACAGAGAGTGTTCAGGTTTTCTTTGTGGTGGAACTTCATGGCTCACGGGATCTGCTGGAGTCCCTGCCTGACTTGGGTTCTGTTTCTTTGCTTTACTTACATTGCTGCAGAGTATCTCAATTGTGGCTTGTGCTACTCCTGCTGTCTTAACCCCTCCTGTGGATTACTCACAGGCAAAAGTGAATTTATAGCTGGTTATAATGCTGTCTGTACCTCTTGCACATTTTTCTCTGAGTGATGTTGTCACTCATCTGTGGCTCTGGCTGTTGCCAGCCTGAATATCATTTTATCGGTGATTCTGACTCTCTACAGAAGGATTAACAGCAACTAACAATGAACAATTGTCAATTAACAGCAGCTGAAGTGATTGATCCTCTTTCCCAAGTGCACTTGTTTGGTGATGCACAGCAAACAGAAGGCATCTCAGCCAGTTTATGCTGCCTGGATTAGGCAGGGGACAAACTCACACCAAGCGAAGACACAAACCTTCTCAAAGTGTTACTGCTGAGGAGGTTACTTGTCTTGTGCTGTGTAGCAGTGTGAGCTGTTACTCTGGTGGGACACAGGAGGTCGTGTCCCTGTGATCCAGGGCAATTGCTCATTCAAATGGCCAGCCCTCAGCAGTGCTTCCATGGAACTTAGTGCATGTCCATAAATCCCCGGGAATTTAGTTCTGGGGAGTATTTTTTCATTCTTTCTGTGGAACAACTTTGAAGCTAGCATTCTTCCTTGTGCATTGACATATCATTGGTAATTAATCATTGGTAATTAATCATTGGTATTAATTGGTAATTAATCATCAGTGGCCTTACTCCTAGGGACATCTCCTGTGACATAAATGTTATGATGGCTGTGTATATTCCTGTGTGTGTTCAATAGATGCATTTCAACGCCTCTCCAATGACAATCAAAACAAAACAAGTAGAAAACTCTTGTATCCAAGGAAGTCCACAACCTACTTGGCATCATTTTGATGAAGCATCAGAAATTAAATCCTTTGTAAAGGATTATTAAAATTTTCCAATTAAAGAAACAGTGATACCTTTGAAATGTTTTAAAAACAAATGTTTAGAGGAGAAAGAGAGAATCCTGTGGTTGCTGTGGAGTTTGATCTTCTGTTCACTGGCATCAACAGGGAAGTTTTCAGTTATATTTGCCCACGTTAGCACTATTATATAGCTGGGTATGGAAGAAGGTGTGAATTTCAGACCAGGAAGATTCACATTACACAGTTTCAGAAGTTCTTTCTAATCAACTCCTTTTTTTCCCCAGCAATCTTTTCGGAGTTTATGCGTGATGGAAACTACTTTTCTCTAAATCAGACTAGGAAACAGCAGCTTTGAAGAGGTTAATTTCTTACACATGAAAAACAACATCCTTTTCACTATGGACTATTTTACACCTTGAAACACCAGGTTGCTGTTTTTACACTTCAGTGTAGGCTATGCTGCTGAACTTGTTATAGTCAGTCGGGGGTTGGTCTTTTCTCCCTGGACACTGGAGACAGGACAAGGGGTCACAGTCTTCAGCTCCATCCATTGGGGGAGGTTTAGACTTGCCATTAGGAAAAGGTTTTTCACTGAGAGAGGGATCTGATATTGGAATGGGCTGCCCACGGAGGTGGTTGAGTTGCCATCCCTGGAGGTGTTCAAGGTCAGGCTGGATGAAGTGCTGAGTGGCATGAGCTAGATGTCAGATGTTAGGGTTACTTGGTTGGTTTTAGGTTGGACTGGATGATCTTTAAGGGCTTTTCCAGCCTCATCACTACTTTTGACAGTGTCCTCCCACTCCTCTTTAGTTTGTCTCTAACAGATGCAAAGATTTGCTGCATGATTGCTGTCTAAAGATTTGATTTTCATCATCCTTACTGTTATGTTTCAGAGCAATAACTTGTTCCTTACTCTGTAAAAGACCTACTCGTGTACATAATTGAATCAAATTCATTCAAAAGACCGTTGGCTTTTGAAGTGTTGCCAGTGTTTTCTGTGGGACTGTGTAGAAAGCCAGGTGTTAAGTGATGTGAACAACACCCTGGGAAATTATGAAAGTACTTAAGTTGATCAAATGAGTAAATTCACATTTTCACGTCACGCCGATCGCGCTTTCATCCAGAAGATTATTAAAATAATATTTAGCAATTTTGTCTAGCTTTCCAGAAATGTGAAAGAATTCAGATCGCTGGTTGGTGGTGGATTGTATAAAGTAGCTCTTGTAATTTAATGAGGTAGGTTGGAGTGGGGTTGTTTTTCCTGCTTGACAGAGTTGCCTATAGCAAACCTGCAAACATTTAGGTACTTGCTTTTAAAGAACTTTATTGGAACTACTCAGCCACATAAGGCAGGTAAAAAATGCCAGACTCTTACCTACAAGCTCATGGCCACAGTGCTTAGTATCCTGTTTTTAGCACAGTTCCATCTTTATGCTTGAGATAGAATTTTACCAGAATTTATTGCATTGTTATTTTAAATCCTTGATGAGATTCAGGTTGTGACCTCCCGGCAGGCTTAGGCATGTTACCTGTAATCTTTCACATGCGTACAGTTTATCATAGACAGCGCTCCCCTTTTCACATCAGTCATATTTTAGAACTCAGAATTGATATATCAGCCCCAGCATAAAATGTTATCATCCCTCTAGACCAACTGTTTACCAGAGTATAACACAAACTCTCCTCCTGTGTCTCATTTCATCACACTGTTCCACATAGTGATGTTTCAGTGTGAAATGAAGTTTTTTCACGCTGTGCTTCTGAGTACAAAAAAGACAGAAGCACATGTATGATAAATGGCAAAGGTTCCGAGAGAAACCTTGCAAAACAATACAATTTGGAACCATTACATTCGCTTAAATAATTTAGTACATAAATGGATCTGTTAAAGTTTTATAACCAACTACTGTTTATGTGGCTTTGGGTAGAAAATCACTTATATTTCCATTGAATCACTTATATCTTATTTAGAAATTACGAAATTAGGTGATAATTAACTCGAGAAGTGTCATTGTAAAGTACCTTGGCTATCAGTAGCATTATGGAGTTGTACATTTCTATTAAACAGCTTCATACGTTTAAGTGTCTCATTGAAAATACGTGTTTTCAATTTCTCCGAGCCCAAGTTCGTTTTCTGTGATGCTATGGCAGATCAGACTTTATCTGCACAGTTTAAGCAGATAAGCTATTCGCTCTCATACGCTAACAGTGGTATTTAGGTCTCTTGGATGTGCACCGCGTTCAAGGGCTATTTTGGCTTGGGTTTTATTAGTATTGTTTATTCAAACTGCAAACAAAATCGTTGCTGTCATCAGGACTGATGTGTTATGAACGATCAGCACTGGTACTGCTTGGTGGTACTGAGTGACATCTAGATCTTNTCATCAGAGATGCGTTATGAACGATCAGCACTGGTACTGCCTGGTGGTACTGAGTACTGATATTAGGGTTACTTGGTTGGTTTTAGGTTGGACTGGCTGATCTTTAAGGTCTTTTCCAGCCTCATCATTACTGTGGCACTGCTTGATGGTACAGCTTGATGGCACTGCTTGATCTCAGGAGACAGATCATTTTCCGAGACACTCAAAATTAAGAACCATTTGAAAATATTGGTGTCTGTTGTTATTTCCACTTGGAATTGCGAAGTAATGGAGAGTTCATTTTTTGCTGAAAAGCCAAAGCGAGTACTCGGTTAAGACTCTCTAATAAAAAGTTGTGTCCAGGGATAAAATGTGGGCTGGGAAGCTAACTCCAGTTTCAACAAGGTGTGTGTGTTGTGTGTCTGGGCATCTTACTGTGTCTAGTTAGAAGCATTAAGTACAGATATATAAATCCTTAAAAAACCCCAAATGCACAGGCATTTTCAAGGAGCAGACAGCCTGATAGGAAAGAACCCAGTGGGCAGTGAGTGGCTCCAGGGATTTTGTTTTTAAAATCAGACTTGTTCTATGTTCGTTGAAACAGTTATAATCGTAAATGCTGATTCCATCACTGCCTTTGAGCATGAAGAGTGTGTTGCCCTATCTCTCCTAACAGACCCATAGTCCTAAAGCTGGATCCTGCTCCCTTCTCCATCCATTCAGAATTTGGGATTTATGAGAACACGCACCTTGTAGGTATCATCAACAGCTGACTGACAGGCAAAGCCATTTTCTTTGGCCATACAAGCTCTATAGCTGCTCGTTCTTACGTGAGGTGTCTTTGTTTTGTCTCTGAGCTTGTTATTTTATGGTGCCAAATCTTCTAGCTACGAATTTATTTCAGTGTTGTTGTGTAACTGAGGAACTCTAAATTCTTAACTGGGAATTTTTTATAGCTCTCAATTAAGCTTTTAAAATAAAAAAATAAAGGATGTTGCACTAAACGTTGGCGAAACTCAATGCTGTCATGAATTTTCTTAATTAAAAAGTCTTTTAATGTTTTCCTTGTGTTTTTTAAAGCAGTATTTCAGGATAGCTAGGTAACAGCATTGAAATGCAATCTTTTTGGGACATTGAAGCTGTGAAACAGTACAAAACAGAACAATCCATGCTAAAAAAGATAAATAACTAGCTCTATTGACAATGGTTTATAGCTTTCCCACAGAAATAGTCAGTTCAGGTTAGTCTTATGGAAAGATCCAAAAAGAACATGATTTTTTTTCTCTGTATAGACTTGTATTGTTTAATGCTTTTTGGGAATCATTAAGTGTTAAGCCCTGACATTTTGGTAAGGAAGAGAGAGGATTCCCCCTGCCCCCATATTATTTCCTGATATCATTTTGACTGTCTAGAAAGGAAATTAGCAGAAAATGTTCTGAAGTCTGCAAAACCTGTATGAACAATCCTCCATTTGGGTGCTATAGAGACAGAGGAAATTGTTTAATGCCTAATTACTTGTCAGGAGACATTTCTGCAGAACTCTGAGTACAGACCTAAAAATCACACGGATTTGGAATGAAATGTATTTTTTAAGTGTTTCTCATTCAAAGACTGATTTTATTAGATGTCCACCTTCTCTGACATCAGGTAACGGACTGATGTATTAACCATGTAGTTAAATATCTGATATTTACTAAAGATAACTATGATTAGGATTGTCAACACTTTATTTGCTATGCATTAAGTAAATGACTTGTGGCCCCCACGTGAAAGCATTTGGTGTCAGCCAACGTGTGGCACTTCTATATGTCTGCCACATGCTAAGCTTGTCTATTTTGCTCGCTACAAAGCCCGAGAAGCAGGAATTCAATATTCAAGATTCAGTTCTAAGAAGCAACTTCAGTATTTCAAAAACTCTTCCTCTCTAGGAAGAAGACAACCATGCAAAAGCAGTAGTGGAAATTCTACAGAATTAAAAGATCACATGTATAAACACGCTGTTAAGAGTCCAGGCACGTAGTACTGGCATCTTTCTACTTGAAGCTGATTTTTGAAATATTTAATATTTTCCTCTATTTGTTAATCATCAACAACCTCCTACGTGTCCTTCATGAAATGAAAATTATATTGGCTGAGCACACAAATCTGTTTTCATTGCTTTCATCCAGATCCGGACAGAAAGGATGCTCTGATGTCAACTAAAGCTCAAAGATTTTATTTGAAATAGCTGCTCGCTTTGAGCTATCAGGAATTTGTGCATGAAGGGTATAAGAAATTGTCAAGGTACACTGCAGCATGTAGAATCTTGTAGACGAAATACCAGATTGTAATGTTAGTTGGCTAAGATCAGAGCTACCTAGCTTGAATGTTCCCCTGATTGTTAGAGTCTGGTCTGAATCTGTTTCTATTTACTCTGCTAACAGCAAATCCCAGGAATGCTGTATTAATCTGCTCCTGGCAGAAAGTTTCTCTCAGATGCTACTTTAGCCATGTGTACTCATGGGTTTTGTCACTGACAGTGGAGGTTATTGTGGAATGTGTTGTTAAAGCTTATATTCCAAAAGGATTCATAAGGAGGAGCAGGATTCACCTGTCTGTTGAGATTGATCTGCCCTTCACACAATTCAGCTTGAATGGAGCATTCCCTCCTCTCCACTCTCCCTACACTAAGCTGATTTGGAGTAAGATACATAGCTCAGGTCTTACCTCTTCATGCACTATTTAAATGCATTTTACTATTGTAAATAAACAGGTCCTTTTAATTGGAACTAGTGGAGCTAGGCTGGCTGTTTTCAGCAGAAACTCTTCAAGACACAGCAGTTCCTAAGGAAGGGCAAATCAGTGAGATAATCCCACCATAAATTCTGGCAAACTCTGAATTTTAGGTTGGACTGGATGATCTTTAAGGTCTTTTCCAGCCTCATCAGTACTGTGAGATTGTGAAAACCATTATTGGCACAAAATACTCATTGGAGCCTCTGGTACTCAGCTGGTCTAGCCTGAGTTTCTTGTATACCAGTAAGGAGGGAAGTGGGTACAGTGAGAGACAGAAAAAGTGGCATGGCTTACACCAAAGCCTGCTTTGGATAACTCCTTGTGGTACTTGAACCCTTCAATAAAACTTTGATTCTGTTAAGGTTGATGGGAGCTTGCAATTGCCTTCAGAGGAATCCAGATTTATCCATAGGCATTACATGCTCGACAGCATTTTAGGCAGTTTAGGAGCTATAGATTAGTTTGAGGGCTGCTTCTGGTTCAGATAGAAAGTCATTTACACTGAATTAAACCAAAGACTCAAAATATCCACCGAAAATAAGTACACTGAAAAGGTCACGCATCTCTTTGTAAGGTTACACGTGGGCTGAAGAAAAACCACAGCCCAGAGAGAGCAGCAGCAGATCACCAGAAAGAGGTTCTTATCAACATATTGAGCAACACTATAAATTATTCCCTTTAGCTTGGGATTTCTCTAGTAAGATGTCATTGGTTAGAGAAAAATACAATCTAGAGACTGCAACTTCAACTCTAATAACTTTATAAAGCATCATATTAATGTAGAGACGAGGACACAATAACACGTTAAGCAATTAGTTCTGAAATTCTTTAAAGAATCGACACCAGGCTTAAAATTTCCAGGTCTGCACAAGATCAAAGAAAACAGCATTTGAGATTCGAGCTCTTTCTGAGATGGTAGTGGTAGAAGGAAACTTTGATGTTTTATAGACTTAAAGACATATATATTAATATATATTTTACCTAATGAAGGTAAAAACGAGTATATACTTAAAGACATCTATATTAAAATAGATATTTTACCTAATGAAGGTAAAAACGAGTATATACTTAAAGACATCTATATTAAAATAGATATTTTACCTAATGAAGGTAAAAATGAGCTCTGAAGTGGCCAGCTATAATAAAAATGACACCATGTACAGTTCTGTGCTTGACCTGCTAACCGTTGTATGCTTACTTTAAATTGGAACTGCAGAATCCAAAGCTCTGAAGTGAACGAGCACACAATTATGTTATCTTTTAATTTGGTCTTGTTGATCCTTAAGGCTCTTTTAAGATCACAATGGCATAGATTAAAAAAAAATAATCTAAGGTCTTGGCCTTTCATGGGTCTATGAAGTACATGTGGAGTTCAGAGCTGGGAACATTCTGGTTGAGATGAATTGAAGCTGACAAGTGGACAGGCTCAGAGGGAGCAAAATCCACTCTTCTGTGAAAACCAAGACCAATAAAAATGCCTGTATTTAAAATTACATATTTTAACATGTATCAGTATGGATTGATTGTGGCTCTCTAACGACACAAGATTTAGCAAACCTGACTCAATAGTCTAAAACCAGTAGCACTAATTAGTTCTTTTATCTTTGTGGCTTAGTGTAACTATAAGTATTCTAAGGTGTAAAGTTATCCTTCTGGAACCTAGCATGGATGTACTGTGGGGTTGACCAGTGATGCTGGTCACATTGTGTAGCACGTCGTGATTACAATGGCAGCTTCACTTGTCAAAACAGAAAACAATTAAAAATGACTAAACAGGGAGTAGAGCCACTAAATCACTGTAGTGTGTGGAAAAAGAGCCACTTCTTTTCAAAAAATCAAGCTTCATCATCTTAAAGCCTTTCTTCCAAGAAATTTAACAGAGCTGCTAATTACTGGTCGTGTAGGGAGATCTGGTGCAGCATTATCAGTGTAGCATGCAAGTCCCATGCTTGCAGCTCACTCAGAGAGATCCTTTTCCCTCAGACTAAAGTAAATTTAGTGACTATGGGACTTTCCTTCCTCCAAGCCTGCAAGTTACTCCTTTCAGGATCAACTTTGCCAGGCGTGTTCCCCAAGGGTGTTCTCTCTGAGGAATGAATGCATGAATCTCTAAAATCTTTGGGATGGGAACTCAAAGAGGTTTGACTTGTATAGTGGTTTCCATACCCAGCAGTAACAGCTACATGCTCATAAAATGCAGCACTTAAGATGGTCAAGGAAATAGTCGCAGCATGACAGAGAGAGATTACAACTTCATTTTTGGTTCCATCCAAAATTAACATGAAATGATATTGCCAAGCAAAACAGCCTCAGCACTTAATTTGGGGCATTAGCGATGCCATTATGAAATATGAGCTGCTGATTCTCATCCTGCCACACAAGCTTTTTATGCTTCCCAGATCAGCTTGCTTGGTGAATTAATCAGATGAAAAAGGCTCAGTTCGCCTGCATAAGAAACTGAAAGGATTGTCTGATGGCTTATGAAGCTATGTGATTTGTTTCACGGTGTGGAGACACTGAAAGAGAATTTTTATTAAAAAAAAGAGGCCTTGGAACAGAGTCCTGCATGTGGTCAGCTTAGTGGGGTACCATTTGAAGCAGAATATGAGCAAGTAGAATTGAGATGGAGGGGTCTTTGAAAAATAATGAGAAAGGGGCTTCAGTTGCTGGTAAAGCAACTGTTAGAGATACTGAAAGGAGATTCCTCATTCGTTTCAAATCATTTTGAATTATTTTGCTCAAGAAATTCATCGCACTGTTTTCTTCTGGGAGCAGGGAAGTAAAAGGCAGGATGAACTCTTCAACAACCTGAAGCAGGTTTCACAACTTCCTGGAGAATTTGCATGCAGGCATGATTTGCTCACAACCACTGATCTTCAGGAGCAATTTCTTCCTCCTTTGCCTGTTTATGCTTATGAGCCCTGGTTTTAACTCTGCTGCAGGCAGTTCTTGTAGAGATAGAATGGCATGTTGCATAAAGTACTGAATGCTGCTTACAGATAAGCCTTGTCTCTCTCTTCCCTGCAACTGGTCAGGACTTGGAATTTCACTATTGGGTTATCACATCCTCTTTAGCATAAGCTCAGCCTTATGAACTCTGGAGTAGTAAGAGAATTACTGGAAAAGCATTGAAACTAGACAGTACACAACTTGGTTGCTCAAAATCTGTGCAGTTTCAAGATTAAGGGTCTCAGAATTCTGTTTGAGAGTCTTCTGATTCCTTCACATGGACACAGCCTCCCTTCCAACAAGGCTAGTTGGTTCCTGACAGCCTTCTGCAATTGGTGGAGAAGGTGGACGTTTAGGCCACCTTTCCTTGCCCTCTACAGTTGGTGGAGAATGTGGGCAAGGACTGACCGAGGCTGCTTTCACAACCTGAGACATTGCTGTTCCTCTTCCTACGTCTTTTGGGAAATGGAGATGAACTTCCTCATGTTGTAAGTTATCTGGATTGGAGACTCAAACTAAACAGTCACCCTGGTTAACAGCAATAGTTACTGCACAGGTCAGCCATCTCATTACTTGTACAAGTGTTTAAATTTCTATGTGGTTTCTACGTGCACGCATAGATTTATGAATAAGAGATATCTCTTAGCTTAGACCGAACCTTTTCTTAAAGTAGATACAGTCATATCAAAGTAAAATTGTTATTGTTTTACATAGAAAAGAGAGATCTTCCCTGATTTCTCAGAAGTTTCCATATCTCTGATAATTTTCCTATATTCTGGTTATTTAGTGAAAAGAGAATTTTTATTTTTGGCATTGATCAATCAAGAAAACCCCCTTAACTTAGATGATGCCATTTTCTGTAGATGCTTTGGGAATACTTCCTGAAGCCTATTTTTACCTAAAATTTTAAAATACAACATTGGCTAAACTTTATTTCCTTTTTCCTTGTCTTTGCCTAATTTCCTAATATGAAATATTGAATAAACAACTGTTTGGTTTTGGAATCTGCCCCTGGTAGTGCTTTCTACCACTTAAATATCTATAGCCTTCTGTACAACAATACGAGGGATCTGTGTTTTTAAAACTGACTGAAAAGACCAGGATTTCCCTCTGAGATACTACAAAGAAAAAAAAGATCTATGTCCCGAGGATATTTGGTATGTTGATCAATGAAAGAATAAGAAGAAATAGGTTATGACCTTGACAAAGGGAAGGAGCCTTAGTAAAAGCTTCCACTAATGCTCAGGGAGTACAAGAAACCTGATGTCAAAACTGATGAAAGTTCTGATGCTAAGGAAAGACACACTGTGCATTTCGTGCCACAGAATAGCCGGGGACTGATTTTAACAGGGAGAGTTGATGATGTTGTTCAGCATCTTCATTGGTGATATTGACAGTGGGTTGGAATCCATCGCGAGCAAATGCTGGATTGGGGGGACTTGGACAGACTGGATTGATGGGCGGACTCTAAAAGGATGAGTTTGAACAAGGCTAAGTGTCAGAGTCTGTGTTTTGGTTATAACAGCCCCAGGCAGAACTATAGGCTGGGAATGGAGTTGTTAGAGTGTACTCTGTGGTTCTCCTCCCCCTGTATTCGGCTCTGGTTAGACCGCACCTGGAGTGTTGTGGTCAGTTCTGGGCCCCTCAGTTCAGGAAGGATGGCGAGGGGCTGGAACGAGTCCAGAGAAGGGCAACTAGA
>VZRI01005634.1:133402-145672 GCA_013397515.1 Upupa epops | reverse complement strand
AGGCTGATGAAGCTGGGTCTGTTTAGCCTGGAGAAGAGGAGGCTCAGGGGTGACCTTATTGCTGTCTATAGCTACCTAAAAGGGGGTTATGGTCAGGCTGGGTTGTTCTTTTCTCCCTGGACACTGGAGAGAGCACAAGGGGTCCATCCTCCATTGCTGGAGGTTTAGACCTGACATTAGTTACAGGTTTTTTACTGAGAGAGTGACCCGTTTTTGGAATGGGCTGCCCATGGAGGTGGTCGGGTCACCGTCCCTGGCGGTGTTCAAGGTTAGGCTGGATGAAGTGCTGAGTGGCATGAGCTAGATGTCAGATGTTAGGTTTACTTGGTTAGTTTTAGGTTGGACTGGATGATCTTTAGAGTCTTCTCCAGCCTCAGAAGTACTGTGAGACTGTGATTTCATACAACTGAGCCTTGCATTTTTGCTCAGTACTGTGCTAGAGGCAAATCTCACCATATTACCCCAAATCCCTATGGAAAATGTATCTTACTTATCTCAGTGTTTGTTGGACACCTTCCAGTCTGCAAAGTTAGTTGTTTATCCACAGCTAAATAGGGCTTGGAGAATTGTATTAAATAATCATAGTAGACATGTGGGTCCTACCATAATTTTCTGAAATCTTGAAGAACTCCTGGGCCATAATTTATAACAGCTTTGGCTTGTAAACCAGCACTTCCTCTGCACAGAACCATCGGTTTCACTAATCTTGGCAGTACTAAAGGACAATATTTAAAAATAGTGTTTTGAAACACTTTCATCCATTATCTCGGTGTAAACAGACTTTCTGTTAGATTAGTCTCTCCACTGTTTAGTTTCAATGAGTTGATTTAAAAAAGAGAGGAGGGAGGAGTAGCCCAAACTTCATTGTGCCATGGTTACTCAAAGTTAAGAAATACTCCCTTCTTTACTGCCTTGCTTTCAGATGAAGAGATATGAAAGAGAGATGAAAGGCAGCAGGTTATTATTCTCACTTGTTGTCCTCTGAATAAAGTAAACTGCAAGAGGAACAGTGAGAAATAAGAACAATTGCCTTAAAGATTTATCTGGTTTCATCCCCTGAGAACTTCTATGCTTCTGTCTAAACACAGTGCCTCCACTCTGCCCTGCTTTATGATTTACAGTAACATATGAAAGTGCTTGTTTAAAACCTCGGTTGCAAGCACTGGCTATCTATGCAGAAGGTAGCAATCAGTTAACAAAGCAGTGCCATTACATTTCATTGTCACTAGCATTAAAAGATCAGCATGAAACTTGTTTTCATCCTTATTAGCTTTTGTTTGGGTAAAATGACTCAACTGGAGCCTGTATGGTTAAGAGGCAGATAGTGGAGGAGCTAACTCACAGGTTGTTTAGGTGGTGCTGAGGGTGAATGGATAAATATGAGGTAATCTGAGTTTTAGGAACAGTAAATTATTCACTTTCCATGCTAACTATGGACCCCAAGTACAGGTCTAGCAATAGGTGATGTCAACTTCTTCCAAAAGGAATGCTTTCCACGTGGCTGGTGAAGTTGAGAGCCCATGGACGCGCTCTAACAACACAACTCATCCATAAAGGGAAGAGGGTTGCACAGATTTGTTTCTCTCACCCTTCATCCAGCTGCAAAGTGGAATCTCATTAGCTCTGTTGTCTGGGCCTTCAGCTCCTATAAAGGCTTGTGTGTCAGAATTTGTTACACAGTGTGAAAACCAACCATTAAACCAACATCCTTGTATGTCAGGAAGCTGATATTAATTAAACTTGCTCAATTCGCAGTAATAAAATAAAATGGTTTATTCCAAGTGTCAGTCTAAAGTGCAGCCTAGCATCTGAAAAACATCTTGTTTGTTTTGAACTCGCACATCCCCACCGTGGAGCTGGAATTTTGCTAACAGCTGATACGTGAGCAGCCAGAAGGGAGCAAAACTCACTCTCCCCCTCACTGCGTTGCTTCTTTCTGGTGTTAAGAAGTGATTACGGTCATCAAGGTACACGTTGTCAGTAAGTCAAGCAGATTTGAAACCCTCACCTAGGGCTGATGAATAGCAAGATGCCATATTTCATGGTCTTCTTCCCGATCAGAACCATGGTCTCTGGTGGAGTTTGCATTTTACATAGCATTTAATACCTTGGTATCAGTGGGGTGAAGCGTTGTATACCAAATGTCAGCCTCATGCAAACGTTTGAAAAACAGATGCTAAGTCTTTGAAGTCATTGTTAAGTTTAATAGCTTCAGAAAATCATAATTCAAATCCATTCCCTAAGGTCTTTTTGTCAAGTTCCAGAGGACCTAAACTTGAACCAAAACAAACCAAGCCTCTAAGAATTTGTCTGGCAAGTAAGAGGACTTTGGCTAGGGTTTCTATAGAATTAAAATCTTGTGATTCCTAGAAGCCATACAGCTAAACCCTATCAGAGTACACTGAAGACTAGTTGAATGGTCTCCAAACTGCCTGGCAGTTGTGTGTGTACTGGATAAAAGAACCCAAATGCCAAGGTGGGGAACATTCCTCCTCCGCTCTAGCAAAAGCAACATGTGGTAACGTGCAGCTAAAAATGATGTGGTGGCCACACTCCGCTCGTAACGATGCCGTTTGCTGACCTTGCTGAAGCTGCAAAGCCAGCAGAAGAGTTAAAAACAAAAAGTTGCCTGAAATGATTGATCAGTGGCTTCTAATGGCATTTTTGTCAATATCCAGCTGATTTTCCTGTTGCTCTTTCTTCCATATTTATACTAGCCACAGTCTGGCAAAAAATGACAAAAAAGGGTCCAAGTGATGGTTTCACAGCAGGTGCTGGATCAAACAGGTCTTGTTCTTTGCCCCTTTGGGAGGCCTACATGGATCACAGGAATCCTGAGACTGCCCTTCGGATGACCTGTGGTAAAACCATGGAAGACATGCTCAGTTTCTTCCAATGAATAAACAAAGCGTACATGAAATATTTGTGTAAGTATGAATAGAGGATTTATTTTTCTATAGATGCCGCTTGCCCGGGTAGTAGACTGAAACCAGCATGAAGTAAATCTTGCCTAATAGATACTTATGTAAGAATTTTATTTAAACGTCCAGCCGTGTAAATGTCAACGTCTGTGCTTTGATCATGCCATGAATATACTGGTTTCAACTGGAGAGGGAAAGGGAAAACAAAATTACAAGGAAATTCACAGGCTTTGCAAGGAAAAATATATAGTGGGCTTATAAAATGCAGTTTGAGAAAGTCAGTTAACTTTGGAGACCAAGTCCAAAAAGTACTCTGTGGACTTTGGATCTCATCCACCGCTCTTAACTTTAAGCTGTAAGTTAGAAACTAAGACTTTTTGTGACGTGTAAGTGTCGTATTTAGGTACTGCCAAATTATTTCTCATTGGAGCTGAGACTTATTGTGGTAGGATCATGATTTTTTTGGGTTGTGCAATGAGCTTGAGGTGGTTGTCCTTTCCAGTATCATTAAAGCCTTTGCAGTGAGTCACAGGAATCAGAACTCTGGGAGGAGTGTGCTGAAGAGAAACACAGATAAGTATTCAACGTGCAGTAGACAGAGAAGAGCAAGCTGCAGACCATTCTCAAAGCTCACAGAAGTTAACCATCTGAGCAGAATGCAACAAATATTGTTAGAAAATCATTAAATGGACCGTTAAGCCATGATGAAAACAATGAAACAAAGAACTGGAAATAGTACTGCAGAGAGCCATTATTACCAAAGTGCTAAGTACGCTACAGTCCTTGCACTTTTGCAGTACTTTTGTGAGCTTTCAGTCAAAGTGGAGCCACTCCAGTTTCAAGCCAAACGGTGTGAGGTTTCACATGAAGCCCTGGTTTCAGTTCCCCCCAAAGACGGCACATTTTGAGGGACCCACAGGTACTGTAAAGTTGTTTCACTGTTATAAACAGCACCGAATGTTTTTCCAGCAGAAATGTGATAGAATTAATCAGACCCCCTTAATTTCTCCTGATTAAGCTGAGACGCTGAAGCTGGGTGATGAAGTCAATCTCCTTTCCCCTGCAGTTACTATTGCCCTTTGGAGCTGTTTATCTTCCTGCATTAGCTGTGAAGTGAGTAACTGCAGGTGTGTTTGTGGCTGAGGTGGGATGATCTTGAGGCAGGGCCAGTGGCGATGCACAGACTGGAAGGGTTTGGAACTCATGGCAACTCAAGTACTGCAGGCAAGCACAAAATTCCTCTTATTCTCCCTCCTACTCCAAGTCACGTTTTCTCCTCTGTGCTCCCTGGGAAAGGGCAGATAGATGTCTGTTAGTCTCAAATTACCTTTACCTGATACGAAGGCATATTTCTATCTAAATTTTGAGTGATGATTTAATTAAGCTTTATAAAAAAGGCTCTCAAAAAACTTTAGCATCACCTTTTCCAAACAAAGGCAGGGTAAAGAGAGCCCTGTGGGCTTACACTGTTAGCATCGCAATAACTTGTGTTGCATGAGCAGTTCATATACAACAGATGATGCTGATCTGAAACCAGGCTGGGTGTGCTGGCTGTAGCTGTATTATTTCCACATGGAAAACTATATATATATATATAGATTTTATTTCACAAGCATATTTTAATAAACTGGAGAAAAGAAGGAAAAAGCCAGTCTCATTGTCCAGTTTCCCGTGCCTCTAAACCAGATACACAAAGCTGAAACCATAATAGCTAACTAATTTTTATTTAATGCATTGCATTTTTTGCCTGACAGCCGATTGTGGTTTTCATCGAGTTACTAATTATTCAAATGTGTTAGTTTTACTCAGATTTGGCCCCAGATTTTCTTGGCTCTTTGCCACAGAACACATCTGACTCAATGTTTATACTTGCACTTTTGAGAGCCCAGTGTTGCTGTTACGAGACAGATTGAGAACTTTTAAGGATACCCAAAGTTAAAAAATCAACTTCTCGTATTAAGCGGACGTTAGAATTGTAGCCCAGTTGCCCAAGATGAACACCTTTTGTCTTTCACATTTTATTGACAATAAACAACTTAAAAAACTATTCAGCTTCTCATCCCAGAGAAAATAACATTCCTTTTGAGCCGTCCGTTTTCTGATCGCCTTGTCTGTAGGGTCTGTCTATATCCACACTGCTTATTTTCTAAAATTTCTTAAATTAGCTGTTCTTTCCCCAGTAATCACTGTTTAAGTGGTGCTGCTCATCCCTAGCCCGTTGTATTGATGACAAGCCAGAAATGGATGGTATATTCAACAGGGCAAAGCATTGCTGTGTTAAATCTGGCTGATTCCAAGCACGAAGGTAAAAGTAGCAGGGTTTGGCTTGATAAATACTAATCATTCTGCCACTCCTCTCAAAATTTTCTGATGCTTTACAAATGGAGAAAGGTTAATAAATGGTAATAACAGAAATGATATTACTCACTTTAATTTCCTCACATAACTGAATAGCCTTTCCTTTAGGCAGTGATTATTGCATTGGAGGCACCAAGTTATTTTCAGAGTACTGGATGAAACTATCAACAATGAAATAATCAAACCGAGCATGGTGAACACCTTGCTAACCATCTGTAAACAAATTTTCAAAGAGAAAAATCACATCAGCAGAATATTTGACCCTTACAGCATCTTGCAGATGTTTTGCTCTAGCCTTTGGGATCTACCTCATTTCAAGGTCTGTATAGTAGAAACAAATTGTGCGCTGTTACGCAGCGGAAGTCTAACTGAATTCCCCTAGGAATCTTCAAAGGCTTTTATGTTTGACCAGGTGTCGCGTTCTGCTACTTTGGCAAAGAGGTATTAACAAGGACTTGTTAATAGTAATGAAGCCATACCTTCTCCATATGGGTTCCAACACTTCCATATTTAAAAGCTCCTCCTTAAAAAAGATGATAAATGAGACCAACTTGACCTGGCCTTAGACCAAGTAATGGATTAAACAACTTCTTTCAACTTGATTGGCCTTTTATTGAGGAAGCCTGCTAAGTCAAAACTATTCTGTCACAGTGCTTAACTATCAAAAGGGAGCATGGAATTTGAAAACCACTGCCAATGTGCCAGCCAGACCCCCAAGTTACCAAGAGGACAGAGACCGGCTGCAGAGAACTCAAGGAACGGCAAACCTTTGTGTTCCCTGATTCCTGCAGCATGTGCATCCCTGATACATACGACCTCTTGAAATGGGATTTCTGCTCTAGAGCAAAACGGTCAGTGTTTGTGTGTGTATAATTAGGTGGGATTTTATAGTTACTTATATAATTATTACTTTTATAATTGTTATTGTATATAATTTTATCATTACTTTATCATATACCATATGTGGTACCAATGTACCACACAGCAATGTTAAATTTGAGCAGCCTTAAAGGAAGGGTAGAGTAGATGAGTGGAAGACACCAAACATAATCCAAATACAATAAGGTGAAAAATCCAACGTGCAATGAAAATGAAGTTTCTGTGTTTATTAATCACTGTTCTCCAATTCTCTCTTTGAGGATGATCTAAGTTGGGAGGTTTCCATTACAGGATTGTGCTAACCAACATTTTTAAGGTCATACACCACTTCAAGTCAGTGCTGCAAATAGTTTGTGGCTGCTTTTGACAGTAGATTTCTGAAAGAAAAGTTTAACTCCTGTAAACACCAGTGATGCCTGTTCATGTGCTAACAGAAACAGAGAGAGCTATCGTTGAATTTTTGGTTCTGTCTTGACTTATGACAGTTTATCACACACAGAAGATGTCTTTCTGTGTTTTAATTGCCACTATGTTTTTACCTAGTGCTTAGCCTAATGAGTGTATTCTTTCACGCGTTATTATACATGTTTGGTGCAAACAATCCATATTGCTATTTTAATTAAACAAAACAACAAAAGAAAGTGCAAAGCAGGGGCTCGGGGAGCACACAGCATGTCTCTCTTCACCAGCTGGTCTAATCTGATGCTCAGTATTGCCATAGAAACAATATGGGAGGAGAGCCATGGTCCTCCTCCTCCTGCACATGTGGATCAGGACGAATGGGTGGAGCCAGCACTTCCAAATTGTGATTTCCATCATTTTTTGGAGAAAAACAGAAACCCCAGGGCCTTACTCCTGTCAAATGCTTTGAAGTGCTATTTTAATGGAGTCAGCACAAAATTGTTCATCAGAACAGACCTTTTCCTTTTTTACTTCTTTATTATTATTATATATTTTTAATTATTGATTATTATTACATTTTATTTATTATTTATTTATTGTTTAATGGTAATTTCCCAGACTTTGTTTTCAGATATTCACGAATAATTTAATTCTACTAAACATAAAAAATCAAACCAAGGCAAAAAACATTTGGAAGGTTGTGGGAAAGGATTTGCTGTGCAGAGACTATGATAATTCTCAGCCTTGCAGAATGGTAATTACTTCAATATTAAAAAAATTCTTCTGATAACTTTAATTAACATCTACACTTCGTTTTAGAATTTATCTCAGAATTTGCATTTCCATTCTGTCTGTTTATGTGGAGAATCGTGATTTATCCTAGCCTAGGATAAATCCTGGCAGATGTTAGGGTTACTTGGTTGGTTTTAGGTTGGACTGGCTGATCTTTAAGGTCTTTTCCAGCCTCATCAGTACTGTGAGACTGTAACATCACAAAATGACAAGCTACCCGGTCTTTAAACAGATGTTATGAGTGTCAAGATGAATTGAGTTGTTTAATTTAGGGCAATGTAAATACTGTTAGTCAAAAAGCAAGATGCCTAAGTGATTCTCAGTTGTGTCATTGCAAATGTCTTTCCACAACAGTTTTCATTCCAAATTTCAAAGATTTAGATGTCCGTTTCATCCCACTTAAATGTCATCACTTAAAGTAATCACTGCAAAGATTCCATAAAACGCCCTCAAACTGCGGAGCATCATTTTGCCCTGCTGTGCTATGAATATTACCTGGCAATGAAAAAATACAACTCGCAACCTAAAGATTGACCCATCTGCTATTTATTTAGCCTTGGAAAAAGCGATTCTATATCAGAAAAACAAAACAAGTAAATAATATAAAATGGGAATTTAAAACTGTAGCACTGATAGGTGATTTCCAGTTAAAAGTATATTTATTTTCCTTAGTAATCAGAGATTTCAAGCTTCTAAACTAATGCGATAGCCTAATGGAAAGCAGAAGCATATTTAGGTTCTATACCTCTTAGTGAATCCCATCTGTATCTTTGTGAGTTGAAAATGTAAAAGGCTGACCATGAACAACAGAAGAATTACCTATAAGGTACTAAATTTGTGGTGATGACCTTCTCTCTGCGTGATGGTAGCGCTCTCAAGGTGCTTGGCAATTTGTAGTTGTTAAATTACGTGCGTATCAGCTGTAACCTATTGCAGAGAGGCTGTGTTCCAGCCCGTAAGTAACAGCATCCAGGAACATCCCATGATAACCTGTATTCTGTTAGGGAAGCTATTTCCCAGATTCCTGGACAGGAAAAGGTAAAGGAAGGTTTCTTTGCCTTCCTGTAACTATGTCTTCTGTGTTGGGTGTGCCAGTCCATATCACTTTTGCTTTAACACATTGGATCTGCCGCTGCTTTCTGCTTTGCTATGCACCCTGTCATCTTTTCAAGAGTGGATTGTTATTTGCAAAGTTGTTGGAATATTTGTGTGTATGAGTAAGGATTTTCAGGGCTTTAAAATCTTTCTTCCTTCTTTTGTTAATGGGACTCATACTCCTTGATATGGAATCCATAAGAAACCTTGCTTTTTTTTTTATCATGTCTGGCAAACCTCCAAAATATTTCGACTTCTTTACAAGAAATAAGCTTTCTGATGAAACCCATCTTTTTGGATGCAGAGAGGATTTTCTATGGTAAAAATCTGCTCTTCCCTCCAAGACAGGAAATACAGGAATATACTGTTCCCTCCAGGATAGATTAGTTCCACAGTTATTGCTTCTAGTTTTATTACTAATAAGGCACGATGTTGATCGTTTTCTCATCTCTTACTGAAACAAGATGGTCACATAGCTCTTTCTAGTATGGGTTTGTGCTCTTTTTAGTACATAGATTCTGTTTCCTGAATTCTTCTTTATTTAAATATTTATCTACAATCCCAAGCTCTGCTTTCACTTTTAGCTTGTTGTCTTACATCATTCCTTGCATTAATTCTTTCAACCACCTTAAAGCAGTGACAGAAAGAACTAGGACTGGAAAAACCAGCCCTCCAAATGACCACCTATCTAGGGACACGAGCATCTTTAAAGACATGTGTAAGCTGAATGAACCAATTCTTCTTATTTAAGAGATCCATTGTGCCTGTAAGGCACAGCTCAGTGAAATATGAAGTTCAAAACACAGTGCCACAGTGGGAACAAATGACAGAGCATCTGGGTTTGGAGGAGAGCAGATGAAAACCGTTGTTTCTATCCTATGAGCAATGATGTGGGCCTGTAGACTTTCAGATTAGTTTGGACTCTAATGATCTGGATGATAGGCTGTACTCTGTTTCAACGCAGACTGGAGATGCAGAGAAGGTCAAACTGCCAATTCCTGGCATTAGATATTAGTGCAGAGCTGTTACTTGCCTGGGTTTGTGATGTGCAAAATGCCAGTGAAGAATATAGAGATATTTTCTTCCTTGTTATCAGTGCCGAGCTGTGCTATAACAATCAGGCTGTGATCACGTTTTACCTCAGTTATTATAATGTTCTAAGTAGTTAGAAATTTTATTAAGCAGTTTCCAGTAGTGTAAGTTTTTATATTCAAGTTTGATGTGCTAGTGCCAATCTAATGATTTCTTTTCCGACAGAATCAAAGGGTTCTTCTAACAGCAAATTCTGACATGATACATCTAGAAGTGCTCTGAGCTGTGACATGTGTTTGGATCAACCTCAAGGGTTGTTTACTTTTGCACTTGACAAAGGGCACAGGGCAATTTTTCAGAGGATTAGAGTCTACTCTTGAGTTGCCACTTATACAGGATTACCATTCAGCTTAGACTCAGAGTATCGTAACCTCCTTNTTATATTTTTGCTTTATTCTTATTTTTAATTTATTTTAATATTTTTGTTTTATTCTTATTTTATTTTTCATATTTTATTTTATTTTTTATACTTTTTTTTATACTTTATTTTATTTTACTGATCTGCCAGAAAAAAAAAACCAATTGTGTCCAAGTGGTTTTTTCTTGCAAAACCAGGTCTGAATTTCCTTCTAAGTCTGAAATTCACATCATTTCTCGGGTTCTATCAGGAAGCACAGAGATCCAGTGTGATGTAAGTGTTTTCCATCTGGACACTGTCTGGCGGTATTTGCTGCAGTCATAAGTAAATAAATGAAAGAGTCAAATAAACGAGCACATCTGTAAATAATTTATTTGCCGATTGTTGGGTGGTAAATAAACTCTAGCATCTTTCTTTGGCCGGATTCACAATCAAAACTGTGCAATGAGATACACATCAGCACGCTCCAAGTCTGAAGTTCAAAGGTAGGATATGAGAGGGCCTCTAGGGACACCCAGAAACACCAAAGAAGTGGCAGACAAATTCCTGTTAATGCTGCCTCTGACCTCAGCGAGCCCCTTGCTGAAACACTTTAAAGCATGCTAAAGCCTTTCTTGAAATCCTGCTCTGGTTGTCTACCTGCCCTCTGTTTTGATCAGCCCTCTGTAGCCAGTCTTTCAAGGAGAAGAGTGATATGGAAACCCAGAAGTTCACTTTTGAAATTGATGATTCTGTCAAGCGACAGAAGTAAAGGGGAGAAGGAAGAAAGCATGAAAAAGAACCGTGGGTCTTGTGCAGTGGAGAGTTGCCAGACTCAACTTTGGGTTTTCACTTGTTCCAGGTGATGTTTTTCCTTTCCCTTCTTTGTCCCCGCGAGCTCTTAGTAAGGCAAAATCTGTCACAGGAGCTTTCCTATTCACCATATTAGTATGCACTTTCACACTAAGCCAAAGGTTTCTGCTCTTGAGTAAGTTCATTTATTTATTGCTAACGTTTATTACAGAAAGAGAGGACTATCAGAACGGTGTGGATGGGCATCCATCCTTCAAATACTACCCCATCTTTGGGGCATTTACAGGGCAGTAGGGAACAGGCCTTTCCAGCTTGAGGATTTGCACACTTACTAAATTGAATTCCAAACAAGACTCATTCAGATGGCAGACTCTTGCAATTAAAAACTGTGCTTGGCTAGCTAGTTCGTTATTACACACTTTATGGGGCGAGCTGCAAATTAGCTACTCAAAGGCTGCAGTTCAAAGGATTTTCAGGCTTAGAATTATTCACTGAACAAGATTGTGAATAATTTCAAATAATGAATAAATTCAATATATTTTTTTGTTCTGTCCGTGCATGGCCTCTGAAGAGGGAGAGAATAAGAAGAGGAAATCAATCAGATAAATTATTCATCGGGAATTATTTGTTCAGCTCTAATGCTTATGTACTTAGACAATATTTTCATTGGAACCGACTCTGAAGAGCTCTTCAGTCTGCATATATCTCTGTCGCAATTCATCTGTAAAATGTTTTGAGGTTCTGTTAAATGCAGATGCCTAGGCCTAGTTATAGGCAATAGAATTGATCTGATTTTATCTCCAGTTCCTTGACTAAGTTAATCTGCTCCAATAATTATTTAACAGGAATAATCTCATGGAAGAATTTCTTTGCTTTTGCCATGTCTGCATCTTCAAATAGTCTTGAGTGATCATCCCAGCTTTGTTTGTAGCTGTTTCAGTCCAATGGAGCAACCTAGATCATAGGGTCATAGAATCAGAGGATAGGCTGGGTTGGAAAGGACCTCAAAGATGACCTCAAAGATCATCAAGTTCCAATCCACTTGTCGTGGACCTCTGCCAGACCAGGCTCCTCAAACTTCTATCCATCTAAGCATTGCACACATCCGGAGACGAGGTATCCACAACTTCCCTGGGTAACATGTTCAGGTATCTCACCACTCCCAAAGAATTTTGTCTTTACTTCTAATCTAAATATACCCTCTTTCAGTTTAGAACTTTGCCCCTTGTGCTATCACTACACTCTCTAATCAAACGGCCCTCATCATCCTTAACCCAGTGGAGGGTGTACCCTTCCAAGCCATGGGCTGCCAGCTTTTCCAGGAGGGTGGTGTGGGAGACCATGTCTGCTGAAGTCTAGGTAGACCACATCCAGAGGCTTCCCCTCACCTACTTGGCAGCTCACTCAGTCTTAGAATGAAATCAGGTTGGTTAGGCAGGACCTTCCTTTCCTAAATCCTTTCTGGCTGTGACTGATCCACTGGTTGCCTTGTACCTGTCTCTTGATGGTGGTCAGGATGATCTGCTCTATAACCTTGCCAGGCACCAACAGGCGTATAGTTCCCTGGATCCTCCTTCCAGC
>VZRI01005634.1:50980-133264 GCA_013397515.1 Upupa epops | reverse complement strand
CTGCCTTACTGTTGCTCATTGATCAAGACATTTCTTTTTATGCAATCATTAGATGTTATGCATCTTTCACTTATGTTGATATAAGAATTTGGGTGAGGGATTATCTTTTATTTCATAAAGTACAGAGTTTAATACAGTAGAAGCATAATCTTTATTGGGGTCGCAATGTGGCACTGTAATAGAGTTAATAAATAATACTTGACAGCAGTCTGAAGATGGAGGCATGGAAGGAAATGAGGCATAACTTTTGAATAAGACAATTCAAATATCATACAAGCAAAGGAAATCACAAAGTAATGTCAAACTTTGCTTCACAGGGCAAAGTTGAGGCAACAGCCAAGGCAGGAAAACATCTGTCCGTGCTTCTGCAGATGAGAATGTCCAATGTGAATTTCTATTTCCATGAAGTCAATGTAAGTACAAGGCTCTCTTGTTGACACTTCTGAGGGTCCTTTACTTAATGTAATGACTGTTTATATTGCTTGGATTACCTTTTGGCTCCTTGTGGAGCAACAGTGTTTGTGTGGGTTGTGAAGGTGGTGTAATTGTCAGCAGGAGGGGTAGGTTTTCTACTGGTTTTGTATATATTCCATAATGTATTTATTGTTATTAAAGCTGGTTTAGGGCTGGGGGTTTTTTCCAGTCCATAAGCCTTTCCTTCTTATTTCCTTTCTCTTCCCTCTTGGGGAGGAAGAGGGGCTAATAGAGAGCATCTGAGACCCAGCCTCCATCCATGTTAATTGCAAAGAGCAGGATTGGGCACCTAGCACTGTCTGTGTAGCTGTCTCATCAGTCACAGTGGAACAGGTTTGTTTTAGCTTAGTGCTGGTCTGCATGGTGAGAGAACAGGCCACTTGCAGAGGAACTATGCTGGAAGATGAGGTGAGCTCTGAGCTGGTTGGTGAGTCAGTCCCCAGACCGTGCACCAGGGTACATGCCACAGGACATGGCTTGTGGGGCAATTACTACTCAAAACTGAGTTGTCCTCCAAAGAGGTCCTGCTGAAGTACCTGGGAAATGAAATCAACCTGAACAAGAGCAGGATTAGAAGCTATAACCAGATTCACAGTTTCTGGGTGAGGTCTACAACACGGGCCAACAGCACAACGTTTGCACACAGATGGTCACCACCACATTTCCACTTCACCCTGCAGTAGCAAGTTTCTATTTGCACTATTGCCAGCCTTGTAACTATCCTTAACCTGGCTGTTTTGTCCAACAGATTGCAACTGCTTCTGTTGTCAATAGTGTCTGTGGCTGCAAACGATTTGACTGTGACTGCAAACGACTCCATTCTCCATCACACACTTAGCCAACGTAAAATATTACTTGTGTTGGAACTCTGCCCTCAAATGCAAATCGGTTGTGTTTTCAGTTGTCTGTATCTTGAATTGTTGTTGTTGTTGACATCTGGGGTGAAATCAGTGTTTCGCCTGAACCAGACAAAATTGAAGTCTCCAGCTGCTATGATATTACTGAAACTTTGCATTTGATGTTTTGTGCGTGTGTGCGTGGCTATGGCTGTGATGGAAAAGTCCTGCAAGAGTGCTTTCATTCTAGAATTAGACATGTGAAAAGTTTATGAAGATGTTTGGGAGCTGCATGAGGAAGGCTATTTATATTTTAACTTTCTGGCTGTTTGGTAAGTGTGGGAGAGTCATGGTTCTCACCAACAGAACGATACAGTAGTATACAGTGGATGTAATCTATAACAAAATTCAAGTAACAAAACCCCCACTACTTTAAAACAAAACACAAAAGAAGTCAGAAGTTGTTTCTCAGACAGACACTCAGGATAAAGACAACATCACTAGTTTGAAATCCACCTAGGGAAATTAATAGGGGTAATTTTCATGCTAAGGCCAGAAACGTAGCACTTTGTCATTTTAGAATAAACACCAAAAGCAGATGCCACAATTTCATAAAATAAACATGCAGTGAAAGGGTAACACAGACATTAGCAGCAAACTGAGACAGTAGCCAATACAGTATGATGAGAAGGAATACTCAGTATGGTGTGATGCGCAATAGATGCCATTAGCCATATGGTACAGTGTGAACGGGGCCTCTGTGACTGTAACAGTTGAACGTTATGTGGTTTATAAAATAATTATGCAATGGCAAGCAACTCTTTTATAATGATTGCCTGTTTCAAAATATTTCTGCTAATCTGGAGGCTTTTACTAAGTTGATGGATGCAGGCAGTCTGCTCTTGTGTTTCCATGTTTGTAGAGTCTAGATGTTGGATGTTTAGGGTTACTTGGTTGGGTTTAGGTTGGACTGGATGATCTTTAAGGTCTTTTCCAGCCTCATTATTACTGTGATACTGTGATAGCCTGCTGCATCATCATGCTGAAGGTAAAGACCATTTGAGGCTTGGCCACTAGAGCATGTATTTGTTTTTCTGAAGAGCATGGGAACATCCACATAAACACATCCTGGCTTGCTTGGACACCTGCTGAAAAAGGACCCAGTCACTCTCCTTAGATTATTCATTAGCACCCAGTTGCTACCCTTCCTTTGTTAACTGGCATCTGTAAAAACTGCGATTGTGTCAGCAGAAAACCCCAGTCCTTCGCCAGCGTGGGTAGCACAAACCGATGACAACATCAGGACATTCAGAGCTTTTACTTTTTTAATGCTGTTTCTTTCAGGCTTCTATTACAGTCTACAAAACTATCAGCAATTGAAGAACATCAAACAAATTTCTTTGGTTTAACCACCAAGAATACTGCGCTAATTTCCTCTTCCTTTTCTACTGCTCCTCAAACAAGCATATGGAAACCAAGAGCCTGTTAGACATCTGTAAAGTGCAGCACTGTTGCTTTGAAATGGGAGTAAATTAGTGAAGAAATAAGGGTTGGGGGAATCTTTTCTACTGTAAAAGTAAGACTCCAGAGGAGCTAGAGGCACTCAGCTCCTGGCTGTCCAGCTCCAAGAGGGGAAGGTGAGAGGTTACATAATTGTTCCATATTCTGTGACCCTGAAGACCATGGTGGAGCTGAATGGGGAGTAAGATAGATGTGTAAGGACGGGACAGTATCAGCCGGGACACCAAACATAATCCCCTCAGACTTCAAGCATAAATGCACAGCTTAGAGAGGTCCACAAAACATCTCCTCCATTTCTTTTCATTTGATACATGCTGCTGGCCACAAACCCCTTCCCAGCTCCCCCCAGCAAGCTTTAGATCTACCAAAAGCCCCAATTGTAAAATATGACAGGAAGAGCACAGGAGAGATCAAGGGCATTGCCACTATAACGGTCTTTGAACATCCTCTGTCTGTCACACCCACATGGGTCAGCTCTAGCTCAGTCCTGGAGACAGTACAGATCAAACGTGACTTTTATTATTTGCATCTGGTGTACTGATACGGGCTAAAACATCATTAGAAATCATGGAAACCGGAGTCGCTATCTGTGGGCCTTCTGACAAGACTACGGTGCTCTAAAATAAGCTGCTGGTCTGTATGCAGGTGTAACGAAATATTTCGTTGTGATTGAAAACGTTTGGAAGGTCTGCAACCCAATGAGCACACTTCTTGCCACCTTCTAAACGCAGAGGAGGGATGCGTTAAGTAGGATAATAGAGGGATATAGCTTATGAAATTGCAGTACGCAGAATAACAAGCACACACACACATACATACACACACACACATACTTTTCCTTGCAAGAAAAAAGCAGTTATTCATCGATGAAAGCAGCTGGCAGGACTGCCAACCCAGTTATTTTATCTGGTGTTACGAGTGAAGATACCGCTTTCGTTTTTTGTCAGTATTTGTAGTGTAAATGAGGAACAACCTATTGTCAAATGATGCTACTGAGATCAAAGGAAGCAATTCTTACTACCAAGCTAAGATCATTTTGGGGAAATGTTTTTGATTATGGTTAATGATGTAATCAAGCCAGTAAACAGCCTAGAAGTTGGAGTTGCAGCAGCCATGTGCCTGCCCATTACAAAGCCCCTAATAACACAGACAGTAAAAAAGGTGGGAGCGGCAAACAAGATGCCAGTTAAATGTTTACTCGAATGGCACATAAAACCGGACAGATTTGATCAGAATACTTACACCATCTTCATAAGAAGAGAAAACTGAATGGTGAGGGTTTAGTACAGAAGAAATCCCAAAAGCCAAAGGTGGAAAGGACCAAAAAAGTAATTTTTAAACATCTTTGATTTCATTCTTTAAAGACCAATTACTTTCTTGTCCCCTGTGGGAGAAAAACATTCATCATCTTAATAGCAGAATCATTCTAAGGCTCCTCTGATTCACTTTATATTTAGCAGATTACCGTTTTGGAGTCATCAGTAGCAGAGAACCCAGCAAACTGACAGACCTGAAATCATGTCCTTTGATTGTAATTGACAAGGAAAGCATTTAAAGTAAAGGAAAAAAATATTTTATTCATCTTTGATTACACTGTGATGTGATTTGGTGACATAATACAGCTATGAACTGAGGCAAGAAAGGCAATAATTCCTACTTGAGGCTTTGACATGATGTAGCCCTTTCGTCTTCTTCAAACCAGTGCCTCCAGCTACAATAGTCCCCTTGATGGAGTCTAGATAAATAGATAGACAGGCTCTTACAATTTAAAAGGCAAACAGCTTTAAAATAACATTTCTCTAGGCCATGTATTTTCGTATTAAATGGCTGATACACATTTTTCTTTATCAAAATTAATTCTAGATAATCTATTTTAAAAAAAATCACACATCGGATAAAAAAAGATTAACTACAGAAAGATCTTAAGAGTAATATGAAAAGAAACCATTTTTCACACCTATGGAACAACTCAATCAGAAGCAGCTTCTAGAAGTGAAAGGTGCATTTAGGTAACACACATGAGGAGGCTGTAAATCAGGCGATGTATACGTCTCGTGGAGAACCTTTGTACATTTTTCTTCACATTTAATTGTCAAAATCTCACTTCAATATTTCTAAAACATTATAATAATTTTAATAAAATATTATAAGATCAGGATCTTCAAATGTATGTAACAGCACCTACTTTACAAAACTCTTGGGTGTCTCTGAGAGTTCAAATTTGTGTAGTGATAACAAGACAAACTGTTAAAAGAAAGCCAGCACAGTAAAAATTGTATCACCAAATTTATCTGCCATGGGTGTGTAGTTTCAGATAGCCTCTCTGTGTACGTCTAGAGGATAAATCTGGTTTAAACCAGTCACCTAACCTGGACTGACCAGGAACCTACCTTGGTGAGTTCCGAATAGTTATCTAATCTACAGTGACGCTTGAAAAGTCTCCTCCTGTACCCATTTTTTTCACAATGCAATTCCAGGAGATTGCAGATGACTTGATCATTATGGAAATGTTTCCTTACCACTGCGAGATGTAGGGAATAATGAAGAGACCAGCCATTTAATCTTTACAAAATATGTGGTGTAATTCCAAAGTGATCGTGATCTGGTTTTGCTAGTGAATGGATTGCTGCTAGCTCACTGGGACTGTAGACATCAGCAGTTGATCTGATGTTATAAACATTATATCTAACATGGTTAAATTCTGTCACACCTTCAGGAGGTGTGCTAGACATTTGAAAAACATGTGATTTGGTCATCGCCACAAATACTTTCTGATGAAATTGTGAATTCAGAAGCTTCCACAGAATCCACATTTTTTTATTCACGTTCCTTCACAATCAGTTTTAAAAAGCTACCTTTCCAAAGCCCTTCTGTTGTTTAATTTGAGCTACTGTAGGTGGTTATGAAATTAATCAATAGTCAATAGAATAGCGTTATTTCATAAGAAGAAAACGTTCACCTTCAAACAAAATTCAACACAATCTTATTTTGAGTGTGTGTAAAAGACTGTTCGGCATCGCTGTTCCGTTTCTTTGTGTAGTTATATGTGGAGAATACAGGCACCTAGACTGAGTTCCTTTTGAGTGGAAGAGCTTCACCAACAGCAGCACCGGCTGATCTGTCTTCTGATCTCTTCTTTTTATAATTGCCACTATGTCTAAACCACAGCAACCATATGAATATATATATATATACAAATAACATCATTACCCATCCACTAGGATGACTGTCTGTGGGAGTACCCTGCTTTAGCTTGTCTTGGGTGATCCCCAATTCACCCTAACAGTGACATTCATGGCCTGCTGAACATTAGGAGGACAGAAAGATCTTCATTTTCATTGTACACATTGTACCTACTTAGTTAAAGTGGGTTTTGTTCATGTTTGGTAATTAATACTACCGTTTCAACGTTCAGAGCCAAATTCCAGTGAGGATGGAGTTCAGATTGAACACAAATATTAGCACAATAAAACTGATTACCATCTTTTATGACCACTGCAGGTTTTAGACTCGCATAAAGCTGGATGCTAATATCTTTTACGCTGCTAAACTCAACATATTGCTGTGAGTAGTCTTTTAGCCCATGAGGGAAACCACTCCAAATGAGGTTATCTCGCTTTTCTAATACTATTGCAGCGTACAGCAGCTACCTATCAAAGTAATAAATGTCTGCTAAACTACTATAGCATATTTATTATCTGTGCAATTTTTACAGTCCCTTCTCTGTTTTCTTTGCGATACCAACAAAACACCCCCCCAAAAAAAAATAAATTTGAGATGAAATTTATAAAGTTATAGTTAAAGAAACATTATCCCTAAAATTACCATTTGAATGATAAGCAATTTTGGGAGTAATTATAGTGCACACTCTACATTCAATGCATTCTGATATATGGATAATTGCTCCTGGTAATATGCGTTAGTTAGATTTTATAACAACAATAACAATTTATTGCAAAATTAATTCCTTGGCACAATTTAACATTTATTGATGTGAAGTCAAAGTGAATTGATTTTATTGCAGACCACTTGTGATACACTTTCCCTATGCTCCTGCCCTAATTGGTTATTATAGGTCATTTTGGTATTTAGTTTTAAAAATAAATTAATTTGGTACCTATGCGCAGTTAGGAAAATGGAAAGATATTTACAGCTCATGTGGTTTTATTTAAATAAAAAATGGTAAGGTAATGCAATCATCTTTGGTTACAAAGTGATGGATGAATTGAAAACATTTCTGAATCAGGTCAATGGTAGTGATGATTAGTGCATTGTTAATCAAGTTGCTGAGATTGCTATCAAAAGCTTTATCTCTTTCACTCAGACTAGTGAGAGGATCATGAATATTAAAGAGATTCAAATAGAACTGCACTCATGTAATATGGAGCACTACAAATGAAAAGGCTAAATGAACCCAGACTGCGACTTTATGCACTGATATATCTCTTAACTAAAGAGGAATGTCTAATCCCTCTCCATACTTGTATTAGGCTGCATATATTGCGAGCACACTACGTATTTCATGTACCATATGCATTTTATGGGCTAAGTACTTATTTACTGCCCTCTCATTGAGAAGAAAAAAAAATTGCTGGGGAGAAGGGTTTTTTTCAGGACAGAAACAATAGCTACTATAGGCCAGATTTTAATTTCAGCAACACCAGTAAAAATCCAAAGTAGTGCACTTGAAATCAGCAGGCTCATCTCAATTACGTTGCTCTTATTTTATGCTGATTTACCTGAAATTAGGATTTAGTCCGGTGTATAGTTTAATTATATGTCTGGAATGCACCCTCACTTTAAAGCTGAGAGGAGAAATAACAAATAATGTATGTCATTAGAAATAGATGGTTCAAATATCCAGGCAGTGGAGGCCTGCAAACATACAGGTATATGTTTAACTCTGCACTCCTGAGTAACTCTGGGGATGTTCAGCTGAATTAATCAGGGAGACAAGGTTAAGCAGGTTCAAATTTGCAGGTTCAAGACCTTCACTAAAAGCAGTTCTTCATAATCAGATATCAAGCAACAAAAATTCCAGATGAACAAAATAGGATGAGCTAACACCTAAGGTCATGGTATGCATATTTAACAAGTAATATGTGAAAAAGGAGTCCGAATGGATCAAAGGTCAGCAGCTGTCTTGTCAGGGCAAGGTACTGATTCTAGATTAGGTTCTCTTAAAGCTGGTTTAAGTAACTGTAAAGACTACCTTATTTTCTATGTGTCCTGTAGGCAGGATTCTGTAGTGTATGCACACCTCAGCTTGTCTCAGATGCTCTCATTTTCATAAGCAATGGGGTACCAGTCCAACCCTACTTCTCCAGCTGACCATGCTATTCCTGATCCAGGCCATGATCCTGTTGGCCTTCTTGGCCACCTGGGCACACTGCTGGCTCCTATGAAGCTGACTGTCTACCAGCACCCCCAGGTCCTCTTCTGCTGGGCAACTTTCAAGCCCCTCATCCCGACGCCTGTAGTGTTGCCTGGGGTGGTTGTGACCAAAACACAGGACCTCTGAAACAGGAAACGTGAGTTTCCTACCAACTGTTGGTCAGTTCATAGAAATTCATAAAAATGTGGGCACATAGGAGTTAAAATAATAGCAATGGGAATAGAAATTATATTGTAAATATTTATTTGATTCCTCTGCTTGTTTTTTAATGCAGAGAAAAATGCGAAGGAGAAAATGATGGGGTTTTTGTGACAGACCATCTCTCTTTCTCTGGGTTTCTCAGAAAGCTGGAATTTTGTTTATCTCGCATGCTTTGAGACATCTTTTGGTTTCCACCGGCCTTTTCCGACAGTCCAAGGGGTTAACAGAATTCTATGAGATGCTTTTAAAACACATTTCATATGTTGTTGTGGCTGTTTCCTGTTGGGAATCTCTTATTATTTTACCGAGCCTTTTCGACATCAGCTGCTCCCCTTGTACTGAGCATTTATAAACCCTCTGATCTGCCCGTTTCACTGGCACAGCCCTTAGATTACTGAACCTTTGTGTGTGTGTTTGTGTCTTCTTTTATACACGACCTAAAATCTCCAAGAAGATAAATATTGCTCTGGATCAAAAGGGGACAGATGTTGCTTTTGCTGGAGGCCAAGACTCATTCCATGCACTGACAGGAGAGTGAAGGAAGAAGAGAGCGTGGTCCGCAGATCTGGCATCTGGAAGTTTATGATCAACAGAGGTGATTCACTATAAATGTTTTTCTTATTTTATTTTGATTGAATGATTTTCTTCAGTTTATTTGCTGGAGGCTGTGTTCCGGTCTCTACACAACTACTCTTTCATGCCCTCTCATGGCATTCTGCTGAACTTCACACCGAACGTTTCGTTGCTTTATTAAACAAAAGTGACTTTTCCAGCATAAAGTAGACATGTGCTTTGCAAAATTTGTCATTCATAGAGAAAACAAGGAGCACTCACGGAATGTATTAGGTTTTAATTGATACAGGTCTTAAAACTTAGTCTAAGGATCATTTGTTGGGTAACGCTTCATGGCTCTGACGTAGGCTGGCTTCCAGCTGTTCTTCATGCCTGGGCTCAACGTCACTGAAAGCACAAGGATTGGTTCACTATGGTGGGTGCTTAGGAGACAAAGTCACAGACCTTGTCAGATGAAGAGGTGCTTAGGATGTGCGGAAGGAAGAGGAAGTAACTCATTTAGGAAAAATCCAATCTCACCTCAAAGTTTCAAACTGGTTTTTCCACTGCTTCCTGGGTACCTCCATATTGTCCTGTTTCTGACCTGATCTAATGCAAAGCTCAGGGCACAATACAGTTTCCATTCCTTCAATGTACTTGGAAAAATCAGGTTTGAAAGCTTTTAAGTCCTTTGCACTCAAGTCTAAGTTTATATGCCTGGTCAGGAAGAACCCCTGGAGAACAGAATGTATCGGTGTTTTGCTTATTAGTTTATTATAAATCAGGAGATTAAAGTAAAGCAGTGACATTGAGATGAAAGAGAAATGAAAGGGTCAGGCTTCTGGCTGACCACAAGGTCAATGAAGTAGTAAAGGGTCCCAGCTCTGTCAAACCACATCCCACCATAGAAAGCCAGGTGACAGGTTGGGATACTCTGCCCCAGATAACAGCATATGAGTGCAGAAAAGATTCAGCAGGATGAGTAACTTTATTTAACATATTTCTGTTGCTTTGTTATTTTTCTCCTCTAGGTAATTAACACAGCAACATGGGGCTTCTGTGTTATTAGGGGAGAGAAAAAAAGACATAACTCATTTTCACAGATCTTTTCATCAAGCCCCATCTTCTTAATTAATTATTGTGCATCATCGTAGCTCCAGAAAATCCTGTATTCACTTTTCTGAGGGTAAGACAGAGCACAGAGATACACTAATATTCTACTCGTAAAGTTTAGTTCCCTTGTTTATGGACTTACTGATCCATAAACAGCTTTCAAGCAGAGGCGAGACTACTCAGCCCGGGTATCCTAGAATCATAGAATTGTTTAGACTGGGAAGATCCTCGAGATCACCAAGCTCAAGCATCAAACCAACTCTACCAAGACCACTGCTGTGTGTTGTTTACAGAGTGAGTGCTAGTGCTCTTTCCTGTATTTGGAGGAGGTTTTCTTTGCTTGCTCAAGAAAAACGATGGTTCATTTTCTACCAGGGCTAAAAGTCCAGACTGTCTGTCTTCTCCAATACTCTCAGAAGACTTGTGGTTTTGTAAGGTTCTGTATCCCTATTATTCAAAGCCTTTTTCTGCTCTTAGTGTACTACTTCTAAAAAGGTTTCTCAAGTGTATATTCTGCTGAGCAAGCAAGTTGCCTACAGTATAACTTCCTCTATAGATATCACACTGCTTTATTGGACTACTCCAACCTTCACTGTCATGTTTTATGACTTTAAAATAAGGAAGAAAGAGGTTATAGCAGTAACTTTGTATTTGACTTGCAAGGAGTAAACCAAAACATTTCACTAAAGCCATGGTACTTTCAAGTTTCTTCTGTCTGAACCCATTAAAAGAACAATGGTTTGCACTGAAAGATGCACAGGGATAACACAGGGTTCAGCTCACCTTGTGAACTCAAGAATAAGTCTAGTTCTGTAGTGAGGAAGGGAAATGTGTGGTGGGAGTGGATAAAAGGTGTCAATTCAAGAGGTTTCTCTGATTGTCAGGGTATTTCAGATGGCCCAGTGACAACTGCACCTCCTTCTTCACTGCTGCTGTCATCTTAGTCTACATTGGTTGTTTGATTGAAGAGCTGTCTTTGTATAAAAATCAGAACAGGCTGAATAGGAAACCTTAATATTTATTTGTTTCACATATAACCTTAACCTTTCTACGTGTTTATCTGTCTTTCCAAAGCCATAAGTTCCCTCTTGACGTCTAGGACAACTCAGGATCAGGTTGAAGATAGCATGTCACATGTGATTTTCCAAATTCATCTAAAGATGCTCCTACTCACTTCCAGAATTTGCTTTGGGGCTTGCATCCATGTGACCAGGATCACCTCCCAGCATTTATCACCCCCCCAATCATATCTGAGCTTGCCAATGTTCACTTAAAAAAAAATCAGCACAAAGAAGCAGTAGCTAAAACACGCCAACCTTATTTGGTGCCTCAAGGGAGCACTTATAATCTTGTGGTAATTTAGATAGCGCAGTGTGTGATGATGGTAGCAGATAAGATGTTGTATATAGCCAATTTTGTTTGCGAGAGCAGAAGGCACATTCTCTCTCTCATTAACTTTGACTTTATAAATGAAGACTTGATAAAAAATAATATTTTGACATGCAGCAGGTACTTCAGTTACAGATTGACAGACCCAAATTGCTATTCTCTGCTAGAGTAATGAAAAAAAAGGAGTTTTTGATTTGAAATTCCTTGTGAGGAGGTGAAGGCACTGTTTTGAGCTTTTCCCCTAAAAGCCTTATTTTAGAAAGCGATTAATAAAATCAAAGTCTACCTTTTCCTTCAAATCTACTAAAACAGATCACCAGTCCCTTAGTTCTCGTTGTATACCAGAAAGCTGAGCACGTTCTTTCTCAAGCAGCGGGGGAAAAGCGAAGCAAGCACAATTGAATTACAGCGTTAAACCTCAACTGGTTAGGAATGAATCAGTATTTTTGTTGAAATTCGCTGGGTTCAGAGATTTATAACTTGGTGATGAGAACCTCCCAGGGCAGAGTCCTATTGCACAAATCTAGCTTGGAAACAAAAGAGAGATAATTTCTCAGAAACAGAGAGGTAATAACTGCTAAAAAAGTCAATGATGATCATATTAATTTTATTGCAGTTCGATGATTTCAGATCCATTTGATTATCAGAGCAGGAATTTTAATTTCTCTACAGGCTTTTTATGGCACTCAGCCTTGACTCAGCTGCTGTAAATTGCTCAGCTCCACTGAAGTGAGTAGACCAATCGTGTTTGATCCGTACTCCACTCCCAGAACCAAGACTGGATTCGGAAGGCCCCAGATGTTGTAATGACCTCCTGATCATAGGATCATAGGATGTTAGGGGTTGGAAGGGACCCAAGAGATCATCGAGTCCAACCCCCCTGCCGGAGCAGGACAAAACTATCTAACACAGATCACATGATGCAGCCTTCATGTTTTGTCAAGCAATAACACATTCCTGAGGGGTTTGCAAGGTAGCATTTTGCAAAATGAATCTTCAGGCTTTTCCTGATGTCTTTCTGGTTTTTAATCTGGAACAGGGAAATCACCCTTCCCAAGGATATCTTTGTTGCTCAATAGACCTGTCTGGTAAGTGAAGGGTTGGACTAGTTGCCAGCAGAGGAGGGCATTGAACACATTTATTACACTACTTCAAGAAGAATTCTAGACAGCAAAGCAATGGTATTTAATTTCTTCTGAAAGGAGGGTGTAGAGAGGTAAGCGTTGGTTTCTTCTTACAAGTAATGAGTGATACGACGAGAGGAAATGCCTTCAAGTGGCACCAGGGGAAGATTATGCTAGATATTAGGAAAGTTCTCTTGTTCTTTGTCATCAGGCCTTGGCACAGATTGAATTGACATCCCTGGGTGTGTTTATATGTTGTGTAGGTATGCAGTTAGCAGTGGGCTTGGTAGAGTTAGGTCTTTATCTATGGGAACAGAACCAGAAGGGGTAACCCATCAGACTAATAAATCACTTCTATGGTCTCCTCCACTTTATCCAGGCCATTCCTGTACAAATCTTTGCAAACTTTAAAAGAGTGGAGTATGAGAGCTATGATCTGTCTCCTTTTGGGCCACTGGAGGAAACTGGAAACCCTTCCATATTACTTAAAAGAGATTTATTTCCTTTGGAGGACTGAGTGGCAGGGATGATGCCACTGTGAGATTGACTAGACTTATCATTCCTTAGCAAGTCTATTTAGGCTTGACAGAAGTTGATGAACTAATTATGGCTCATTATGTGTAGAGGAGTCTATATTTAGGCTCATTTGGGGTTAGAATGAAAAAGTTAATAATACAGTTGCAAGTAGAGACAAACTGCTAAGCATGTAGAGAAAGTTTTAAACTCTGTGAGGCTTCCAGGTGCTCCCTGGTGCATACTAGGAATGCTAAATCAGATGAACTTCCAGCAGAAAACTGGGAAAAAAATAGTGTACATTCCTCATCTCCCCTTTTCAGAATTTATATGAGGAATAATCTAGTCAAGAGGGAGTTAAAGAGGGTAGATCTGAGACCATCCTCAGAAAATGCAATGCCAACTGGGTAAACTTCACACTGGAGGAAAACAAGCAGGTCCTGTCTGAAACACTCTGGTTATTAGGATTCTTCAAAACTACAACAAAATTCCTCCAAGTCAAAACACCAATATTCTAGCTCAGAAAACTTGAAATTCAGTAAAGGCATGTATTACCGTATAACTTCACAAACATTTCATCTTATCAGAACATGCAGTGAAACAGTATTTTCATGTTTTTTACTTATAAAAGGGGTTGTGCTGAATTTGGCCTTTTATGGTCTTTCATCTTCCACGGGAAAAAAATGGTTCTGTTTAGAATTTCCATAGCAAGCACGTTGTTTATTGAGGCAACCGCATAACTATTTTATCTGGTGTTATTCTCAGAGTGTTCAGCATGTCTGCTTTGCAAGTCCTCAGCCCTTTCTGAGAGGCACAGTCACTGAGGTTTCAACAAAAACAACACTCCTCCAAAATGCTGGCTATAAAAATTAGCATTTAATAAGTTATTATGAAAGACAAAGTGAGACAAAGCAGAGAATACGAAGTGAGCTGATGAAGCACCAGTAAATGACACTACTTCTGAATTGGGTTTAGTGCTTGAAACACAGGTCAATGCACTCAAGTCGTCACAATTAATTTAAGAAGTGCTGTGATGATCTTCGTGCTCGGAGAGTCCTTTGGCACATAACCCTTGGTACCCTCTGCTTAACCCCTCCAGGCTTCTCTGCATGGCTCCCCGATATGGCTCGCTCTTCTGTATTACCTCATTGTGCAGAATGACTTCATATGATCGCAGTCTCACAGTAATGATGAGGCTGGAAAAGACCTTAAAGATCATCCAGTTGCATAGAATGCACAAATGACAAAATCTGGGAAATTTAAAGTAAGTATCTGGCTTTAATTTCTGCCACATTGTTTTGTGTCCTTCTAGGAGTATTTGACTGTTAGCTTCCGAGTCATTTTCATTTCTAAATGAATCATTTCAACAGATATATTTTAGCAATGGATTCTAGAGCGAGATAGCACATCCTCTAAGTACGACATATGCATGGACATTTGTGTCTCTTCCTTCCCTTGAGCACTGCACATTTAGGGGCTTTTTCTTTTTTTAGCCTCTCTGATTGTTTTGATGATAACGGCTGTACCACTGTATATGATGTTGATATCCTTGAATGGATTCATTTAAACTGGTAGAAGTCTATAAGCATAAAAAGCAATATTACTTCATGAGTAATAATGCCACTGTGTCAGGGTTATTGCATCTTTTCTGGTGGAATTGTTTTTCTTAATGCACAAGTTAGGATAGTGCACTGTAGATGATTGCTGCTGCTTACAACTTCAGCGCTTTACAAAAGCGTATTAATCTAAAGCCTTGTAGGAAAGATTCTGAAGTTTGTAGAGAGCAAAATGTCTGGCTTTCTGTCTGGTTTTGGTTTGTTTCTACTACACACTTATAGCTTATCAAGGAAAAGCAAGGAATGGGTAAGGTTGTAGCTCACAATTCTATTTCATAGGAGTTTTAATATCCTGAATGATTAACTTAAGTTTATCCCTAAATTTATTGAAAAACTAGAGTAAAAATGCAAACAAACTAATGGGTTCTTCTCCCAAACCAATGATTTTTAATGCAAAAACACGCAGCATTCCTCACTTTTCCCACAAGTATCATTAAATTGGTGTGAGTTCTCTAAAAGTGAAATTAGAAGCTTTTTATTCCATTTCTGAATTCTGAGAGAAGAATATTCTTGATTTATGGTGTCACGCATAAGCTCTAATCTGGTAGATATCTAATTGTATATGGAGTTCAGCATTTTGAATGTATCTTATGGTATGAAAAATAGCCATCTTTTGAAATCGTGGGATGTATTATCACAATGCCAGATTCTAATCTGCTCCTAATTTGTGTCAGCTTTCTGCATTCAAAAGGACACAAACCCTTTCTACAAGTCAGAATCGGCTGAAGATTTGTTTGGCTTCATGAGCCCGCTGCAATTAGGCAACATGTGAGTGTGTGCCATATGCATTTATTGCTCTCCTAAGCATGTGTTACTTTGATGTGCTAGGTTAGAAATCTAACTCTTTTTCTCGGGCAGCCTTCCTCCTGGGTCTTTACACTGCTTAGCAGTGGAGTCCAGACTTTGAAACACATCCTAATTTAGAGGCAGATGCTGCAGCTGCTGCTGTCATTTCAGCTGATTTTTTTCCTCTTTGATGTCAGCTTAGGGTCCCGGTTGCTGCATCAGTCCCATAGTCGCCACAATTCACCTAATGGACAGCACATCATTTTAATCATGTCTCTTTTCCTTTAAATCTAATTTGAGGAGCTGGACTCATTCACAACACACCACTGATTTAGTGAAACAATGGGTACTCAAAGAATATATCCTTCCTGATCTGGAGGAGACACCCAAATCACTTTGAGACGCTGTGTTTAATGCCTGACTAAATGCTGATGATAGAAGAAGATCAAGAAAAGAGATTTATTTCTGTTTTGTTACAGGAGAAGGAAGGGGCTGCCTTGTCGGTCCTGCCCCATCTCTTGAATTAGCAGCAATGCTCCACGAAATCGCAGTTGTCCTCTGAAAGCTGCTTTGTTCTTTTTTAAAACCTTATGCTAAACGTATTTTTCATCCCCTCCATAATTAATCTCTATCACGAAAGATAATTTGCCCCCATTCCTCTTGTACTTGGGCCACTCTTTGCTCTTCTTTCTGCCTTCTCTTTCTGAGGCTGACGAGAACTCAGGGACCACAGAACCCTTGGTTCTTTCTGACGCCTTTGCAGGATGATTTCCCTCAGTGAGATTCTCTTGCTGAGGTCAAACCCAGCCTTCAGATGTGTTTACATTTTCCCTACTCATTTCATTCAGACTTACAGCTTTCTGAGGCCAGTATTTGGCTTTTAATTACTCTCTGTCTTAAAGCATAGAGACATAGTTGTCTGGCTCCTTTTAATAACCAAGCTCCTACATCCCCTATAATCTAAGCTATTTTTTTCTGTAGTGCAATGCTGTCTATATCACAGTCTCACAGTACTGATGGGGCTGGAAAAGACCTTAAAGATCATCCAGTCCAACACCACAAGCCCCCCTCAAACCTAACCACACAGATGTAATCCTTCAGATACTCAGTTAATGCATTATTTCCTAGTTTCATTCATATTGCAGGTACTTTTGCAGTACGTTTCTCTGTACTAATTACATTTTCTGAAAGGTGCAATAAGGTTGAAAAAACCCTCTTGAAACTCTTCACCACAGGTCAGATTTTAGCTGGATTTAAATGATAAAGGAATTTATCCTTTTCACTTTCACCATCAGAAGGCTGTTCACACTAATATTTGAGAGAAGAGCCGTCTGTGATGCTTCTGGAAGAGGGGCTATAATTAATCCAAATAAACTCTACCACCAGGATGAGAAATGGAACAGCTGATAGGTGCTGTAGCTATAAACGGGTTACCGGAGGCCTTGATGAATTGCAAGTGTGATGGTGAGTAAGATTTTCACCCTACTACACAGTTTCTTGCAACAAGACAAATGAGGAATAAAAACATGCACAAGGACGGCTCCAGTTTCTTTGATTACACTTGGCTTTAAAACAGCTGGTTCTTTCTGAGACATTTTGATTTCATAAAAGGGATGGTGAAGAGGAAGGAAGGCTGTGGCACATGCTGAGTGGTGTGAATTTGTACATGTGTCAAATAATGCTGTCCTCAACATCCTGACGTGAGGGAAAGTTACAGGACATGGCAGCAATACCCAAGCTTACTGTTTGAGCCTGAAAATCGTGAGAAAGAATTCCTAGGCAGTAGCTGAAGCCTTGGATTTGAACAGCTCCACAAAATATGGTAGGAACTAGTGGTCTTCTCTGCAGAGTGTCAGGTGCTCAAGAGTGTGTGATGCTGAGACTGTGAGTGACTGAGGAACAGAAAGGCAAAGGGAGTACCCAGAGCAGAAAAGCATGAGTGCAGTACTGATGTTAGCTCTAGAAAAGCTAAACAATAAACAACCACGATGCATGACAAGTAAGATTGGTTGGAAAGACTGTAATAGGATTGTTTCTTCAGAATCTGCTGTTTCATTGACAATGAAAAGCACTACAATAAGACTGTTTTCAACAGTATTAGAGCGTAGTTCCAGTTTAAAAATACACATGATTAATAAAATTAAGCATATGAATAACAGGTAGGAGTCAAGGAAAAGTATATTGTTGGGAACAAATCCAATCATTCATCTCTTGAAATTATATATGAAATGAAATATCTACACTGTAGTCTGCTACTGTCTCAAGAAAATCATCTGGATTTCATGTAACTGGAGCATGAAACCCATCAAAAATTAGTCTCAGCAAGGTGTGGGATAATATCCATTCATGATGATGTCCTAAGAGTCTCCCAGAGCCTTGAGAAACCAGCCCTAATGAGAAAGAATATGACCTTCCCATATAGAGCTTCACAACAGTCAAAATCTAGCTTGACCTTCAACAGCAAAGAATGTCCCTAAGGCGAAATCCTAGCCTTCAAACCAAGGCAAAAGGCCAAAACTGCTTATCCATGGAGCAGCAATAGAGTGGGAAGACTAGAGGGTCTTTCGGGCTGGCAAACATCATAGTTTGACCTCTGTGTTCTTGCTGTGCCAAGCCTTCTAATCTCCAGGAGGCATTCCTTTTTAATCTGCCAAGCAGCAAGCTAGCACAGTACCTGTCAAGACCAGTATGCACTGCCAGGCTTTCGGATTAAGGTTTAGATGTGTGAGATGCCATACCTCTCTCTGAAAGCAGGACTGATTTCAGTGAGTCACAACCAGTGGTCTGATGATCTGACACCCTTAGGCATCACCCTGCATTGTACCTGATCACTGAGGGTAGGTTTTCAATTTCCCATGTGTAAAAGTGTGTGGGGAAGGTATCGTTTATAGAATAAACAACAATGAAAGTAAATGGAACTAATCCTACATCAGCTTAATATTAGGGAAAACATGAAATAAGTCATAAAAAAAGAAATAATAAAAATTAAAGACTAATAATAAAAAACTAGAGACTCTTTCTTTTAGAGAGAGATTTTTAAGAACTCTTTGATAATATAAAAACTCATTACCAACTGATGTTAGGAAAGTTTCACTAAGAAGGAAAGCTTTCTTATTCTGTCAGAAATTCTTCAATCATAAGTTCTTACAAACTAATAAATACATTGAAATTAATTAAAAGCAATCTTTTCAAGCCACTAAGGGCAGAAGAGTTACCTGGAATTTGCAGATAGGCATTGCTTCTTTCTGAGGAATCTTTCTTCTCCTGTCACCTTCTTTAACTCACGTTCAGGTGGCTATTTAAATTTTCTGTTTCACTAGAAAATACAGATTTTTCCATAGTTTCACAAAAAAAATACATGAAAAACCTCCCGTGGAGGAAGAAAATAAAAAGCAGCTTTTTATTGTTTACTTAAAGAATTAATTACTTTGGAAAAAGGCCCCCCTGAATTTCATTAAAACGTGTATATGTGTTTCAGAAAATGAAAGTATATAGTATTTTTATCTCCTCAATATTGTTCTCCCTTCAGAGATGCCGTTAACCCATTGTGCAAGAATAAGAGGATATCTCTTCGTGAAGACTAGAAGTCTTGCTTTGTCTTCACTGTGATAGGAATGAGCCAGCCAGTCTCCTGCCTTCGATTACATTTTACTAAGGTCACCTTCAGAGCGATCAGCAACCAGCAAGATCATCAGTTAGGTCAAAGTTCTTTCACATCCCATGGTTTTTTAATTCAGTGAGCAAATGATCTGGTAGAAACCAGTTCCATTATGGCTCCTCTTTTTTGTGACTTCTTAAGAGGTCTTTTGGTAGCATGTGGGCTCTCCATGCAATTACCTGTATCAGTTCCCTAGCAAAATATCCTCTCCAGCACCATTCCTTGCTGAAAAGTCACTCTGGTTTTTGAAATGAACATTTCAAACTCAGGTAAGTAAAATTTCTCCTGAGCAATGCTTTCTTTTTCATCCAGGTTAAATCCAGGTTATTTTGTACCTACAGTGATGTCTTCATGAAGAATCATAGGATCATTAGGGATTGGAAGGCACCTCGAAGGGTCATCCAGTCCAATCCCCCTGCCACAGCAGGATCACCTAGACCCAGTTGCACAGGAACAAATCCAGGCGGGTCTGGAACTTCTCCAGGTAAGGAGACTCCACGACTTCCCTGGGCAGCCTGTTCCAGTGCTCCGCTACCCTCACTGTGAAAAAATTCTTTCTGATATTGATAGGGAACCTCCTCTGTTCCAGCTGGCACCCACTGCCCCTTGTCCTAGCACCAGATGACCTTGAGAAGAGCCTGGCTCCATCCTCCTGACACCCATCCCTCTCAGATTTATAGATATGAATGAGAATAGATGAGTGACCAGATGTGGTCTTTGCTGTTTTCTGTCAACTGCAAAAAATAAAGACCTAAAGGACAAATGTAAGGCCAGACAACTAAAATGTACAGAACAGTTGATGTTACACATCATATTTGCTTTCACTGAACCCCAAACCACACAGTAGTATTTCACAGTTGGCAATTTTCAGTCCCTTAATCTAATACTGATGAGATTTTGCACAATTAGGGTTATTAAAAGAAGGCAGCACATGGAAACAAACTCAAACTATCATGGTAAGCAGGATTGCCAGCATATATAAGCCCAACATACACCTTGAAAAGTACAATTTCTTTTTAAAGATAACACTTAATTGACTTTGGTCACTGAGCATTGAGCTATTTGCTTCTTCCTAAGTATAAAGGGTACTACTACTTTGCTCCCTCACAAGCAGGGTGAAATATATTTCCCCCTGAGATTCACAAGATGCTGGATTTTCTTGACAACATCTTGTTGTTTGAGCAAAATGCTATGTCCAACAATGCTTGTGTATTCCCTTCTGTTCCCACCTCTCTCTGAAGCTCTAGTGGTGGTCTGCTGCGTGTTTCACAGATGTTCCTTCCACTCAACTCCTTGGTTGTTTTTCAAGTGGCTTCTTACAGCAAATGTTTCCATGTGTGTATACTCCTTCCTTTCTGCTGACACCTTTTCTTTCTATAAAAACAATCTGCTGCTGTCTTTCAGATCTAGGGAGAGAGACCATTCCATACCACAGATGCCATTTTTTGTAGGCTCCTTGGCATTGATGCACATGGTTAGCAGGCAGTAACTCCCTGCTGTCTGCTCCTCAGCACTAACAATGTTGATGTGTTCTTTCAATCCTATTTCCCTATATATTACCCTTACACACTGTTTTGGGGGGGTTAATGTTTTTTTTTTCCCTTTTCTTTCCTTTTCCTCTGCTTTCTTTGTGCTGGTTGTCCATATGGGATTGCCATCTCTCACTACAGCTTGGAAGAGGAAAACCTCACACATTAACTGTTTTATTCCAGTAACCAGCAGGAACTTGTATGCCAACTCTTTTTTATGCTCAGGAACTGATGAAAAAATCAGCTTTGCACTTTCTTTATCCACAGACTAACAACATTAAGTTCACTTTTTACAGCTGCTCACAATTCTGGTTACTGACTACAAACAGGCATACGGAGGTCAGACGCTACCAATACATGGATTGCCTTTTCGTTTGCATGTGATGAAAGTTAAGCTAAGGTTGTCTGCCCCATTTCTGTTCCAAAAGACATTCTCATTGGCTTGAAATATTCTTTTCATTCAAAATGTTTCACAGCCAGTTATGACCAAGGTCACCAAAAAGGGACTGTAGTTCGGCTTGCTTCAGAAATATAAATATAATATAAATACAATTAAGGAACAAACAATAATATAATATGAATATAATTTAATATAAATACAAATAAAACCACCACAAAACATCTCCTTCCTTTCTCATAACATCATTATTTGGGACCAAATCTACTTGAAATCCCCATAGTACAATCGCAGAAATCTGTTTTGCTGCATAAACTGAAGGGTTTGCAAAAAATACCCTGAAAAATACTGCATGCTACAGCATCACTGTTTTGTTTTTACACAGGTAGGCATTTGAGCATGCACGTGCATACATTACACACGCTCCTATATGTAGATAGATATATCTATCTCAAAGCTTTCTTATTACTATGGCAGCGTTCACCTAGATCACTCCTTTTCCAATTTAACCTTCCCTTTTTCATATACAGTAATATGCAATACCGTGTGCAACAGTTTCTCCCCCACTATCAGTATAGACTCACCATTCTCAGGAGTAGCTCTGGAAAATACTATACTTTCATTCTATAAAAGAATTAAAGCAGGTTGCCCACTTAGCTTTTCTTTATTTTCTTGAAAATATTAGGTATATTCTGAGAAAAGACTGAGGTCTGTACTTTGTCACTTAAATAGATTTAGGTTTGGAAATATATCACTTGACAGTCTTACCTATAAATGCAGGCCAATTTTCCTTCTTTTCAAGTGCAGGTATCTCCCCTGAGATGCATGAATACTGCCACCTGCATTACCACATTTGCATTTCTCACCCCACTTATTCCCTCTCCAGGAACACTTGGTCCAACACATTTTCACACAAAAGTGTCTCTGAAAATCTTAAAGCTCTATTTTTTTTATATGGATAATGGAAACAATATTATATGATTTCAGGAAGGCACAAAAGGCAGAGACTCAATTATAGGGACAGACTACATTCAGATTTGTGATCTTCACTTTTAGACGTGCGGGCCAAAAAGGTCTAACAGCAGGACCAAATCTTATGACCTGATAACATTAGCATAGAGTATCTTCACTTTATGCTGGAGTTTCTTTAGGATTCATGAGTATCTTCTCAGCTTCAGTAGGATGCACATGATTGCTGAGTAGCAGTGAACTGCTAGCATTTGAGGAATAGCATAGAAGGTGCGGGAATAATTCTGTCTTAGCCTAACATTTAGGGAAGTCTAAATGTTGTAGAATGTTCTGATGTTTATATGGGAAAACCAGAATTTTAAATATTGACCAGGAAAAGTGTATTTCTGCTTTTAATGGAGGAGAAGGAGTGACGTATGACATGCTGGCACAGTGTAGCCAGCCAGAGTAGAGAAGAGATCATCTCTGTACTCGGCACTTGTGAGGCCACTCCTCAGTTACTGGGTTCAGTGTTGGGCACCTCAATACATTAAAAGACTTTGAGGTGCATGTGTGAGGAGGCTGTAGACAAAGAGATGCACTGGGGGAGACAGAGTTTCTTTAGGCACAGCAGTTAGCAAGAGATCTTGATGGCAATTTAGCTTTTGGTGAGCTTACTGGGGCTCAGTCATTGTGTCCCTCACTCTTCCAATAAGAAAGATTAAAACTCTCCAGTCCATACTCTGTGTCAATACTTGGAGCCTCCACTCTCCCAGTCAGGCTCTGAGATATGAACACAATTCCATCCATGCTTATCTTTCTGTTGTCTTGGCTGAGTATCTTCTGCCTGCTACCTGCTTGCATATCCTCTGCTCCTCAACACTGCTCCTCCTAAGACTTGTTCTCCAGACTCTTCACCAATCTTGTCACCCTTCTTTGGACCTGATCCAGCACCTCAATGTCTTTTTTATGCATTGAGGTCCTAGACAACCATTTGCAGCCATGTGTAGGACATTAAGATTTGTGGTTTATTTGATGGGATGAGGAATTAAACCACCCGAATTTCAAGTGCCTTTACCAAGGCATTCATGATGTTGTCGTCATCATCATGAGACAGAGAGTAAGTATTTTTAACTTGCTTGTTGGGGCTCCTTTTACAGTAAGAAGCACCCTTGCTACAGAAGGGCACATTTTTCTACCAGTATCTTTCAAATAATCAGTTTTAACAACTTATGTAGATTTCTACTTCTATGGGTAATATAGCTTCCCTAATAACCTTTCCAAGTGAAAGATTCTGCCTGATCCAGAGAAACAGACCCTTTTTGGTAAATTTGATTAGACAACCAAAGTCATCAGTCTGTCTATGAGCCATGCACCTGATTATGCATAGGTATACACAGTACATTATAGGAAAGCAGTTCAGCTTGGATGATATTGTGGCTGTAACCAAAGTGGATTTAGAGATAATGAGCTTGCATCTCTGAATATATAGGATCGTAGTCTCCTCTCTAAACTGATGATGCAGCAGCTGCATAATGCAAGGATGTAATTTATTCATGTAATATGTACGATATTGCTATCATAAAAAGCTCATTGGCGGGTTCTCTAGCTCTCTGTATGAGCACCCTGTTATTAGTAGCTGCGTAAGTCAGTATTTCAGTATCTTCAAATTCTGCCTATTTATAAATTTCAAGCCATAATAATTTCAAAAAGGAAGCAAACCCAAACCAATCCCAAGCAGTTTTGCAGCACCAATTGTGAATTGACTCACACTGAACAGAAGGCCAGAGCTTTTTGGAGAACACCATCTGTAAACGTATCAGAATAAAACTAAACATGGTGAAGAGACTCTACTCACTGAACTTTTTCATTGTGAAAAATCTGTGCCATGATGTAAATTGCATTTGCTACGGAAGTTACGATGGATCAATGGAAAACCTCCAGTATTCTGTGTTTTCCTTAGGAAAGCTGGGAGTCCACTGATCCTACCAGGCTTCATTCAGTAAAGTGTATTGTTTATCACGTGACTATATTAAATGTAGATTTCTCTGAAGTAAATTCTAATGGAAGCATTCGAACTTGCAACAGGAGCCTACATGTAAAGACAGTGATGAAGAGCATTACAACAGAATGCTTAGAAATTAATCTGCCAGTTTAACCCAGTAACTGACATGCATACTAAAACACTAATGTGAATTGAAAATAAAATAACCATGCTTGACAGATATAATAGTTTAAGTGATTTCAAATTAACCACATCTCACTGACCGCAAGTGAAGAATGTGTTCATTCTCCTGCAATGAAACGTGCTCTAGGGACTCATTATACAGAGTGGAGTAAGTAAAACCAGAGTGGAGTAATTGATGCTGAGGAGGAAGGAATAGTGACAGCTATTTAATGATTCTTAAACTTATACATAAAGATATCACAAGCACTTAATATATTATTTTTCTCTTTCCAATCTAGAAATATGATAAGCTTAAATCTGTACCGTGCCGTAATTGCAACGCTTGATATAGCTGTTAGGAATAATGAATCATGACAAATATGCATCAGGCAGTGCAGGAAAAGTGTGAATAACAAACAGCACTGTGCCAACACGTGTGCGTGCGTTACGGGTGCTGTACGTCAGTGGAACAGGTGAGATGAAGTCAGAGCATATCTATTGTCTAGTGCCAACACGTGTGCATGCATCACGGGTGCTGTATGTCAGTGGAACAGGTGAGACGAAGTCAGAGCATATCTATTGTCTAATTGCTTCTACCTATAATTGCTTTTCAAATGGTGAGGGTTTCTTAAATAGTTTGAACAATACAAAATCCAAATTTACATGATTTGGTCAATTTTTCACCTATACTGAGGTCTCTATTTGTAAACATCTGTAGGATGGAAGGTGTTAATGAACAGAGTGATCCCCAACCTTTGCTGTTTCACAGGGAAGAGGGGTAATCTTTATGCTCTACAGCAATAATCTTTATGCTCTATGGCAATTTTGATTAACTCTCTAATCTTCTCTATCTATGAGCACTGTGGCTACTGACACTAAAGAACATAATGGGACGAAGAGAATGGAAAGACACAGAGATCTCCATCCAGAAGTCCCTCCCAAGCTGAATTATTCTATGATTTTATGTATACCAGGAAATGATTTGCATCACAAGTAATGAGGGTGGGGAAACCAGGAGGAGCTACAACACAGGTAATACAAAATTTTCTGCCTGTCTCACTTTGCTACCTATGGGGTCATGGAGGAGCTGTGAAACGTCCTCGTTATTCTGCTACTGTCACTCTCTAACTCTACCTTTTGTACCCATTCAGTCTCCTGGCTTAAGAAAGGCTGGAATTTATCATTGGACCTAGTTTGGTCTGCAAGAGGATCTGTCTGTGCAATCGCACTCTCAGGCTAGCCAGATTGGAGGAAACTCAGTTAGTAGATCTCTCAAGACTCATAATCAGAGGCTGGGCTTTGGTCTCTGTGTCCATTCTTGCTTACAAACCTTTATGCAGAGAAATTACGAGTGGAAAATGAAGAAAAGACCCAATATATTTGGGCAGGAATTTGGACACGATTAGGACTAAGGTTTCACTCCCATTCCCTCTCGTTTACTTGCACATTCCACTAGTGATGCTCACCTCTAGGCCAAACCCGAGTTGTAATAGGCTGTCATGCAGTTCAGCTATTATAGATGAAATCCTTCCAGAAGCAGCATCTGGCTCATTTTGTAAGCTCTGCTGTCATTTGCAGTGATGGGGTTACATGTGCCCTAGGCTTTGTCAGATGGTTTGGCTGCTTTTCTCCAATTATTTATTTATTTAATATTATTATTATTGGTTGCCTGTGCGGAATTTATAGTCTGTAATATATCCTTAACTCACCAGCAATTTGCATGCTTAAATAGAAGAACACTTTACACTTACAGGGCTCTTGAAAGGTGACCATTAACTTGTTTGGGTTAGATGGATTAGTATTAAGTTTAAAGCTCTATTTCTCTCTGGTGTTTTGCTTCTGAGAAAAGCCTACCTGCCTTTCCTATAACTCTGGTGGAAATGATCTACTTGGCTACCTTAGCCTGTATTATAATGCAGTAAAATTTCCAGAGGGTTATAGAAGTGATCAACATTTCCCAGAAGTTTTGCCTGATCCAGTTTGAAATGATGTAGGGTTTTACAATCACCTTCAGAAATTCCATTTAGTATCTCTTACTTTTAAAGCACTACCTGTGTTTCTCACTCTCCTTTCCCTCTGTCATCCTATCTTGTCTTCATTCAGGTGCATGATTTGTGGTTGTTTTCATTTCAGTACCTTACAAACTGATAGTAAATTGTGTCAGAACTCTTAATTCATTAAGAATTAATGAATGAAAGAATTAATTCTTAATTTCATCATTAGAAATGGCTTCAAACCATAAGTCTTCTTGAAGAGACAAAGTCAACCCTACCAATCTAGGAATATGCATATTAAGGCTTGATTTTTGTAGAAAGATCTCACATACTTAACCATCATTGTCTCCTCTCCACATCATAACCGAAAACATCTGTATTGCTCACTGAACCATCTCACTCAGAATTACAATTAGAAATATGCTGAAGTGTTGGATTGGGTTTTATTTCTGGCCCATGAAAAGTGAGATTTTCTGAGTGTCTCATGTATGGCTAAATAGCCATAGGTAGAGGGCTAAACATTTTGGAACCTAGCAGCCACTGTGGGAATGACTTCATTATTCACTGAAGGGTTGGTTTTTTCCATCAGAGTGGAGCAAACACTAATGAACATTACTGAAAGTTGGAAACAAGAACCCAGACATTGATTTTGACTGTAAAAAATGCTCAGAGGGCATGGAGGGCAAGGTGCTCTCGAAATGACAAGGTACTACAAAAAAGGGATCCCCATTAGAGCTACGCACAGATATTTTCTCTATTGACACAGAAGTGTTCTGACAGGCTCAGCAAACAAGCAGTTCCTCCTAGCCATAAGAAGTGTATTTTTAATGGGCACATTAATGTCTCAATGATGGAATACACTCAGGTGGGAACATAGAAAATGTCTTGGTGGTGTAGCTTCTGAGAGCTTTTGTAGCACAAAAAGTATTACCTTGTCTGTTTCCCTAAACATTTGACTGTTCATGACCATGGCACAATGTTTTTGAGATTAGATTAAACAATATATGCTTGGTATGACTGATTGTTTGTTTGTGTAATAATATGGTCGTTTGAAAGAGTAGCAAATAGTTAGCAAGATTTCTCCAACTGGGCTGATACATAATGCCTACTAAGGTTTTCTCTGGAGCTTTCTTCTTTCTTACCCGAATGATTCTAGCTCAAAGTTTAAAAGCAAGGAAGCATAAACTCCTGTTCTCTTCTTGTGATGGTGATGTTCACACAGAAGGACATGGAGTTTGTGATTCTCAGTGAACAGCAGAATGAAGACAAACTATGCCAGACAGACCATGATTGTTAGATGGTTCTCAGAGATGTGCTCACAGGAACATATTTTACCAATCAATAATTAACTACATATGAGCTAACATGTTTTTTGTCATATTTTTACAGGAGCTGAAGCAATCTGAATGGTTCACATATCCTCTGGCCATTGACTACCTTGCTATTACAGGCTAGAGCGTCTTTGGCTCTGCCAGAACTTTTTGGTTGACATTCAAAGTGAATGTGATTTTCTGTTAGAAAAGTCAAGAGATTCACAGAACCTCTGGTAGTGCCCCAATTAAACATAGTTTGCCTTGATTTTCCACATGATTATTTCAAATAGCCATGGAAAGACACAGTCACTGATCAGGAGACTGAAAGATTCTGGTCTCCACATATAGGGAAGGCTGGAGACAGAAGAGAGAGCTCATTTGGCTTTGCTTCCCGGGTGTTTGCTGTGATGAGTAATTGTGATTGCAAGCCAGGTGTAGCTGTGAAGTAAGGCTGGTTGTACCTTTATAGTTAGGAACCCCAAGCAGCCTGTAATTCTAGATGTGTTTGAACATGGTGGAAAAGAAAGGAACTTTTAAAACAGAGGGATTCAGACCAGCTATCTGAAGTCAAAAGAACAATCAGAAAACCAGCCATTTCTCTGCCCACGATGACTTTGCAGATCGGATCCTTTTCTCTCATGCAGCTTTCACTCTGTTTTCCAGGATTCCTTTTTCATTGGAATTCTTAGCAAGGAAGAAGTCACACTTTCTGCTTGTACAACAAGGAAGATGCCTGTGAAATTGCTGAGAACTGACCAAAAAAGTGCCGCTTTAGTTCACATTTAGTTCTGTAGTGTTTGACAAATTTCCAGCTAAGAGCTGGAAAATGCAATTTTCATGTCAAGAAAAGATTACACTGATTTAGCCAAGTCTGAGTCCTGTCAGATTTACAGCACGAGGGTCTCACGAATGTTAGAGATGCGTATGTTGTCTTGGGGGATATTGTCACCTATTAAGCAACATCCCAGCCATTACAGCACAGAATCAAGGTGTTATTTGCCTCTCCAGAATATTAAAATACAGTGTATAAATCTAAGCTGTGATCGTGTGTATGCAACCCGTGTCATCACAGGAATCAGATCATAGACAGTACATAGTTTAATTGCTAGTTCTAATTATCCAACACACATCAGTCTAATCTGTGTGACAAAACCAAGCGGCTCCATAATCCCCTGCTAGCGTAGGCTGGAATATCTCCAGTGAACTCAACAGAACGATGTCAGTTTATTCTAGCAAGGAATTTAGCTTTCCAAAGAGCAATATGGCATGTGCTTTGCTTTGGTTCACGTTTTTCCCAAGCTTTTATGTAAAAGAGTCTTATTTTTAGCTCAAAGAAGATAAATGTTTGTACAGACAGAGTTGCGCATTTGTACAGACAGTCCCAGGATGTAGATGTTAGACCCACTAAGTATCCTTTTGTCCTCATAAAACACGTCACAAACATCATCAAAGAGGACACAGAACGGCAGTTGCTTTTCTTGATCCAGCACTATATTGGATGCTCTCGTGTTGTTGCAGCTGGTCCAGTATCTCCAGATAGTGGTGATGGACCAGAAGGAATTAGAAATCAGTGGTCAGGTTATTCTGTGTTGCAATCTCATTTGAGCGTCCAGAAGAAAAAGACTTTTGAAGGCAGCAAACGTAAAGAAATTGGTTAAGATGGATTTTTAAACAGAAGATTTTTATGACTCTAAAGTTACCCTGTTTTGTGCTAAATTGAGGACTTGCTTAGTCAGGCAGTTTTTGAGTGAAGCTTCTGTTGATTCAGTGAAATCAGGATTTGCAGAATCAAGCAGTAAGCGTTAAAGAACTGCCTATCACATTTTATATCACATGAATTGCTCATCACAGTTTTCTTGAGTGGGGTATGAGAAAATCTATCAAAGAATATATGAACTAGAGATTAGCACTTTTGAAATATCCTTTACTTTTTATCCTAATGAATTTTGGAGAAATTGTGGATTACAGTTTGGGAAGAAAGTAAATAGAGACAAGAAACTTGTCGTGTTACCTACAGTCAGCATTTCATTACGCTGGGTATCATGAAAACCAGCAAGCAATAATTTCTTTGAAGTCTAGCAAATAGAGAAATAGCATTCAGGGCTTAAAACACCCCAGTTGTAAACATACTTCATACCCACAGGCGATTATTGTACGTTCATCCAGGCATTGCTGAGAACTGACCTTATTGAATAACTTCATATATTCATATTATTGAATAACTTAGGGAAAACCAAATTGGCAGGGCAGTTTTATCCACAAATACCTAGAGAAGTGCCTTTCTCCCTCTCACGTGTGCTTATCTAATATGCACATCATCACAATGAGCACGATGCTGAATTGCTGCCCATTAGGATACTAATTTGATCTCTAGCATTGCCTTATTATAAACCACAGTGTGCCTCTGACAGGGAGCTACTGCTCCTTGTTTCCCATTTGATGGGAAGCTTAGCAAGAATACTTTAAAAATATTCATTCATCTACTGCATAGATTGTGATACAAACATAAACCCCCAAACTAATGCTAACTTTGCAATGCTTGTTGGTGTAAGAGAACCGTGTTAACTCCGGTGAGGTATTATGAAATGAGTATGTACAGGTGTATTGTTATTTGTTGAAGATCACTTAACTAAATCACTAGGGAACAGGCTCTTTTCAGTGGTGCCCAGCACCAGAACAAAGGGTGATGGGCACAAACTGGTGCACAAGAGTACCTTCTAAATACAAGGAGAAACCTCTTTTGTTTGAGGGGGACTGAGCACTGGAACAGGTTGACCAGGGAGATCTTCTCTGGACCTATTGAAAACCCCACCCAGATATGACCCTGATATCTAGGGGAACCTGATTTAGCAAGGGGACTGGAGTAGATTATCACTAGAGTTCCCTTCCTAACATTCTGTGATTCTCCACCTCTATGGTTCTGTGATTCTCATAGTATCATCAGAAATGTGCGTAGTGCAACTATGGGCATCATAACAGATCAGGTGAAAGGAAGGAAGACCCAAAAATGGTGATGAAAATGAAAAAGGAGAACTTCAAAATAGAAATTGAGTGCAGAAGGAAGAACCACAGAAACCTTGCCCTCCCAGAAAGACCCAAATCCTAGAAACTTTATTTCTCTAAGATAAATGTGGAACAACCGACAGAAAACATTCCAGGGAAAACTGGATTTAAAAAGTGAGGATAGATACTGCAGGGTTCTTTCAGTCACTTGTTCTGCCAAGAATTTCTTTATTCAGGGTAAGATCTGTCAAACACGAGAAGCTGTGAAGGGATGGGAAATCTACCCCTTATTAGACAATGCTTCCTGCTAAAATGGTGCTGGGGGAACCCCCTTGCTATCCTTTTATCCTCTGGTAACATGCTGTCCTCCCCCACAGGAGGCAAGTCCTCCTTAAGATTTCTCTGGCTGGTGTTCTGTGTGGGCTGTGGGTCATCCCAGCACCTGACTGCTCCAGCCTGTGTACATTCCTCAGAGTCAAGATCTCTTTGAGGCTCTATTCCCTCACTGCATGTGCTCCCCTCCAAAGTTCTGCAGGCACATTTCTCTTCTGCTGATCTCCGAGGTCTCCAAAGGACATTGGTGCCTCCTGTCTCTGTGACCTAACAACAGAATTTTAAATAGATTAAATAGATTTAATCTATTAATTATTTTATATAATTTTTAAGTAGATTATCCCAGAGGTGTTGCTTGGCTCAACTTAGCCAGAAGTAGGTCTTAACCTGAAGTGGGGAAAGCTATCGCAGTGCTCACAGGAACAAATCACCAGCCTGTTCCTCCAGACTAGAACCACCACAAATAGATGACTGGTCCTGTAAAAGATATATAACACTGGACCCACTCAGAATCCACATCAGAGATTATTAGCACGATCGAGAAAACCATAAAACTATCATCAGGGGAGAAACAAGAATTCCCCAAAGATATGTTCACTAGTATTGCATCTCAGCTTTACTTGTAGTCATGCAGGTTGACGACAACCCAAATGAACAGTTCTGGCCAGATGCCACAATTCATAGGAAAGCCTGATAGTTGGAGGCATGCTAAAAACACTGGGCTGGGTTCCATGCTCTGACAGAGCGCTGCTCGGATGGATGCAGCACGGGTCTCTCAAGGCTGGTTGTCAATCCCGTGCTCCCTAGTCCTCGTACATGCAGCTTTAATTTATAGTATTGGCATGGCATTCTGCAACGACCTCATGTCTGTATAATGCTCTCTGCAAGAATACCTCTGCCACAACTTTACCCTGCTCTGGCAGCATCTTTTTTTCATGACATTAGGGGTGAGCGACAGGGTGACCACCTCATGGAGGAGAAACCCCCTTTGCTATCCAGTGGTCGGAGTGAATCATATGGTGAAAAATTTTCATAGCAAAGCAGAGGATGTTTTCCTTTATGCTATATAAAGCACTCTCGTACAGCCTGATATTAACTTACGTATCCGTGATGTATAATTTTGCATGCACATTCATGCATGACAAAACCAGGAAGGTTTATATTCCTCACAGTTAAATATTAACTGTTTCAGCATCATTCCCTCTTCCTCCTTTCCATGAGAATGAAGTAATTTTATGCATTCTCTCCTGTGCTGGGCATGAAAAAGTAAATGCTGTATTAGCCCAACTTAGGTAACCCTTAGGATAATTTTTTAAGCAGCAGGAAACTAGGCTATCTGGCTGGGTCGATAATGATATCAGCTGCTTCCTTCCAAAACAACAGGTGCTTTGGCATAAAAATGTATATCATCATACTGAGATGATGACATCAGTTCATACTTCAGCTTAATTATAAACTACCTCCATTAATCCTCAAATAATTAAACATTCTATGTATGGTGCAAGGTGAAATCTAAAAGCAAAAGGTGCCGAGCTGTTCATCACAGGGTTAAAATGTCAGTTTCTGAATAATTTGTATCTGTGTCTGCTTGTTTAAACGAAAACTTCCAGCTTCATTTAAGCATTTATTTATATTTTAGCGTTCCAGCCACCAGGTGGGTAAAAATAAACAGTACTAAAATTCACCAAGAACTTGATGAAATAACTATGATACATGGACTGAAGTCACGTGGAGTATTTATGTGCACAAACATCACGCAGAAATAACAAGGATGTGCAAAGATCAGGCTTTGTATGCACAAGAATAATTGGGGGAGAAGTCATGGTTCAGGGCCTAATAGCAGAATAAACATTGCAGTATTCAGTGTTTGCAGATTTTATGCAAGGAGATCATGGGCTCACATTTCTAAGCACTATATCTGAATAAAACACCCTCTGAGCCAGCAAGCGCCATTTATTGGCATAGATTGAGTGCTCTTTGTAGAAAAGAAGTATTAATGAGAGGAGAGATCAACAGAATTTACTCTAATTTCTTTTTTAACTACTGAAATTCAACTGCAATTACATTTAATTTCAACAAAATTTAAACTTGAAACCTATAAATTCTCCTTGTGTTCTTAGCGCGGCGCATGAGTACACGCTGTTAATTGTTTCAAAGCTGAATGACAGACTGCTTAATTTCTGATTTGATATAAAACTCAGTAAGGCGAACTGAGTGAAGCTAAATTTGAAGGCTAAAAAAATCAGCAGAGGAGGACAGCGGATAAAAGATTATGTTCCTCTGCCTTTAACTTTAAAATATAGCGCTGACCTTCTTTAAAACAGATGCTATCTTCAGGAGCCAGATGTGTCTCCAAGCAAATTAGTTATAAGAAATACATCCAAGGACGTGGCCATTTAAAAATCGATAAATTATGCATTTGTCATTTGTTATTTTGTGAGGCTTCCGCTGACGACTTTGACATGAATGAGAGGCTTTGTCCGCAGTAATAGCATTAACAATTTAACAGAGGTTTTATACCAAAAGGGAAGTGGTTTGAAGAAATGACTGTTTATCACCACGTACATATACACATCTTAATTATTCATTCCATGTCCACTCACCAGCCTACTCCAAGTTATGTAAGTTGTGCTAGGTTAGAAACAATTAGAGGTCAGGCATGTGTCCTGTGCTGCTGCAATTTCTATCCGCTGGAACGCAAAGCAAAGAGAATGACTTCCACAACGTTTTTCTTCTCAGACAACCATCACAAAAAGTTTTGTTTATAGAAAAAATTCCTACAAAGAGCTTTATTTTTCCTAAAAGCAAAAAAACCCTGGTGCCATTTTTTTGTTTGGTGGGTTTAGTCGAAACATTTGGATGACCATATGGAACTCTTAGTGGTGCCATGGGACCGTGCAGCTATGAAATCTGATCACCATCTCCCTAGTGACAGCTGGAGCCTTTACACCATCAGAAAATTTTCAGACTTCTAATTTGTCATAACTACCTCCTGTGGAAAGAAAATATGTTATGCAGTTAGACACAAGAATCCGAGGCTACAGAAGTACACACATAGAGGCTTCTTTTCCTTTTAGCTTTCGAGCTTCAAATTAAGTCCTTGACTGCATTTTATGACTCACTGATGCAAGAAATAAAGCATACACACAAAAAGGGTACCGAAAACATATGGGGTCTTATGAAACCGGGGTTGCATCTTCCGTGTAGTTACTGGGGAGGATGACTTATGTTGAAAAAGCTACTTGCCTAACAAACGTTGATTCGAGCAGTTCAAAGTTACTTTAAGTCTTCAGTTTTAATTTCTCCCTCTCTGAGTGATGATTAAAAAAGAACAGTCTGGATTTTCCAAACTAAAGTCTAACTTTTCCATGGTTTCCATTACTATTTCAGTTTTAACACGTGCTTTGTTTCCTCCACACATCAGGGCACAACCTTTAGAGTCGCTTTTTATTAGAGATGCTCAAGGGAGAAGGAGAGGAGAGCTCCTGTCCGCTGCAATCACACACTATGACTGCGGAGAAAGAAGCGCTCAGCTGTTCCCAGAAAGAAAGAACAGAACCCTTTTGGCTCTCAGAAACACAGGCTTCCACCAGCCCATCACTTCTGAAATCAACGGAGACTGTGCTGCTGTACTTCTTTGTGGGGGCAGATCATCTAGCAGAGCTGAGAATCACATCTCCGTGTGTATTTGCTGTGCAGTCTTGAGTAGATTTCTGGTGTCCCCGGAAGGGCTTACTTTTCCAACGTGACTAGTACGAGATGGTGTGAGGAAGATATTTGCCTCCATTACCAGAAATGATAAAAGACTTTCCATTAAAAAACAATGAGGAAAAACTGTTCAGAACCCTAGGAGAAAAGAAAGAGATGGCAGGGATAGCATCATGCTATGTACCAACCTGCCACCAACTTAGGAATGGGCAGTAATGACAAATGGACACAGGGAGTAAACCCCAAACCACACTGTGAAGGGTTCTCCTGGGCAGATGTAGGGTGTCTCACATCCATTCCTGACAGTTGCTGCTTTATTACACATTGACAGCATTTGTAAGGCATGGCATGCCGATAACATCTATATTTATTTGAAATGAAGCTCAGTCGTTGCCTCCTTCTTTCTTTAGGAAACAAACTGTGCACATATAGGTAGACTTTGAAGCTCAGGATTCACCTTCTCTCTCTGTATCAAAGTCTTCTTTCAGCTCCAATGCCATTCCTGGCAGCTACCCTGAAGCCCTGATCCATATTATCCATGTCTTTTATGGAATGTGAAGTACCAGGAGAGGAAGGGCATTTGGCAGATTGAATAATCGCATTGTTAAGGGAGTCTGAGGTCCAAACTGATCCTAACTTGGGTCTCAAACACAGCATTTGTGGTCTGATGAAGTCCTTATGTGCTGCTCTCACAATGATTTTGCCTTAATTGGGTAGTTATTTGTGGTGTACTGTGCTTGTTCAATTAACCAGCAGCACCTCCAGGGCTGAGACCACAGCTCCAGTTGAAAATCCTACTTTTAAACATTTTTGTCTCGGATAAATCCTTTACCCCACTTTCCTATATGGAATTCACAGCATCACAGTACTGGTGAGGCTGGAAAAGACCTTAAAGATCATCCAGTCCAACCTAAAACCAACCCAGTAACCCTAACATCTGACATCAAGCTCATGCCACTCAGCACTTCATCCAGCCTAACCCTGAACACCTCCAGGGACAGCAACCTGACCCCCTCCGTGGGCAGCCCGTTCCAAACCCAGATCACTATGTTAGGGAAAAACCTTCTCCTAATGTCAAGTCTAAACCTCCCCCGATGGAGCTGAAGACTGTGACCCCTTGTCCTGTCTGCAGTGTCCAGGGAGAAAAGACCGACCCCTGCCTGACTCCAACCCCCTTTTTAGCTGTCTCTAACTACCTCTGTCACCCCTGAGCCTCCTTTTCTCCAGGCTGAACAGCCCCAGCTCCATCATCCTCTCCTCGTAGGGCTGACCTTCCAGCTCCGTTACCATTCTCCGTTACCGTTGTCCATTCTAGGAGCAGTACTGGTGCCCCTGCTTTTAAGAACTCGTTTTCTCCACTGTTCTTAACTGTTGCTTACCAAACTGGCTGTAATCGATGGACCTACTCTGATTCATATACTGTTGGGTATTTCACCTTTTCTCTAAGTACCTGTACGAAAAGCACAAAGCTGGACTGAATTCCTTTGTTCCTAATCATTAAAAAGTGCAATGATCCAAGTGAGTACAAGCGTTCGCTGCTCTTTATTTCATGACAATGAGAAGGGGGTTAGATTTTGTGGTTATTGAGGGACTGAGGGGGTTTAATTACACAGAGCAGGATTTCTAGAAAAGTACTTAAAATCTACGATACCCTTCCTGGGTAAATTCCTGGTGAGCTGAATGAAAACTGTTACAGTATTGTTTAATTAATGCTGAATTGCATCATGATTGGCTTTAGCTCCCTAATTACAATTGGTAGTAGCTCCTTGAAGTTTGATTAGTGGAGAGGTGAATCACTGGCGAGGTAGTTTCTGCTGCAAATTAGAACTAGGTAGCGAGGCTATAGATTAATTGTGGGTGTGTGGAGCAATTAGGACCATCTACCTTGCCCTGTCTTCTTTCCTAAGTTTATTGCCTGTGGTAAAGGTCATAGAAATCAAACCTGGATCGCATCATTTTCGGATGAGACCTGTGCAGCTATGAAATATAAAAATTATCTAAATGAAATATCATTTAGATGATATCTAAATGATCTCTTTTAGTGAAAATATTTAGTCACTCTAATTCCAAACATGTTAGATGTCATTTTCTTCCTTGCTATCGGAAAGAGCAAGTACCAGAAAGCAATCTGCTACCGGGGAGTCTCCTTGGGCCGCACAGCAAATAGCAGCATCCATCTGTACAGCAGTTGCTGAGGGCTGTTGTTGGATGATGTTAAGTTTTGACTACATTTTTAGTCTTGTAAACGTGCAAAGCTGTTTGACAGGATCTCAACCAGAAACTCTGCTCCCCAAAACAGTTACCCTGGAACTAGATGGTGAGAGCTTCAATGGGGAGACCTTGATAGTGCTCCTCAGGATGCAAGGCACAGCTGGTATAAACTACCTCTGGGAGGTACCTTGCAAAGGTTTTATCTTATTTAGACACATAAAATTAATAGATTCCTCGATTTTAGGGATATTTTAGTAACTTCTGTTCAAAATAAGTGGTTTTTTCCTAACCCATTCAGTGCCTGGGTTAGCTTTCTGCTTTTGGAGTCTTTGTGCTGCGTTTCCATGTGCAGAATGAACAATCTGGAATAATGCAAATGAAGTTAATTAATAACAAGTATTATTGCCACTGCATTCTGTTCCTCTGATCTGGTTATGAATGAAAGCACCCTGATTTAAAAAAGTAGTAATGCTTTAATGTTTGTGATGATCTTATCTGCTACCTAGGCATTTCTCAGATTTAATCTGCTGCTGGGTCCAGGGTTTTGGCTTGTTTATTTTTTCCTGGTTTTCTCAGCCTGCCTTATCAATTTTGATCTACTTCTTTCTCTGTGTATTTTGCTCCTATCCTGTGACTTCTTCTGTGACTTCTTCTGTCATTTCTTGCCCTGATTTGTTAGTGGGAGCATGAGAAAATAGTTTCTACTGAAGCTGCTAAATATGTCTCTCATTTATTCAGCTGGTGGGAGACAGAGAAGGAATGAGGTTCAGCAAAGTAGCCTTTGTAACCACAAGATTGTTTGCACTTTACTGCTGGAACATGCTGAGACTTGAAGCTTTTGTATGATTTTTATAAGTAGAAAGGCTGTAATTGGACTTTCTTGACAGATATTAAGAAAATATCAGAGATTAAAATATTTGCTTTCTTCTTTTTTTATACATGCAGACAAAAGGCACAGTTTTGGAAATCAAGTGAGTGGGTGCAGTTATGTAAACCTCCACGCACACAATGAGAACCCTTGAAAAATACTAAAGAGAAAGCAAACCTTATTAATTTCAGGGAAAAAGAAATCTGTCTGAAATTCTTTGCTGGAGAGCTACACTCACCTACCATCAAAACCACTCTCACAACGTTCATTCCTGATGGGAAGATAAACCTCAAACTCAGGTCTGGACAGCAGAGGGTTTAGGTGATGCAAGGCAGCCTTGATTTACGCCTTGATTTACACCTTGAACTTGTCTCTACTTTTAATAAATAAGAAGTAATGATAAACATTCAGGAAAAATTGTATTCTCAAGTTCAGTTTCATTTTCCAAATAAATCTGACCTCTTTCAATCAGAAAAAAGGAACGGATCAGCTTTGTTGTCCATGTTTAGGCACTAACTTTTGCACAGAAATAGGAGAACTTCAAGAATGCGACACTAACATAACAAGTTTAGTGCTGAAACACTCTGCTAGCACTAAAATCACTGGAAAAGAGCCCAAACTGTATGACAGGAGACACGGCCATCTCAGCCGTCCTAGAAATGAGAAGGAGTGAAAGCAAGTAAACATGAAAATATGAAGGATTATATAGGTTTGCCTGCACACAGAGGGGGGACTCACATCTGCACTCGTGAAGACCCTTATTTGCTATTGAAATAATGTGTGACAGAAGAAAGGCTAGTTTTAACCATTAATCTGGTTCAATTTTATTACAATTTATAGCCCACAGAACAAAATGAGTCTATTGAAGTACATGACAGCAACAGCACATGAGTTCGTGCTTAAAAATGTGATTCTCAACCCTGGGACATCTGGGCAGCCAGATCGAATCGTATTTCTTTACTCTGCCTGAACTAGATCATCTGACATTGGAGTTATTTGTTGAGACATTTTTAAATAGATAACTAACTACAACCTTTTTCTGATGCTATTTGGATGTCTGCAGTCCTAGAAATCCTGTCATTGTTAAATAAAAAAAGAAGATAATAAAAATTATGTTAAGCATGAACAGGAGCCCCACAGCCAGACTTCCTGCCCCACTTTTGATCTCCTTGTGTTGCCTGAGAGGTGCAAAGGAGCTAGTGCCCGCTTACAGCTACTCTGTGGAGGATCCTCCAGAGGCAGGGAGGTCTCAGCTAGGATAGAGATGGAGCTGGGTCCCGTTCCCCTTGGGCTTTTCCCAGCTCTACACCCACTGCCAAACAGCAAAGGCCACAAGCATGGGCAAAAGAGGCTTCTGCTGATCAAAACCTCACCTTGCCTTATCCCACTGCCCACCTAGCATGCAGGGAGGCTCAGACTTCTGGGGAATCAGTGATATTAACTGCACACATTTCCTGCAGTACTGTGTGGCATGGCCAGACCTGTGCCTGCTACTGGGTTTCGGTGTCTGCTGTAGCGTTTAGTCTTAGTTTCTAGTTTGAGACTGTTTCCTTCAGTCTGTCTTATCACACTCCATATTTTCCTGAGAGAATTTAATGGAGTGTGGGAGTTGTCATAATAACCTCCCTGGTTGCACATTTATTTTCCTTAGTTTGCAGGAATGTTAAGGCCAACAGAGGGGGTACAGAATTGGATCCATTGAAGTAATGCTTAGTGTACACGGAGTTTTAATGCCTGTGGAAAGACTACAAAGACAAAGGAAACCCAAGGAAAATAAAGCCTCACAGAGGCTGCTCCACAGCCTCACCACATGCTGCTGATTAATAGATTTCACTGGCTTTTCGTGGCCGTTGGCCAACTCTACTTTTCACTTTTAGATAGCCCATAAATAAGAGTGAATTCTGCGTCATTCACCCTACTCTTAGAAGTTTATTGCCTTACCAGAGCAGCATACAGGTTTAGTTTTGGTTCTCATCTTTATTAAGGATATCAGAAAGTTTCTGATTTATAGTAGTCCAGGGCAGCCTATTCAGAGCTGTGAGAGTGAGCTCTCTAAAACCACTTTGCAGTGTTGTCCAAGGTGGACTGGGAAACATTGGGCTTGACTTTTTTCATCCTTTGAAGTGTGCAACACTCATTGTTTTAAGTTTCTTAAGAAGATCTGCACATTTTTAACCCCCTTCTCATATTTGTTCACATTCAAAATATCCATTTGGAAGAAAAATGTACAGTGAAAATGAAATGTTTTCCTTTTTTCTTTTCAAAAAGCTTCGTTGCCCTAAATGTTTTTATTACTGGTGAGGATTTTTCACTCAGCTTCCTACACTTTGGGTTGGACCTGTGCCAGAGACCACTTTGACATGTAAATACACATTGTGAGTACGCAGAATACCTGGCTAATTAATTAAGAATCAGGGAGATATTGCAGTTGGATTTCTTTTATGGAAAAGGAGTTGGTAGTAAAGAAGCTGGTCCAAAGGAAGCTTCTAGACTATGGAAAGGGAAGGAGAAAGAGGCACCTTCATAGCTTTCATACTGAACAGAAGGTTCCGTGATGTATGGAGCTGTGTGTGATGGTGACGTTCCCTGTGGCTTGTTTTCTGGTTGCAGATTAATGTGCTTTATGTTCATCTGCCTGGCATATGACAGTTAATTCATTTTCTCCTCAAAGCCAAGCTAAAGTTCTGTCATGTGACTTAGGGTTAAATCCTGCCCCAAATGGACTGAAGAAGAGACTTGCTGTTAACATTTGCAAGATCAGGATTTCATCCTTACTCTTTAGCTCTTTGGGACCAAGCTTCATCACGACTGACTTACAAATATGTAAATACACCCTCAGGTTTCGTGGGACACAGAAACAAAGCCCACTTGGAATTCAGTTTGCAAAAATCTGTAGTCTACACTCACGTAACAATGGATATATAAAAATTATGCCATGTGCTCAGACATTACTAACGCCTGTGTTCAGCACTTCACTTTGTAAGTGACATTCAATGATGCTTTGTCTTTTGGAGACAATTACATTAAATGAATTTAAAAATTATACGTGGGGATACAGAAACCAATGGAGTGTAGGGAGAAAGACAAACCCTTGTTTTCCTAGATATTTTAATTTGGCCCATAAGCAGATCACAACTCAGCCCTTTTTCATCAACTAAATTTTTAGGATATGATTAAATCTCTCAGGTGTGGTTTTTATAAGTGAAGACATAGCACATTCTGTTACTGAAAGGGGTAGGGTAAATATATCTTGGGTTTTGTTGTGCTATCTTAATTACAACGACATTCCTCTTGCAGCTGAAGGCAGGTGAGGTAACTAATAAGCAATTAAAACAGGTGAAACTCTCTCAGGGTGGTGACACTTTGCCATCTGAACGATGTAATAAAGATGAGAGAGTCTGTTAGCCCTTTTTTTAGAGGCTTTGGCACATAGATGAGAGGTATCAGAGCATAGGTTTTCTTTTTGTCATGTAATTCAACACTTTTAGTTGTTTTTATATGAGGGAGTAACATCATGCTTCAGGAACCAGCACTGTGTTTTCACCTTCACTCGCATCTTCAGTAAGGACTAGGAAGAAGCAGCAGCTCCCTTTGTAATGAAGATTGCAGGTATGCCTACAACAACTCGAGAGGTTTCTTTAAAAACCAAAACACCGGTGGTAGTAAATGGTGTCACATCTAGTTGCTGACCGGTTGCTAGTGGTGTCCTCCAAAGGTCAGTGTTAGGTCCGGTCCTGTTCAGCATCTTCACTGATGATGTTGAAGATGGGTTGGAATCCATCGTGAGCAAATTTGAGGATGGCACCAAGCTTGGAGCCTGTGTTGATCTGTTGGAGGGTAGGAGTGCCCTGCAGAGAGACTTGGACAGACTGGAAAGATGGGCAGACTCCAATAGGATGAGTTTGAACAAGGGGAGGTTTAGACTTGACATTAGGAAAAGGTTTTTCACTGACAGAGTGATCCGGTTTGGAACAGGCTGCCCACGGAGGTGGTCGAGTCGCCGTCCCTGGAGGTGTTCAAGGTTAGTGTGGATGAAGAGATGAGTGGCATGAGCTAGATGGCAGATGTTTAGGGTTACTGGGTTGGTTTTAGGTTGGACTGGATGATCTTTAAGGTCTTTTCCATCCTCATCAGTACTGTGAGACTGTGATAAAAAAAAAGTCATTTGAAACAGCTATGGAAAACTTAAGGAGAAGGGGAATCCTTCAGAACATGATTTCTGAAAGAGATTAAAAGACTTGAGGGACCATGTGAGGTCCAAGTTGTTGGTGGTAGTGTAGACCTGGAGACACAGAGGAAAGTGAAGCTCCTCTTGTTCAGGTCCTGTGCAGGCTGCTGGAGTAGTTCTGCATTCCTGCAGGTAAACCTTCCTGAAATGAACGGTTCAGGGAGTTGATGTAGCTGATTTTAGAGCTGCTAGCAAATCTCAAGGAAGTGTAAAACTGGGTGCTTGCAGAGTTTAGTTTATAGTAGGTCATTCTAGCATTTTGCAACTAAAGTACACCTTGTTCAAGATTTCCAGCACAAAGCAGCCCAGCATGAGGCAGAGCAGGGAATACGTTCCAGATGACGTTAATAAAAGTGAAAACTAGCACGGTAGGCAGAGATGAGGCTATGACTAATCAAATTGGCTAGCGGAGGCTCGCTGATACTACATTGAGTATTGAAATATTATGTACCAAAAGAAAGTTGGCAGGGCTGAGTTAGTAAGAATGAGTCATTTATTAAAACTCTCAGGGTAAGGAGGTAGGTGAGGGGGTATGGGGTGAATGGAGCATAAACATTTATATGAAAATGCAATTAATCTCAGGAAAGGACAGAGGAGCCTTCTGTCTTTAACTTCTGCTTTGCTACTATGGATTGAGGCACTTCAGCCTGTTGTTCTAACCCAGTCAGATAATTAACGAGGTATTCAGAAGTTATTATGGTGGCTTTAAGGTGTTGAGGTGCAAGCACATGCTCTATGACTTCCTCAGTGTTTTTATTTTCTCATTTTGCACTTTACAAATAGAATTTTTAAAGTGAATACTAATGCTGTCATCATGAACTGGTAAATGAAATCAACTGAAGCCAGTGGTGAACAAGCTATCAACTAATTAACTCCTCTGATCTCCATCTTAATTGTGGTAGTAATGAGCTGACAGTGAATGACTAATAAGTAGGTGGTAAGGAAACTTGCAGTATCGTAAATAGGGCTGTGAAACATGATGATGACACCTTATGCAGTGCCCCTGGCACTCTGTGTTCCTCTGAGTCTTCAAGGTGCTTGTCCTCTATAAACAAATGTACATTAGGGAGACTGGGCTCTTAGCACCGAACGATGAGGTCTACAGGTGCAGTTCCAATGTGTTCTGCTGCTTGGTAGTTCAGATAACCCTTTCCTCTGACAGAAGTGATTAGGACTATGAAACTGATGGGGACTCGGGCAATCCAGTCTGCAACACAGAGCCTTAGTTATTTCTGCACTTACTGTTGTGCATAATGGTTCAGCTTATTGTGACTGACACCCTTGCAGAGAAACAACTGTGATGTTAACATCTGGATGAGGTCTGCTGTGTGATAGTACAGCATCTCACCTTTAAAAAGCAGGCAAGACGACCAAGTCCTTTCAAAGATGGCCACTGGCGTTAGATCATTCTCTAGGTTAGTTTTTTCTATATCTCTCTAGATGTTTTTATTTCATATTGTTATGGAAAGACAACGAGTAGCATTGAACCTCACACTGGATAGAAAGAGACTGCATAGTAGTATATGTGCTACTACACACTACTATGTCTATACATACTCCATAGTAGTATATATACTCTACTAATCTATCATGTGCAAATCAAATAACACATTTCATGTGTCAGAATTGTTTATCTTCCTTTTAATTAGCAAATCAACACCATCTTTTGCAAGGAGTTGTGGTTTACAAAGTGGTTTGCATCCACAGATGCCCTCTACAGACTGAATTACTTAGTCTTGTTGGGAGATAGGTTAAGTGTAGGACAAAGGAACACGACGAGGTTTCTCCTCTCTTCCATGCTCAGTTGTTACCTCCCTCACTGCAGTCTCTTTTATTTCTGGTTGCTGGAAATTTGAAGAGGGTGGTGGGAACTGCTGCAATAGGCTTTGCCCTTACCCTCTTTGTTTCTGCTAGCTTTAATTAACCTCTCCCTAGGTTCATCAAATTTGTGATTAGAATTTTTTTTCAAGTTGGGCTTTTGCTCACTAAACAGATTCCCTCATAGCTCTACTTGAAACCCCATTATTGCCATTTTGAAAGCTGCACTGTTAGTTCTAGAAACGCGTCTTAGTAATTTATCCCATATCTCTATTTTCCCCTCATGGAAAATACAATTATTTTAATTCTTCTAATTGTTTTTCATTTCCTACACTCCAAATTTGTCTTTTCCCCCCAGGCATCTCTCCATCTTAGATCGTTGACTGGAAAGGCCTTTTTGGCTCTTTAGTTCTCTAGCTCTATTCCAAATGGACTAATATAGCATAGCGTTCAATAAAACAATAATTTAATTTGTTAGTTCTCCCGTCATGCAGTGGCAAAACTGGCAGGCGCTTAAGTTGATTTCTTTTGGTTTTGGGGGTGTGTTTCAAACTGAGGGGTCAATGGAAAGTTATGTAAAACTTTGGGTAAGAATGAGCGCTTGCATAGTAATGGAGGTAATAACCTGCACTGCTGTTTGGTCCCACATAGAGCAGGAAAAGTAGAGCCTTCCTGACTTGTGTGGGAATAACCATCGTTTCACAGACGGAGGCTGATGGAGCTGGGGCTGTTTAGCCTGGAAAAGAGGAGGCTCAAGGGTGNTTTGGAACGGGCTGCCCACAGAGGTGGTCAAGTCGCTGTCTCTGGAGGTGTTCAAGGTTAGGATGGATGAAGGGCTGAGTGGCATGTGTTAGGTTTACTTGGTTTTAAGTTGGACTAGATGATCTTTAAGGTCTTTTCCAGCCTCATCATTACTGTCATTACTGTGATACAGCTTCCACAGAGAATCAGTGTTATATTCTTCCTTTCTTTATTATTCAGTTATTTTATTTATGTCATGTGAGAGCCAGTTGATTTGGCTACAGAGATGGGGAAAAGTATAAATAAACCTGGCAGCAAAGCAAGGTGGGAAGAAGAACAGAGACACCCTGTGTGAGCAACAGGAAATCAATTGCCATATGGTCAGTTATAAATAGGGACATCACAAAGCCTTGTTGCTTTTGATGTGTCCAGGATTTCAGCTCGAGATTTCTATTTGTAGGCTTTCCTGCCTTTGCTCACCCCAGATAGATTATTTTTTAGGGAGAAGAGGCTAAAGTTTTGTTGGAGATTCTGTAACTGTCACCTCTCCTCTTGCAGCTTCGTGCAAGGGTGAGCTGCCTATACCGGGAAAGGGTATTAGTCAATGAGGACCATCACTTTAAAAAGAGATGGGGGTCTTAAAGTTTGCCAGAAAGGTAATATTAGAAAAACCATCTTTTTTGCTTCTGCCAACCTTTTCCTGTTGGAAGTTTTCATTTGTGATTGCCACACTGGAGTTTTAGCAGTCCAGCTGTGCTGCTGTGTCTGCAGGTGTATTTCTGTCTGTATCTTAGCTTCTTTTCGAGGTAGAGTATCATAAAATTATAGAATGGTTTGGGTTGGAAGGGTACACAAGCATCATCTAGTATGAGTATAGTCTCTGCTATGGGCAAGACATCTTCCACTAGTCCAGGGCACCCAGAGCTCCATCCCATTTTCCATTCCTAGGAAATCCCTGTTGCAGTCTAGCTCATGTGTTCCCCCTCTACCCAGGGTGGGGTATGACTGGACTGCCCTCTCCCACACACCCTTCAGGGAGCTCACATTTTCCACGCAGACTCATGATTTGCTGTAAAAGTGCCCTGTTTTGTTATTTGTGCCCACCCTGCAGAACCACCCCTCCACTGTAATTGCAAGCAACTGCAAGAAGGGATTATTGAGACTCCTGTCCCTGCAGAATAATAACTGCTGACTTATTTGCTTCTGTGCTGGACCTTCCATGCCCTACACAGCACGGTGGAGGACAAAGTTTTTCGTTATTGATTCAGACACTACTGTTTTCTTTTTGTTTTTCATTGTTACATCAAATACTCCCTTGAGTGTGTTTGCTCCGTTCGTACTTCAGCAATAAATAAACCTTGGGAGTTTTGTAAAAATAGCCCATGCAGCTGGCAAAGAAAAGCTCTTGTAGGGAGTGAAATGCATAGGAACATGTTTTGGCTTAAGGAGCTTTAGAGCATCTTTCACCTAGGCTGTGTTCAAATGAGAGCACTGAGCTCTGATGTGTCATTCTCAGTTCGAAAGCCAAGAAATCTGTCCCAGTGGCTCTGCAATAAAGAACATTTAAGAATATCTAACAATAGAAAAATTAAAGATGCAGCATATCCAGCAACTAAATAAACTGGGAATTGTAGGTTGTTTAAAGGGAGAGTCCTGGCAGACTGCAGTCAGGCCCTACTCGTGGTTTTTAATCTTAGGCTGTACTTTCCTTCCCTTAGTAGTCATTTAATCAAGCAGAATGGACACCCACACACATTTGAGAGCCACCAGCATTTAAGTAGAGCAGCCTTGTAGGAATAAGGACACGAATCTATTGAATGCAAGAAGAAAGTGAATTTTTGTGCTAGTTAGAGATAAAGGTTAAGATCATGGACAAGAATCTGCAGTCAATCCAGGAAAGGCTTCTGTTCCTGGAGAAGTCCTCAGCAGTATGAGGCACTTCCAGCCTTATGCTTGTAAACAGTCATGACATAAAGTTAATGAAAAGAAATTAGTGGAGAAAGTCAAGGGTGACATTTCAAACATGGGAAGCTGTTTTTTTCCTTATAAAATCTATTTTAACACATAACTACTAGACCTTTGCTTGAGAACCATGTAATTGTACATCCTAAACCCACACCTGTTGAGAGGAATTTATTGCTACTTACGGAAAGAAAAACGAGGAGCTGAAGGTGTTGACCTCTCCTATTCAAATTCACTCGGTAGTGTTGGCACCACCTGTTGCTGCAGTGTTTAATCAGTGTTTTTAGGCTGGAGTAGGTATTAGATTAGTACCAGATGGTTCCAAACTTTGCGGTTGTTGCAGCCTTCAAATAAGGGCACCTTTAGAAATCGTTAAACAACATTGAACCGTAAAATGGAAGGGGTTGGAAGGGACCCCTGGAGATCAAGTCCAACCCACCTGCCAGTGCAAGCTCTCCTAGATGGTGTAGGTGAATTTTGAGTGTCTGCAGTTGAAGACTCCACAGCCTCTCTAGGCAGCCTGTTTCAGTGCTCTGCTACCCTCACAATAAAAAAAGGTTTTCTTTATAATTAAATTGTCTTCTATGTTCTGATTTATGCCCGGTGCCCTCTTCCTACTCCTGTGCATCACCAAGAAATGTGTGGTTCTATCATCCTGACACTACCCTTTTGAGTCACAGTGACTCACAGTACTGATGAGGCTGGAAAAGACCTTAAAGATCACCCAGTCCAACCTAAAACCAACCAAGTAACCCTAACATCTGACATCTAGGTGATGCCTCTCAGCACAATATTTGGATATTTATAAGCATTTATGAGATCTCCTCCCCCCAAGACTGAACAGACCCAGCTCTCTCATCAGAAAGATGCTTCAGGCCCTGATCATATTAGTGGCTCATAGCTCAGTACTTTCAACTCTGCTAAAGCTGAAGAGAACACTTATGAGTTATCTTAGATTATATGGTAAGATGGTGAGAAATCATCTGTTAGAGCAGAAGAATCTTCTTTTGAGCTTGGCTATTTTATAAACTGAAGTCCTCCTCTGGAGGAGGACTTTTTTTTTCTTTGAAATAGCCTTAATGAAAGCTTTCTTGATGTGCTAATGGATTTCTGATGTGCTAATGGCTATAGTATGGAAGCTGAAAAGACCCAACTGAAACTTATTTGAAATTACTTATACTTAGTACTCCTCACTATCCCCCACCAAACCCTTCTACTCAATTTGGTGATGCCCCCAGTGTATGGAAGTCAATTAGAGAAATTTCCAAACACTAGGCTTTATGTTTTAACTAGTTTTTATAAATAAACTAAACAAACCTTCTAGATTCAATTACATTGTTTTTGTTAGGTGCTTCCCACTAAGAGCTTAGCCAGAGCTAATAGACACAGACAAACTTGTAAGACATTATATTTCAAGAAACCTTGGCGTGCTAAATTATATATTTCCACTTAGGGAATTGTTCCAGAGAGCAGTAATAGTGTAAGTCCATAGGTGTTATGTTAAGTACACTCATAGTGTCAGAACAGTTGTATTTAATAAAGCTTTATTCCCAGCTTCAGAATGCTTTTAAGATGTTTTCCACTTGGGTAACTGTTTTGTTTCGTGAGTTTTAAAGATTCAATTATTAGTTTAGGGAATTTAAAACTAATGTTAAACCTCAAAACTGTAAAACACCATCAAATATTTAGACTGATGGGAGCCGAGTTACACGGAGACATGTAGAAATACTTCTCACACGTACAGAACAGCTGTTATAGCATCGCTGTTAAATGGAAGGCCACAATATTGTGCACAAAATAAGGAGTTTTTAGGAACAGGTTTAACTTTGGCTTTTCTTACGCTTTATTTTATGCCACAGGGCTATGTCCTTTACAATGTAAAGGCAAAATATAGAAGTTGGCTATTATTTGTGCCATTCGGTATTGTTCAAAACTGAAGGAACTGTATGTGAAATACAGGAAAGTCTGAGTGTCTCAGTAGGAAAGGGGTCACCTTTCAGCTCCAACAAATCATACATAGAAAGACAAACCCCATTCTACTCTTCTTCACTATGCTAGAAGTGATACTCAACATGAAAGCTGGACGCTGCAGACAGGACAAGGGGTCACAGTCTGAAGCTCCATCGGGGGAGGTTTAGACTTGACAGTAGGAGAAGGTTTTTCACTGAAAGAGTGATCCGGGTTTGGAACGGGCTGCCCACGGAGGGGGTCGAGTTGCCGTCCCTGGAGGTGTTCAAGGTTAGGCTGGATGGAGTGCTGAGTGGCATGAGCTAGATGGCAGGTGTTAGGGTGACTGGGTTGGCTTTAGCTTGGAATGGCTGATCTTGAAGGTCTTTTCCAGCCTCATCAGTACTGTGATACCTTGTAATACCTGGGTTTGTCCTTGTTGTCCTTTTACCTTGGAGCTACTGCTCCTCTGTGTCAATGCAGAATCACAATCATTTTGTTTGGAAGAGATCAAATCCACCGTTAGCCCAACAGTGCCAGGTCACTGTAAAGCCACGTCCCCCAACGCCACATGAACTTGTCTGTCCAATCCCTCCAGGGATGGTGACTTTGCTATTTCCCTGGGCAGCCTGTGAACCCATCCTGAGCTTTATTGTAGAATCCACGAGTTGGATATTGTGAAAAGAAAATGCCAAGCAAGGTTTTTTTGGGTTTTCTCCCAAAACTGGTACTGCAGCAAAGGTCTTTGCTCTTTCCTCCAGCTCTCTGATATGAGGCTCAACAGGAACAGGCAGCTGTGCTGCAAGTTGCTTCAAAAGAGTTTCCTTAATCTGACTGCGGCCAGAAGTGTCAACAGAGCCAGCATTTACAGTCAGCTTTAATTTTCTTCTCTGTGTAAAGGCAGCACATAAAATTTTCATCCATCAGGCCTTTTATAAAACAAACCACCTACTCTTCTGCATCATAATCTGTGCTTTAGAACTCTCCTCCTAGCTCACATTTTTCAGATAGGCTTATTTGTGCTTTACGATTTGTTTGGCTGGTTTATTTTTTATAAACGCCTTTTTAAATTATTAAAGCCATGAATAAAATCAGCACTAAGTAATTTGGTTCCTTTTTTTTGGGGGAAAAAAGATAAAAATTAATCAAATAAGACAGAATCCGAGTACGTTCGTGATATTTTTCTCTGATGTGCCAACAATATAATCTTTCATCATAGAAAAGGAAGAGATGGAAGTGCTTTTTGCATTGTTTTGGTACAAGCAAATTTAATACTTTAAAATGGATTTGTCAGGAAGTGAATTCAGTTCCCTTCAGGCAACGGTGTTTTATTTTAATCCTGAATGTAGAGGGTTTTTTTCCTTAACTTAAAATCTCTCTTCTCATCTCCACATCAAAGTACAAATCTAGGTAATTCTGAGAAGGCAATGATAGTGTATTTGTGAGATGATTTTGTGTCCAGCACCTTTACGGATGTTTCTCTACTCTCCATATAAAACCAGAACCTCTCATCCTGGTGAGATTTCCCTAATTTTTGGCCCAAAATGTAAATGCTCTAGCAATCTGGTTGTGAAAAATCAAAGACAGGCTTACATCTCCAGATTTTCAGGTTATAGCAGTCAGGATGTGGGATGGCAACAGTCAATTCCCTCTCAGCTTGGATGTCTGAGGTCAGAATGTGTAACCTCCAGGCTACTGTCTAATCCTTCCAAATAACTTCTGCTTTGTAACCCCAATAATTAGATGTTCAGGGGAGGATGGAACCCTGTCAGAGTTTCACTTAAGACAACTAATTCTCTTCAGTGATTTTACATCTCAGCTCAGTCTCTTCTAACTAGCCTCACTTTCTGGAGCCAATGGAATGTTTGTGCAGACAGTGGCTGCTTCTACAAGGGATGACACTTGATGGTTGCGGTTACCACCAGGTGCTGGTATGCAGACGTTCTTCTGGATGGCTTTTCTACTGAATTTTCTTTTCCTTCACTACCAGAAGAGCTTTGGGAAGTAGAAAGGTTCCTTTAACCATCTGCTTGTGTTGTGTATTGAAGAATCACCTACAAATGGTTCCAGTTATCTATCTATCTATCTATCTATCTATCTATCTATCTATTTAGAGAGAGTAGATATTATACAAATAGAGTAGATATTATATACATATAGAGAGAGTAGATATTATATCTATAGAGAGAGTAGATATAATATCTATAGATATAATATATATAGAGAGAGTAGATATTATATATATAGAGAGAGTAGATATATATATATGGGGAGAGTACATATGTGTATATAGAGAGAGTATATATTTCAGAAACTATTTTATATGTTGGCTTTTTGAGAATATTTCAGCAGGAATTTTGTAAAAGGAGGGATGCTTGTGAGGCATTTACTAAAAAAACCCCCATAATCATAACTGCTCAGTCTTTTTGTTGTAAATTTGGCATTGTTCTTATTTTGATAGGCATTCTGCTGTTCATGCAATGCACATTTTGACTGACATGCTAAGCCAGAGGTAGAGCACTGTTGTCCTGAATCTCAGAAGGCCAAGCCCTCTATACTTCAGCTAATCCTTGGACTTTGGGATATGCAGCAGTCAGAATTTGTCCTTTGTCTTGTGAATGATTGGCAGATTATTTAAAGGCAAAGTGGGTACTTCTACCTAATTGAATACAAAACATTAATTCGAAAGGTCTTTCCGTTGCCCCTTCCAGTTTTGGCAGAGCAGCAAAGGGTAGTGATGTTGAAAAGAACACATCTATTCCATTTGTAGCATCTCTTCATCTAATGGCAAAGCATAATTATTTCAGTAGAGGTAAACTTTTGTGCTCCTGGGAGTCCTCAAGTAAATTTTTTTTATTAAATTGCCATACTTAGTTTTCTCTTGTAACTGGTGTCACTCCACTCTCAACTTAATTATAGCTTGTTTGAGTAAGCTTCTGTGTAATGTCAAGTTTTCCCCAATGGCTCTGGAAGGTCAGCAAAGGTCTGCTGGTAGCACTTTCCACAACAACTGAAAGGCTTTCCTTGTTCAAACAACAGTCAGGGAGAACACAATTAGGTACAATTACCTAATTCTTCTTCTTGTAGTGCTCAAAGGCAACTGTCAGAGTAGCAGAGCAGTGAAGATTAGAGTGTAAGAAAGATGTTGCTTTGGAGAGCCAGTTTATAGAAACACTTAGCGCAGTAATTGATCTTGCTTAGCTACCTTATGCACTGCAAAAGAATGAACAAGCAAGCATGCAGGAGGAAGATAATTTTAAGAAATTGCAAATTGGGGAAACAATGTTTGAAAAAATTCTACTATCATTTTGGAAAAAGACATATAACCGTGGATGCCTTAATGACCATCAGTAAGCTGGGCCCCTTTACCCATCGTTTTTAGATGCTTTGCCATTATAATGTTCTATAATGATGTTCTGCATCCTTATAGAACTATGTTCCAAAGAGTTTTGAACCAGGTAGAAATTTTTCAGACAAGGGTGAGAGGAACTCATTAAATTCCAGCTGCTATGGGCTAGCTTGACCTCTTTGCATAACACTAAGTCTTAAAATACCTGTTTCCAGTGATCAGTAGAAGCTAATTTAAACTAAAGCAAAGACCAAAGACCTCCGATGCAAGAATAATTTTGAAACAAAACATTTTACTTCAGCCTAGGAAGACATTCTGCTTTATGCCAAACTAATTTTCCTTTACTATATTTAAATGATTTGCTAAAAGCCATTTATATGCCAATGTTTTCTGACCTCCTTCTATACCCTCTCAATAATCACTCATGTGAACTGCCCAAATATCCCGAAATATGAGTTTCATTTTTTCCCATTTTTCACTTTATTCTTGTTAACCTGAAAGGGCTCTCATTACCTACACTTGCTCCCCCTTATTTCTGTCAGTCATCTTCTTAATGACAGCTCTTCATCTGCAGAGAAATTTTCTATTCTGTGGTGATTTAACATTCCCTCATCTCTTACAGTAAAGTAAATGCTTTCTGTATTTCTAGTAAAACTAAAAGGAGACAAAGCTGACAATGCTAAGTGAGAAGCATCACCTGTTTCTACAACGCTATTATAATATCAATAACAATTTCCCCCTTTTTAATTGATAGATCTTTTTGTTGGACTCTTCTTGTGTTCTTCATCAACCACTTTGGGATTACTTTTCTTACAAACAAGTCCCTCCGGTGCTGCTGGCCACAGCAGAATAAGAAGCAGTGCCAGAATGCCTCCCTTCTGACTCCTTTGAAGGCATTCAGCTTCCCACTGGGAGCATGTAAAAAGCTGCCTCTGCTCTCCTTAGAGTGAGGAGCTGTTTGCCACTTGAATACTGAAAAGAAGGCAAGCAGGATGGTCTCCTATGATTAATCACTGACCTAGGTTTTGATGGATGTTTTTCTGTGTAGAATGTGAGAATGAAGTGTAATTTTTACCTAATAGCACAATAATGGTTTTAATTACTTTTGTAATTAATTGGAGTGTGAAGTTCTCAACTCATAACCCACGGCCAGCTGTTAGCAGTGAAACTGGAAGTGCTTGTTTGGGAGTGCCGCACAGGAACTCAAGCCCTGAGTTTTCTTCTGTGGTACTGCCCATGAGCTTCAACCACGAAACAGAGAGAGACCACTTGTAAGAGCAAAAGCGCATACCGTGCTCTGTGTCTGGGCAATTCCTGAGCTCCCTCCTGCCAAAATGGGCTCTGGCCGTGAGTGTCCTGATGTGATGCGGACACCTGCTTCCCAACAGCAGTGCTCGACTCCAACTCGTTTTACACAGGCTGCTGTACACCTGTCACATGGCAGTAATTCTAGTTTACTGTAAAGCAGAGCTGTAAGCTGGATGTACAGCAAGTGAACCAGCAGGGCAAGACTTTAGAGCACCTTTCCAGACCCATGGGCCAGCTATTCCTCAGTAGCAGTTTCTCTCCATTGTAAAGATCTTGACACGTGTTAAAGGCAAGTGGGGATAAGATGGCATGTGAATGCAAACCCCTTTTATTCTCATCAAACAATACTCTTAAATGTTGTGACTTTGAAAAGACAGCTCACTTTAGCGTAATTAGAGAAAGTTTGGGTGATGCATTGGTATAATGAGATTTAGAGATGAATATTTTCTTACGTAAAGTCATTTGTTACAAGGTAGAAACATCCAGCTGAAAGGTCTGACAAGGTAATGAGCATTATTTGCTATAGGGATAGATAATTTCTTCCCACTACAATAACATTCCAAACGATGGTATCTAAGATATCACAGTCTCACAGTACTGATGAGGCTGGAAAAGACTTTAAAGATCAACCAGTCCAACCTAAACCCAACCAAGTAACCCCTGACTGTACAGAATTACTAAGTCTGTAAACACATGATGGTAAGAGGTGATCACCAAATGGCATTTGTCCTAGAGATGGAGAAGTGTTAACTTGTGCTTTAAGAACATTTGCTTTCAGTTGGCACCATGCAGGTCCTACATCTGAAGAGTTTGTGCAAACATTTCAGAGCTGAAAGGTGTGGGGTGACTCAGGAAAAAACAAGACTGGATGAACTAGTTCAGTACAAGACTGGATTAACTAGTTCAATGGGTGGTCATCAGATGTGTGAGAACACTCTTCACTCACCATGGCTGCCTAGGCTTGTTGGGCTCCACAAGCCTGTAAGCCTGGCTTTCAGATGCCCCTTTCACTTCCTTCTAGGATAAGTGTTTTCTGTGGGTGCATAAGGATAGGAAGAATGCTGTGATCCTTCTGTCCTAGCATCAACACATGCTAACGGTCTTCCTTCTATGGAAGAAGGAGAGAAATGGGAAGGAATCATCCCAAGAGCAGCCACCACACGGAGGTGGTGTTTTGGCATGGTGGTTTTCATCACCTGGCATCAGCAATGACAGAGCTTGTTCCTGCCTCTGACAGTACAGCCCTGAATTATTCATGCATGGAAGGCTGTGAAGTCAGGGCCACCGTATGATCTGCACGGCACTGTATGTCAAAACAAGTCACCAGCCCACAAAGGTTTGCTTTTTGCAGGAGAACCTGTGGGATGTATCCGTGAGCCAGATCCATCCTTGCTGCAAAGGGATTTGCAGCTCATTCCACAGCAGTGCTTTTATCTGAGGTGCCACAGATTAAAAGACATCAGTGAATTAATTATAAATCGACTTCAGACAGTGAGACTGCTGAGTGGTCCTCCACACGTGTGCTTTATAGAACAAACAGTGCGCGTTGATTTCTGCAGAAGCAGCTCAGCAGTAATTTTTATGCTGCAGGTTTGGAGGGATAGCTTTACCTGTAAATACTCCATCTCTGGAAGGTGTGAGATTTGTCAAACTTGCCTGCAGTTTTCTTCTGCCGTTGAACTTCTAGAGGAGGTTTCTTTCTGGAGCTAGTATTTGCTAGTCTTTATTTTCTAGTCTTCTTATTTTCCAGTTTGACAGAGGAGAAGATGCATTTATTTGACTGATCATTCTCTACTTCTCTCATCCTTTTAGGATCTTAAATATTTTTTTAACTTTAGGGTATCATAAGGAGGGGGGGAATCTCCTTTTACTGGTTTTTATTAGCACTATGAAGGAATCGGTGCCCGCTTGTGTCTGTGAAAGCGTCCCATAAAAACATGAGTTATGGAGTCAAACGTTGGCCTTACCCAAAGGGAAAAGCACCCCAAACCACCCAACAACCCACCGCGTATTATCTGGAATGGTTTTCTCTGAAAGGCAGCTCCGATGGATTTGCCTTCCCGTGACTGGTCGGTGGACCGGGTGCTATTGGTGCTGTGACGTCACACAGGGAAGAGCAGCACCGCGCGTAAAGCGAGCGGCATCCAGTATTTATAAAGGAAGGATTCCATAATTTTTACTCCTGTTAGCCATTCAGGATGATAATGGGAGACATGCTCCACTACCACAGCATGCTGGAGAAAAGGTAGGGTTTTGACGTGCTGCCAGACACAGTGGGTAGTAAAGACTGATGGCTGGCTATTTCCTCCCGACGCGAGCAGCTGAATGCAAGCTCTATTAAAGACAAAAGCAGGACAAAAGAGGAAGAGGCTAGACAAATATGATTTGTGTCTGTTTCTGCTCACTCCTAGGTGTGGACTTTCAGATGTAAATACAATAAAGGGAAAATAGAAATGAGAACAGAACAAAGTTGTCTGTCAACGTGACTCCTATGACAGATTTTTTCCTTGCTGTTCAGCAATGATTCTAATTCAATTGCTGGCTGCTGTGAAGGAGATGAGATGCCAGAAGCAGAAGTGCTACAAACCAGAACAAAAAATAATTACTAGTAGAAATGTGCTGCAAATAATTCCCTTGAACATACAGTGGCATTGTTTTTTTTTCCTAGTTTGCTTATTCCCAAAATATTTTTGGTTATCGTTGAGTTGAAACACATTTCGATGGTAGGAAACTCTGCACCTGATGACATAAGAAATGTTTCAGCAGTTAAGCATGACCCGATGTAATTATATTCCAGAGGTTTGCAAACCTTATTTTCTTGAAAAATCTGAGCCAGACAGGCTTTTTCAGCCAGGGGAGTGTGTGTGTGAGTTAAAAAGCAGGGAGAAGCCTGGTTTGGCAAGGAGAAGCTTTTGTTCTGTTTTGGCTGTTTGTGGTCTAAAATCAGCTGACATCTAAACATGTTCTTTTCTCAACCTAGCTGTTGTAAACTGGTGCCTTCTGGTAATAAAGCCAGAAGAAACTGGAGGTACCTGGCTTTGTCAGAGTGCTTGGACGAGGCAGACTGCCGGTGGCTGTGGCCTGACTAACAGTTCTGACCAGAACTTGTAATTTCAGCAGCTGTGGGGACAGAAAAGTGTCACATTTATACCTAGAAAAGCTTTCTGCTAAGGACAAAAAGCCCTGTGTGGCACTCGTGTCTGGGAGATCTCCCAAGCGTAGAGAAAGCTAAATGCTGGGACCTTTATCGCGTTGTGAAATGAAGACATAGGGCGGTGGGGAGCTGGGGGCTCCTTCATAGCATCTTCGCGTTGCCCAATATAGTTGACTGGCTAGAGCACCAAAAGGCACCGATTTAAGGGGTAGGTTTTATTCTCACCATTTTCCTGATTGGACCGCCAGATGGAAGTGGAGATGCGATCATTTATCTTCAAAATTGCCCCAGTAATCTGCAGTGTTAGCACAGATTATGTTATAATTGTTAGAACCGGAATAAAAAAGGTTACAGCATCTGTAAAGCTACTGGTAAATTTAAAGGGTATAAAAATCTGCTTCATGTCAGGGGACATCCTGACTAGTATATTACATTCCATGAACACAAATGTAGCGATGAAAGAGCAGAAGCTTATGACAAACATCATTTGAATTTTATTGTTGAATTCTCTCTGCAGCTGGTCTAGAGAAGTTACAGCCCTTGCAGCCCATGCCAGTGCAGCATGATATTGCGCAGAGCCCAGCCCAAGACAACAAACCGAATGGCACGGTACTGCGATGGGCCAAGGCTTTTAATGTCCTCTCCTTACAGTTTGCTTTTAAGGTCTCAATTGAATATCATTTCAGTCTCTACACTTTTTAATTTCACAGTAACGGCTTTAAGTTTCTAAGCTACAGGTAGGAAAAAAAGAAGGCAAGCTGGGACTAAAATTAGAATCAAGTTATGTGCTTAACTGATAAATTAAGGGCAGGACTTCAGTCCTATAATTTCAGTCTCATGCCTGCTGCACCACTGGTGTAAGATTTTGCCTGATAGTTGCTTACATGAGCCAAACAAATGTATTGGTCCTGATTCAAGTCACAATAAAGATCTAAGTGATAATGTTTTCTTTTTAACTTCAAACCATAAGTAGTTGCTCAGCCTAACCTATGTGCAAAGATATGCAAAGAAGACTCGCTCTGTCAGTCATTCATAGGGGAAAGTCGTAGAGCGCGTTGCCTCGTTATCTTCTCTTCCCACTTATTCCTTTGGTGTTATTCAGGAATACTGGGAAATTTCTGAAGGAAATGGGAATACATTTTGTTCTCTGCTCCACAACAGACTTACCCAGAAGTCTTCTGCTTTCACTTTGGTTTAGGTGTTGGGGGGGAAAAAGTGTCTTTATAATAGACAAACCTGCAGCGTGAGGAGCATAAAAGGACACGGACTACTCAAACCACACAGGTGTAATGCAGCGAAATGGAGGTGAGCGCAGAATTAGCGCTATCGATTACATTGCCAGCTCTCCCACCACCCATTTATCATCGTCAGAAAACAACAAAGGGAGCTGTCAAAAATACTACGAGCCGAGGCTGTTCTGTGCGCCGTTCTCGGAGCCATAGAGCTCTGGAAGGAATCCAACTAGTAAGTAAATGGAATAACATTCTGCAATTCAAAGAGATTGGGGTAGGAAATGGCAGCAGCTAATGAAATATGCTGCAAAGTTTAACAAACACCATTTCAAGATGGGATGTTATTGCAATAGCAGCAGTAAAAAGTCTTCATAGAGATGATGAGCAGGCTATGACTGCAGCGACACTATTGCAGGAGGATGACATTTTAATTTAGCTGACTCTGCAATGCCGAGGGTAAGATTTAGCCTGTTGTCAAAGACTGCTTCCTCTGAAAGAGAGACTCTGAGCAGACTGCCTTCATGAACAGTGAGTCCAAGCCGGCACATTTGGTGTAGTGGCTGTACCCCCTCTAATTTCTGCTCTCCAGGCAGTTGGATTACAAACTGGCTACAAGCCCTTTCTATTATAACGTAACTAGCTGCAGGACTCTGTTGGAGCACATTTCAGCACAACTGGTTGTTAAAATCACAGATTATTTCTGAACTGGCTGTTAGGAAACCATCTTTGGCAAGCTTCATTCCAGGCTGATTCTGTCTGCTCCCTGGAAACTGTATCTTCATGCTTGACTAGCAGGAGGCTCTTCTTCCCCCTAATCTATTTAGGCACGGACCCAAAAATATTTACCCTCTGTTCTCTGTCCACAAGTTCCTGTGCTCTCTGGCATCTCGGTGCTGCTGCTGGCCCGAAAGATTGGCAAGACCTTGGCAGCTGGACTTTTAGGTTTATATTTGTAGAACGAGAAAGATAATTTGATGCCTTAATCTCTGGAGGCTCATCTTGAAGCGTGTGAAAGGCTTCTGATCTTCAAAGAATACTGTATGCAACCAGCTACACAAAATGAGGCTTCTTAGAGGTGTGTGAAGATGGGAACTGAGAACAGTGAGTTCACCAGTCAGTTGTGAATATCAGCTTTAGTGCAGCAAAACAACATCCTCTTGCAGCACTTGGCGTTCAGGTTATTGTTTCCTTTTCTTTATATTTTGAAAAATTCACTTGTGATAATCTGAAAATGATGTTTTTATAAAGGGAAAGACCTCAGCAGACTGCTTTGTAGAAGGGAAAGCCTACCCTCCTCACTGTTGGCAGGACTTGGGTGCTCAGTGTTCTAAATAAAGAGTGAGAAGCGGTTTCTTTAGCAGCGTCACAGAGCAGGTCACTGCTGAGGGAATTCAACTGGTTTGGTTGAAAAACACCTAAAATATATGGAACCAAACCAGATTGAAGTGCTCGCCATTGTCTCTGCTCTGCATATGTCTGGTACTGCGATTCATGCTGGAACATCAAAGTAGTGTTTCTCTCTTTCTGACACAGAACAAACAGAACCGCTTGGAGTCACCAGACAGATGTTGCTTTGGTGACAACACGCTACGTACGCGCTAGCTCCAGCACATGTGGGTCACTTTCTGAGACATCTACCCACAGTTTATTGGCTCCAGTAATGCAGTAAAGACAGCAGGCATCAGCAGGGTGAAACACAAAGGAATGATTCAGTATTTTCCCCGCTCACTACGACCTAACGTAGTTGCTAATTAAAAGATGGAAAAACTCAGCTTGCAAGTAAAATGAATTTATCTTTGGTTTAGGTATCCGGGAGGAGGATGGTTGTAGGTGGAGGATGATGATCAGGTCAAGATTAAAGAAATTATTTATGTTTCTCAACTGGAACTGGAATGGAAAATACTAGATCCAGAAATTGGAATTGTAAGCCCAAACACTTCCTTTAGGTTCTGGAGGAGAGTTAGGATGTTTCCACGCAGGTGATCTGACCAGTCACACAATCTGTGGCTGGTAAAGAGGAACTTGGAGCACACTTGAATATTGACTGCCTAAAGTTTGAGCACGAGTGGATCCTGGGGTGGAATCCTGCACTTTCCTTTGTAACCCTCATGGAGAGGAGCCAGTGTGGAGCTGTTAACAATTATGTGCTGAGCAAGGAATCGAAGAGAAAGCTCTGGGACTGCTCTAGGTTTAGTTACTATACTGAGTTCTCTTTTTTTTCAGAAAGAAAAGGAAAACTGGTGATATCCTTAAATTTTAAGTGAATCCACTGCTCTGGGCTTAATCTCACTTACAACAGAGCGAGTTGGCTCCTACATCAGTTTCAGATTGGCTTTGAATTCTTTTCCAGTGGCTGTGGATGAGGGGAAATCAAGGCTTCCTCTCTACAAATGTTAACCATAAGAATCCTGTCTAACCAGTTTTGTTCATCTCTATAATTGCTTAAAGGAGTGTGTCATAAATATGAAGTAGGTGTAAATCTCTCACATTTCACTCTCACCATTTGCACAGATGATGTTTGTTTTACAAACAGTATAAATGAGCCTAAATAGCTCCCAAAGCTGTAATGTCTTAGAAACCCAGGCTCTGTGCTACAGTGGCTGACAATGACTGCCTAATCGCTTACTCAAGTACCACCAAATTTCTTAACTGTCCTTTGTTCAGTAAATAATACTTTGCAGTGCTCTGTTGGTCATAAAATTAGAGTCTGTGGGCTTTGTCAGCGTGACTCTGTTAGTTGCTCCAACGAGTTTCTTCCCAGTAACTGTCATTTAGGTAAGAAATATAACAAATAGAAAGCATGGAAAGAGTGTCTGGAGTAAATGTTGTGTTCAGGACACAGAAATAGACCTGAATTACCATACCCATGTTTGTATTTATACATGTGGGCATGCAGTGCCCCAGAGGACTCTAACCCCCCCGGGTATGTTTAGCATTAGCAAACAGGCTAATTTTTAATGCTATATCATGTTTGCACGTAGTTTATTGAAAGTGTTAGCAAGTATTAAGACCACTACCAGCAAGACTGCGGACTGGAAGCAGTTAGTGCTGCTTAACCAGTGCTGTCAAATCACACATCATAAAACTACTACGGTCAAATCTAAAGCAGTCAGAAAAGAAAGGCTTGGGTATAACACAAAGTCTTTGTACTGTAGCTGACAGAAGTGCAGTCCTCTGAAAGTCTGCTTTGCATAGTGCCTGGCTGTTTTGCTGGTGTTATTTTGATAGCTTGCCAGTGCCTTGTAGCTATGAAAGCAATGTAAAACATGCTGTAAGGATGAGCTACTGTTAGCTCGGTAATCAGGGAGCATGCGAGCTTCCTAATCATTGTGTTGTCCTATGTGATTTTCTGATGTGTGAAATATTACAGGGGAAAAACTGTTGGGCTTCCATTTGTTTAGCACTGCAGAGCCCTAGTCGGTCTGGTCAGTCCCCTGTGGATATAGCAATGGTTCCAGCACAGGCATGATGTCATGTAGACCTGCACCACATGACACTACATGGGCATTCCTCCCCCCAAAATTGCTTATACTATAAAAGAACATTGGAAAGATCATAAATCTATCCCAAACTACATGCATAAAAGTAGAATATTTATCTTTATAATAAAAAAAATCCCACATAATACAACTTTCTCTCAAATCAGTCTTTCTTCAAAGTAGAAATATTACTGTTTATTTTTTTTCCACTTCTACTTTTATCTAGAGCCAAAGAATCAGGGAGTAGAGGAAAAAAATGGGGACAGTTACCATGCAAGTTAAAATTCTCATTTAAAAAGCACAGAGGGGAACTCAGAATAGTGCTTACTTGATGCCCAGCAATTGCTCAGACTCTTGAATTCAAAGTGTACTAAGAAAAGAATGAAGGTCTGAGGTGCCTAGATCTGCTTCTGAGGTGCTTAGCCTCTTCCATGCATGAGGAAGGACCAGTATGCCAGATCAGCTGGGATTTGCTGTTCAGGGGCACGGCTGGGAAGGTAAAACATTTGAAAGCATTGGATCTTCCTGGAGATCTGTATCTAGAGATACAGGGAACAACCATTCTGGATGTTTCTCTCCACAGTGTGTCTCTGATGCTGGTGAACAGTGCCAGTCCGAAGGAATATGCATGCATCTTTCTCACAGCAAATAGATTTCCTTCGCTCTTCATGAGGGTGACGCTGATGAGCTACTCTATATGCTACTCATAAACAAAGCGAGGAGAATGAAGCACACTAGGGATCGCATTAACTCTGTTAATAAACAGCCTGTGGAGATTTCAAAGGAATTAGCCATGGAGGACTCGAGCTTTGTCAGATCTGCAGAATTAAATAGAGAGAAGATTCCCGTTACAGATGCGAGCTGTCCGCTCCATCGGGTGAGGATTTTTATACTTTCTCTTCCTCCTCCTGGGGAGAGTGAGGACTACAGGTGACATCTGCTTGCACTCTGAGGAGGTGCAGGGAAGGTAGGAACCACAGACCTCAGGTACTCCAGTCATGCTCAAGTACTGTAGCCTTTAGAAGTGATGGAGTGGCTCCTCCAGTCATGAGAATATTGGTGTGTGTGCTAAGTTCTCCCAGGAGTACCACCTGCAGGATGGTTGGTGCTGCAGGTCAAGGTGATTTATTAAATGAAAATGAAAGCTTCAGATTTACTACTATAAAAAGAAAGTAGCCAAGTGGCACAGGCTGTAAGGTGTGCAGTATTTTTACGCCTATGTCTTCACTACAAGATGACAGCAAGCTCTTCCTGACCATAGCACTGGCAGTAAGATTTCCTCATTAGTTTTTTCAACAATTTACTAAACCTCTGCCTTATTTTACCCCAGTGAAGCCATGGCCACCTTTGCTTCATCAAACACGGACTAACTCCATGATGGGGTGGAGTAAACAACCCCGAAAGCCTCATCTGCAAGGTATAAGGTGTAGATTTTAATGATAAGAAGTGACTTTTGACTGAGTTTCCATTGGCTAACAGAATGCTGTGTGTTACTTGCCAGAAGGTACTGAACTCTGCTGGTAGAGTCCCTTAGTCTTCTTGTGTGCAGTAAAAACCTTGTGACTGTGGCAAGCACCCTCTTAGAGCTTCTGGAAAAACATAGCAAGGAGACAGTGGACTAAGTGGAAAGAGCTTAAGGGAAGGGGCAGAACAATATGAAAATTATTTATGAAGCAGAAATTCTCCTAAAGAGGTTGCTAATGTTAGAAACCCTTTGTCCGTTCTCGGAGGGATTGTACAAATGTTTGTACTAGCTGCCTGTCTGTTCTGATTCCTAAACACTATTTAACCACGCAGCCTGGGGACTAGAATCCTTATGTGCTGTGTTTTTCTGTAACACTTTTCCTGAGATGCATTTGTTTTGTTTCACAATGCATTACTGTAAGCAAGAGGAGCTCTAGAGATCAAGTTTGTACTCTGCAGTTACTTTGCTCTAAGCAGTGTGAAGTAGCACAAGTCAGGCTGGGAATTTATGGAACGATCACACCTCAGGTTAAGATGCACATAGTATTGAAGCCCCTGATTCTCTGAAGGAGTCATGCAAGGTGCTTTTTAAAGGGTAACTAGGATTCAGCTTTCTGCTGAAGTGAACTGTAAGGTACCCAATGATGTTTTGGCAGTGGGCAGAATTTTGCAGGACAGGATATGGTTGTTCAAGCATGGAAGGGATTTTGTTTTAGTGAAGCATCCAAATGCAGAGGAAAGCAGAAAAAGAAATTAATCAGTGTGATGGGGGTTTCAATGCCCTCAACCTACAAAGATAAGCAGACAAATTGTCCTTTCAGCACATGGTACCATACATCAGCTACTAGTTGGGATAACTGGCTGTAACTATAGTCTTCTATATTCTTCTTCTATATTCTGCATATTCTTCTTGCATTGGGTAAGGAGATTTTCCCCATAGTTGTCCAGCGGTAGATCTTTTGGAAAGCAGGCTTTCCCATACTTCATTGAAAGACCTATGGTGAATGGAATGTGAGGTTAACTACATGTCCAAGAAAGCTGGTTGGTGATGGCAAGGCAAGACATAGTGAAGTCCTGAATAAGAGAGTAAGTTTTGATTTCAGGCCAGCATGAAAAAAACACAGGGGAAAAAAGCCATGCTATTTCATAGCCACATGGTTTCAGGGATGCCCAGGTACCCAGTTCTGCAGTGCATGTCAGGGTACCCTTGGTAAGTGATGGTGAAGATATAGCCAGTGGTGGCTGGATTAATCTCTTCCACTGCTTCACTAGCATCTTGTCTATCATCCTGAGGGCTATGTGAGGAGCAGGAATGTGTGGGAGATTTAAGGCAGATGTACTGTCCTGTGGGTTAACAGCCAGCCTTTGGGTAACACTAACAGTGACCAACGTTACAGTGAATGTGTTTACACTGGTAAAGAAGGAGGCTTCATGGAATTATGCTGCTCTGCACATCCAAGGTACCTTCTCATGTAATCTTTAATATCAGAAGTGTTCTCTTCAGCCATGTACAGTTATTCATGTGTGTTGAATTTAGCCTACCACGCCTGAGCTTTCAGGTTTCAGCACAACTTCAATTTGATTTAGTGTGAGAATTTAATGTGACCCAAGCAAATAGCTCTCAGGCTGAAGTAGAGTTCTCTTGTCTCATGGATACTGTGAATATTCAGAGGGACTGTGACCCATTTGGAGGATCCCATAAGCATGTTTGTGGCTGTGATATAGTTCTCCCTGAAATGCTAAAAGCTGTGGTTTTCAAATTAGGTTCTTATTACAGGATTTCAGCTCTAGTTCTGACTTGTGTTTGTGAAGAGCCATACCTTCTGAACATCAAAAGCTAACTAAATTCCTTGCCAAGTCAGGATGTAGATGGCAGATTTTAGGGGATGCCGAGTAAATAACCATTCTTAAATCTTTAAATGAACTTAAACTCTAAAAAGTAATCCAGTCAGTGTGCTCATATGTTCTGATTAGCTGAGCAATACCTAAGCAGCACCTTTCTAAAGTCCTTTTGTGTAGGAAGTGTACTGCTTCTTGTTGCCTGTAACTTCACTTCTAGAATCACCGGTATGATATCATGACTTGAGAATAACATGAGTACTTGAGAATGACACACATGGTTTGTCACACCAGTAGTGATCTGTTAATAGTAGAGTAGGTAGTTATGTGCTTCACAGTCTCACAGTACTGCTGAGGCTGGAAAAGACCTCAAAGATCATCCAGCCCAACCTAAAACCAACCAAGTAACCCTAACATCTGACATCTAGCTCATTTCATCGCATTAAATGAAACCAAACACAAACTCTTTTGCTACTGAACTGCTATGATGTGCTTATTATTATTTTATGCTGTGTTTCTACGATCACCACAGACACCACATTGGTAGGGCTGAGGAGGAGGACATGAGTTGTGGAACAGAGTTTGCCACGACTGTTGGCAATCTGCAGTGGTCTAGTAAGTTTATTGAAAATCCTCAATGGTCTAGTAAGTCTGTTTAAAGTCCTGTGAATACAGGAGGAGATCCTGATCCTGTGTCAATGGCTTTATATTGTTTGCAAAAAGCCGTTGCATAGCTGTATCATAGTGAGAGGACCTACAGCAGGTTACACTGGTTGAAGACCTGGTAAATAATATTTAGGAGAAACGCTGAACTCCTTGTACTGCTGTCCTGTCAATGGCTTCATGTTTCATGGAATGAGAACTACAGCCATGAACGTGCGAGCTAAGGTCATATAATGGCTAGAGGAGCAGATGTACAGTCTTAGGCTATCTTGCTGGTTCTTCTCCAAATATGATTTCCAGATGTATGCCCTTTGCTTTAATTCTTCCAAGAACTATTTGGAGAAGTATTAAAAATCTTTTATTGTCTTAGTTTTTATGATTCTAATTGATAAAACCAGTCCATCTTTACCAAGCATACATTGCAATATCCACCAGCACTGTGGAAAAGCGCTGTGGTTTTATTTTTATTGCCTTTTCTAAAATTAGTATAAACCATAGACACTGAAAAAAAAAACCCTTCTTGGGAAAGGGGGTGATAAAGATAAAAGAAAGAAGCATTTAGTTTTCTTCCCAACCAGTTCCAAATGTGCCACTGTGCCTATTACATCCCATAAACACCAGGGCAAAAGCACCAGCTGCTCATTACTCTCAGAGGAAATGCTATTTCCTCTCATTTTGGCACAAAGTGCTCCCCAAAAGGAAAACAGCCCTAGTGAGCGGCAGTTAAACACGAAGTCTTTGTAACGGTATTGTATATAAACAATGGGATGGGATGGGATGGGACCCGTGTCCTCTGACAGGCAATACCTACAAATATTGAACATAAAAAGATGTACTAAAGCAAAGGGCATAAAAGGTGTCTGCGATGGAAACTGTCTCTAGAAGGAGGGATTTCCACACACTCCACCATAACTGTTACTCACTGGGTGGCTGGGATAAAGACAGGCAGGGAACTAAGCACCCTTAATATGTTAATGCCACTTGCAGGTCTCCTGCTAATGCCAGTTAGGGAGCAAAATCTGTTTAGAAAAATAAAATCAGCTGAAAAAGGCTTTCTATTAAATGGGAGGCACATTGAAACGTCATTAATATTTGAGATAGGCTTTGATTTAAAACACTCATTAGTGCTTCCCAAGTATTGGAAAGGAAACCAGGGGGAGAATCAGCAGTCTCTTTAGCCAAGACTCTTGAGGATCCTGGAGTTGTTGCTCATCTGAACATCAGCCTAAAGCATCTAGAATCCACCCCACACCAATGTCCTACATCTTTATCAGATACATGAAAAAACGTGAAGTTTTGGGGTTTTTTAACCCATATTTTTGGGTTTTTTAAGGACCACAGATGCTGCCTGCTGCTTCCACAACTGAATGCAGCTCCCCCGTGACTGTCTTTGCCATCGCCTCTTTCACTAGCTTGAACTGCCCGGATGGACCTGAGGTCCTGGTTTGGAAAGAAAAAGAGAAGATCCCTGGTGTCAGCAGACAAACGGAGGAAATTGGCAGCTGCCAGTGACAGGCTCAGAGAATAGAAGGTATGAATCAAGGAGGGTCTGTCAATGAGTGAGGAGGTGAACAGAGACTGGGTATCAACAGAGAGCAGGTACCAACACAGGCTGATTGGATCAAATGCAATTGGACTAAACCTTGAGATGGATCTGACACTTAAGTGATATCACAGAATCCTTAGGGATCGGAAAGGACCCCAAAAGATCACCCAGTCCAATCCCCCTGCCACAGCAGGCTCACCCAGACCAAGTCACACAGGAACAGATCCAGGCGGGTCTGGAACGTCTCCAGAGAAGGAGACTCCACAACTTCCCTGGGCAGCCTGTCCAGTGCCCCAGGACCCTCCTTGGGAAGAAGGTCCTGCTGTAGGGAACCTCCTCTGTTCCAGCTGGCACCCAGTGCCCCTTGTCCTAGCACCAGATGCCCTTGAGCAGAGCCTGGCTCCATCCTCCTGACACCCACCCCTCACAGATTTATAGACATTGATGAGGTCACTCCTCAGCCTCCTCTTCTCCCAGCTCAAAAGCCCCAGCTCCCTCAGGCTTTCCTCATCAGGGAGCTGTTGTAAGGTAGGAGTGGACTGTAGAAAATAAACCTCAAACTAAAAAATCACCCAAAAAAACTCAAATCAAATTCACCCAGACTTATTTGTAGGAGTTTCAGATACGGTTTGCTGCCTTTCCATGCTAGGGCAGGGAAAAGTTAAAGTCAAATTGCAGTAGTTACTTCCAAGTAATCTGAGTAACCCATCTAAAAGATTGTGAAAGCATACCAGATGCCAGTAGGATTGAAATTAAGGCACATTCCACTCAGAATGCAAATAGCTCTGAGACCGTAAGGTTTCCCTAAAGCTCTGGCAAACATTTGGCTGGATTGATATTTTGGGCACTGATCTGCATAGCATCTGATTGTGAGCTGAACGTGAGCAGGGCAGGGTTTTGCTGAAGACAGAGAGGCTGCCTGTGAGGTGGAGAGATGAGTTACAGAAAAGCCTTATGGCATGTTTCCTCGCTTTCAGTCAGGATGTAGCACCTCCAGCCTCAGTTTCCACCCTGGGGGTGCTCTGCGGCATGGAAGTCAAGTTCATCACATCGCTCTGATTCAAGCACTAGAAGAAGGAGCAGAGGGCTCATGGCTGGGAGTCACAGACAGGCAGTTCTGACTCCTAGCAGCAGGAGTGAGGACAGGGCACTGTCGACTGCTCACAGTGCGGAGGGAACCTCTCGGTACCCAGCTGAGCTGGGCTCCATCACCCAAGGCATCAGGCAGTTCAGGTGCTGCCTTCCTCCACTTTCCCATTTCCTTCTAGGCTGCCATCTGGTTTTACATCCTTTCCTCTAGTGCCCTGTGATCAAGTCCCAGCTAAACCAGCCTTGTGCTCCCTAGCCTGGCAGCGGCCATCAGAGCAGTTGTGCCCAATGAGTGCTCACAAAGGCTTCCAAGCTTCCCAACTTCCCAGGCTAACAAGTTCATGCCAAGTTCATCTGTTAGAGGACAGCACCAAAGGCCAGTAGCTGATGTAAACCAGAGTAATCCCAATTCCTGTCAGCTTTGAAGTGGTACTCTAACAAAACGTGCACTGACTTTTGTTGTTGAGGCTGCCAGAGAAATAGCCTGACAATGGTTGAATTTTAGTGGGTTTGCTTTATCTTCTCTTTCTTGATTTCACCAGGGAAAGACTAGAATAAGTCTAATACTTAAATGTGGAATGGCAGTGCATGGGTAACTCCCTTGTTTGGTAGTCATAATCATGGGGGTTAAAAAGGGGTTGAGACTTGTGTTGTATAAAACAAACATCTCTGGTAGTACACTGAGTACCAGCACGTTTAGCATCCTGGATGAGTGTGTCTCCTTCTGGATCCATTAGACCTGACTCTGAATTTTCCAGTGTCAAGGTGGAGGGCTGGGGCAGTGACTAGGCAAATGACCGATGTTCTCTGTTAACCCTCTCCCAAAAATGAAAAGAAAGGGGAAAAGGAGATATTTATTAATTGGAAAAGAACACTAACCCTGCTTTAATGAAAATAATGAAGATGAAATATATACGAATACATACAAAATCAATACTGAACTAATTCAGTTGCATCACTGTCACCACTGATGTGAGTGGGTACATGCTGAAAAAGTCCCAGACTGGACTCTGCAACAGAAAGGACCTGACTGAGGTGCTGGATGGTGAAACTGGATTGGATTGTGGCACACAGATTTGGATTGAAGGCAGAACGGAGACAGAGACAGTCCTCCTCAGTTACTGGCCATTGAGGTAGAGAACTTGACCGCTGTGGTCCCTCTGCTTTATGCTAAATGTGATGTCTTCAGGATGCAATATCTTGTTGGTCAGTGTAGGGTCACCTGTCCTGTCCTCTCTTCTCCTCTCTCTATCACTGCACCCCCAGCACGGCACACAGGGTTTAGCAGTGAGCTTGGTCTGCACAGGAGCAAGTACAAACAAGAGCCTTTCTGCACACCAAGCCGTTGTAGTAACCAAAACCATCAAGAGTTATCACTTCTGGAAGCAGACACTGCAGAAATAGGCTTCAGAAATTGCAGTGACTTAGAAGAGACAGCAGAAAAGTGAAATCACTGAACAGAACTAGTTCTGATCTAACTCAGACAGGGACACCCTGACTTTCTGCTGCTTCTCATCACTGATTTAGGTTAGACTGGAAGAAGATAACTTTGAAAAGCCTGTTACACCTTTAAAATAAGAAATATAATAGTATAAATAGCAATATCGTCCTGCCTTGATTTGTGGTGTGCTGGTATCAGGTGGATGATTGAAGGTTTATTTGCAGCCAGCAACTGCTTCAGTTACTGGGGTTTTTTTTTGCTTTTCTCTGAAAATATGCTGAATTTTTATGAAAACTGGTACACAGAGAAATGCTTATTTAAAGCATTACAAATATTTAGCTTTTGAAATAAAAATAAGCTTTAAACAAGCGAAAACCCACACACAGTTTCAGAGGAAAACCCCCTTAGAATTTTATCACCAGTGTAGGTCGTTTTAACCTGAAATGAAAATGCCCTTAAATATTTCAGGTAGCCCAACTATTCAGTTTTGGCATTAAAAAAGCAGACTGGCATTAAAAAGACTGGCATTAAAAAGCACACCGAGCCTGTATATGCTGCTAATTGTCTACGTACCAAGCCTAGAGCAATTTGTGTCACAGCCTAGTCAAACAGTTCAGCAACGTTCTGGTCTCCTTGCCTAAGTACATATAAAGAAGCAGGGAGTTAAATTCTCCTGTCTGATGTGAGAGAGGGTTTCTCACTGCCGGGATTCAGTGACATAGAAAGACAGCGATGCTTTCACTGCAGCTAATGGCAGTGTACCTATCCTCTGAGTAATTACCAGTCTCCAGCCTTGGTGCTTCTCTGCTCATGAGACTAATGTTTATTCAGAACCATAAATATAAGGTCTATGACACTTTTAAAGTAATGTTCAGATGTGTCTGTGGAACCATGGATGAGTGGTGCTAGTAGTTTTATGCTTTAGTAAACATATCTGACTCTGAGTGCTCCAGGGACAGTAGTGGAGTGTGGCAGATGCCGGAGAAGCGGTAATGATTTGCAATTTTGGATGAACTTGTGGTAATAGAGAATGTAATGAGAAGGTAGGGGGATCAGCTTTCGTTGGCTTAATTTTCTGCTTCGTACAGATTATTAATGATTCATTTAGCATTGATCTGTATGGATTCAGAGCACAGATTTGTATCTGTAATCTAGGAGATTGGTTAATTTTTATGTCCTCCTGCTAAGTAAATCTTACCAGCGCGCACAGCTGTCCCCGCGTAGTTAATGACCCTGAATAAATTCCATTATAATTTCTGGATGGTGCAAAGGTTTTTCATGGTGAGGAGCTGAAACTCTGCCCAACGCCAGCCATCAGCCCAGGTGTAGAATGGCAGTCTAGCCCCTAGGCTGAGTATCTTCCACAAGGTGTTGAACATTATCCTCTACCAGATACTTCCAATGGGAATTTAATGCAGTCAGTCTCCCAGAGACGGGAGTAGCATTTCCCCCATCCTATGGAAACCTCACGCACATGTTTATCTGTACAAGAATCCCCCTGAAAGCCAACATTTCTAATCCTATACATAGTGTTTCATCTGATTTTTAAGCACTTGCAGGGTTCAGACCTGTGTTTTCAGTTTGGACAGCATGACAAAACCAATCTATTTATCTTACTGTGTGGTGCTTTTGGAAACTTTGCTCCTCTGACTCGCTTTTTACTTGGGAGTGATCATTTTCTGTGGTCCCAGCATTGATACTCCCAACATAGGGACCTGAGAGAAATTCACTTTTACTTCTTTTCTTTGTCACGGGTGAAAGGAAACAGTTTTGCAGGGCACTTCTTAAGGTACTGGTGAGGATTCTTTCTTTATTTCAAATTGTAGATGCTTAAGAGTCACCCACAGTAAGGTAAGAGAATGACTCTGTCTTTCAGGAAGCAGGATTCTAACGAGTAAGCGTAAACCAGGTACTGATAGAATAGAAGAAAAATCTGTATTTAATCAATTTGATCAAATTTAACCTTTACAAAATTGAGCTTTGCCTGCATAAGTCATGCATGCACCTGCTGTGCAAAAGGAGGAAATCTTCTGTATCTAGGAGACTACTGCCAGCTAATCAACTTTAACTATATTATTTTCCAGTTTTAATTTTTTTCTCCTGGCTAAATCCTAGGGACTGACTAACAAGAACACAGAGTACCTGTGGTGCTTTTTGATTTACAAGCGTCTAGGTTCAGTCCATGACTCAAATTTATCATGTTCATAACTGCATGAACACCATGAAATTTAGAGGAGCTACTGCAAAAGTGTAATGGACGTGGCCCAAAATTTGACTTCAGTGATAGACTGTAAACAAAATAAGTGACTAAACGTTGGCTGTCACATAACGAAGGATAAATATGCTTTCTCTCGTGTCCTCTTCAGGTGCTAGAACCGTCCTTAGGGACAGGTGTAGACATGAAATTCATACTAACATCCGACTCTATAGCAGCAACTGCTGATGTCAGTGGCACCATCTGTGAGCAAAAAGCTCCTCAATGTGATCAAAGAAGGAATAATGTCAAAATGTTTTCACTTCTGGAGTCACTCTCACAGGTACTTTAGGGGAAGACCGTGCCTGCTTTTCCTTTTCCAGCTTGAACGGGGTGATCCTCATGTCTTGTGTTACAGTGAGGATTGAAGGGGTTAGCAGTTAGCTAGGTAGCATCCTCCTACTGTACCCCCACCCCATGAATTTCTAGAACAAGCCTAAAGAAAAAGTTCTAGAGTAGATAGAGATACTGACCTCTTTAACGAAATGCTGAAGTTCATTATTAAGTTGTTTTACAGAATATTTTAAATTAAATTGTATATCAGTCCTTTACTGAAACTGAGGACAACCAGGAAGATATTAAATTTTCATGTGGAATTTATTTAAACTAAAAAAATTGTTTAGCCAGCTCCAACTTTCAGAGGTACCTTGGCTACTATGAGCATCCACAGGTCAGCAGGAAACTTTGGGAAGCTCAGGTGCTTGAGGTTTTTCAAGGCCTTTCTACATTTTTCTTATGTTAGCCATGAGGAATCCACCACACAGTGCTTCTGTTGGAGTTGTTTTTTATTTCCCTCGTGAAAAGAACCAGTCTTAAGGCCATGCTCTGCCATGAATAAAGCAAAGAAATTAAGAAAAGAGAAGAACAGAGGATATAATATACAGGATATAATACAGGAGGGGCATATTCTGTATATTCAGACCCCTCCTATATCCAATCTCCTTAATACCTACATACCTATATCATGAATGTGTTGTGTATCATTAATGTACTGTAAATCATTAACATGTTGTATATCATTAATACCCTTGGCAGAATGTAACAAGAGCTATGGGTAAGCAACTGTAAAAGAAAAGATACTGATTGTCTCATCTAATTGGCATCAAAGCCAGGGAGTGGAGAAGCCGTTCACAGACCGTTGGGAAAGTAGGGCTGCCGTATCTGATGAAAGGGAAAAAAGTTTGTCAGTAGAGTCCCACTGAAATGAAAGATCTATACAACTCTTTGACTTCAGTGCTAAAGTCAGTTAGAGATGATTTCGAAAGGCCATGCTGCCTCCTCCGTGATCTGTGGTGTTGATTCCTCCTTTGATTTTGTTGGAGCGATTGCCGATGGTCGCAGTAAAGTTATTTCATCAGGAATAAATGTTGTGAGTGTGTGGAATCAGTGAGCACAGGGTAGAGCAACGTTCTGATCATATTGCTGATGGACAACAGCTGGAACATGTCTTGCTGCTTGCGTGACTTTATCCCAACTGCTAGCAAATTGACTGCATTGGCTAAAACAGCTCACGATGCCCATGTTCTGGTGTTGGGAGAGGGCAACTTGATGTAAACTACAGCTTGCTTAACTCCTTGCTGGAATATTCATGCATTGAAACTCTGACTTTCATAAGCTCTGTAGTTTTAGTAGGGTGTCACCTTGCACTTTGACTTGTTTTGAGGGGGGAAGCATGCTAGAGCTGAGCAAAGGAATCTCCAGACCCCTCCAGCCTCCTCCTGGGAATCCCAGCTCATAATTCCTAGTCTAATTCTATCTCCGCTACCTTTCAGTTTGGTGAATTCATAGAATCACCTATTTATCCCTTGATCCTATATTAATCAGGATCCCTTGATCCTATATTAATCAAAACAAGGGTATTTCAGAGGTTTCCATAGTATTCCATTAGTGTCAGAATTTTGGCATTGCTTTTTTCATCCTCAAATAAACCCAAAACCTTTAGTGACCACTGGAATTGGAATCCTGGTGGTAGAACAGAGGAGAAAAGTGAGACCCTTGCCATTTGCTGGGCTGCTTTAAGCTTTTTCACTCGGGTAGATTCAGCCTTATTGCTATCCCTGCTTGGCACTGCAGTGACGAGCGTGTTGCCGATGAGAAGACTAATTTACAGTTCATAAAATAATTTATAAAGCAGTTAAAAATCTCTTGAGCTTTTAGAAACTTGAGACTTTAGGAATGTTTATTTAATTAATTAATACCAATTTAAATGTAATGTGTAATTACATATTTATGCATTTATATAACTTTTATTTAATTAGAAAAGCTGGGTACTTCTGCAGCAGAAAATATCTGAAATATTAATTCTTCTGAAGTTTATTCCTAGAAAAGGCATGGTTTTTCCTCATTGCTCTGTAAGAGGACTGATAGCAATAGAATGGTGACAGTCACAAGACTGGTTTGAGTAAACGTTGAGGTCACGCGTGGTATTGCAGAAGGATAGAATGCTAAGCAGACAACATCAGTTAAAGCCTCAGCTAATGGATGATTGCATACAACATCTGTATACATTTTAGATGTCATTTTGGGTACAGAGCAATTTGTGGAACAAGCAGATCAAGGCATTTACAACAGCAGTTTTTTTAAAGACAATTTACTAGCAAGATTTGACAGTGTTTTCTACTGTCATTTGAAATTACGTTTTAGCACGATCCGCTTGCTCGCCTATTTTGCAAATTCTCTCTATAATTTTTGCACACTGTGACCCAGCTTTATTTTGAAATGAAAGTGAAAACATTCATTTGGATTATGTTTTGAAAGAATTTCTTCTCCCTCAACATTGATTCTGTATTTTAGTTTCCACCCTGTCTGCACCCATGTGATGGGGTGAAAAGCTCATTCCTTTACAAATGAAGATATAATGATGCTGGTACTAAAACAGTTAACTAGGACGCAGAGATGTACAAAAATCTTCCAATGTGATGGCTTTCAGTTCTTTGTTGAATATTCATTAAATATCCTTTCAGCATAGGGCTTATAAATCCTCTGAAATGCAATAAATGCAGCCTTTTAGATTTGTCAGAAAAGACTTGTATTTGTAAGATACAGCGGGTTTTATTCTTTAAGCACTCTCTCAAATTATATGTAATCAGGAACATTGGCCACACTGCTGCTCAGAGGAGGACAGAGTGAACATCAAGAAATCCAATTGAATTCAATCCCATTAAATGTAATGGTGTGGTAAATCTCACTATACCATCTGCTGTAGAAGGCTGAGACACTATTGGAATTCCACATCTTATTTACATAGCAGATAAGAATGTGTTGGGAGATTTATATGGTGAATGAATACCCAGAGACAAAACTAAGTTTCTAGTCTGTTCACATCTGGGGAACATCTACATCTGTAGAGCATTATACAAAAACTACTGTAAGTTAGGCTTTCTGTGAAAGACCCTGCCACTTCATTCCAACATTACCCATTAAAGGAAAAAAATCCCAACACCATCCCGTGCAAAAGTTTTCCTGGAAACGCTGGTGGGAGCTAAGCTACTTCATCAAAAGAAAACATAACCTCCCCTAAATCAGTGCATATTTCCAAAGGAATTACCATCAAACATCACAGCAGATAGGTTGTATCATATTTAAAACATCTGTGCTGTGACTTGAGAAATCACCCTGTGGCAAAGCATTAAGGAAAATATGCCACAGATTTATTTTTTCCCCTCCTGAACGCTTAGATTGACACTCTCCATTCTAACTAGATTCATAACTTTTGTTTACTTAATACTGAAGCAGAGCTGAGCTTCAGCTCAGCTTTAAACCAGACGATATCACCGGTGTATTTTTCACGACGCGTGAACTGTAGAGGAGCGAAGCGCTGCACGGTAGCTTCCACGTGATGGGCTCCTCTTTATCATTATCCTAATAATTCTTGATCTTCCTCGGGAATGGCGTGTCCTTTGTGCACATGGATTGTAAAACCCATCGCTTGTCAATTCAGTTAAACATTAATGTTCTAATACATCGAAAGAGCATAGGGGAGCTGACCTGGGCTAAGGAAGCATTTTACATGGGAATATTAATAGAGTTCTTCTGCAGCTGCCTCATGTACTTCTGATTGGAAACCTCTGAACCAACACCAATTGACAGTAACATATTTGGAAAGGAAGATGCTTTTAAATTACCTCCTTTTCCATTTAATCAGACAAGCAACCTCTGAATCCTAAGCCGTAGGTGAAAATTTAAGAGAACATTCTTTATATAGTTAGCTGAACCATGCCCAAGAGCACCCACTGACAGCTTTCCTATTACCAGGAGGACAATGAATCATCTGAACTTTGCTGACACACGTGCTATAATAATTGTTACATTTTCCTTTCGAATATATCCTTGGGCTTGCATTTGGCCTCACCTTAAAGGTGACAGCTTGTAAGCTACATAACCTAGCCTGCCACTCAATCATCAGTAATAGTTCATAAAAGATCCTGCAATAATTTACCAGTGCGTTGGTACTGAACCTAATGGAATCAGACATTAGCAGTTATGCTATTTCCTCCACGGATTCTGGGTAATTCTATTGAACATTTGTTAAAACAGTTGTTCATCTACATACTCCTGCCAAGCTTCATGGAAATATTTCTATTAATTATTCTGTAATGTCAGTTCCCTGTAGAAGTTTGTAATTTCTGTTGGGAACTCACTCTGGTGCTATATAGCTATTTTTGTTTCACAAAACAGACGTCGTTACCTACATTAAGCAGACACGTTCGCATTCACTCCCATTTAATAGCCAAATTTTTTTGCAAGGGCTTTCCAAGCAGGAACACTGACGCAAGCAAATGTTCTGGGTTTTTTTTTTTCTATATAACAGTCTTATTAATTATTTTCTTTTCAGAATACCATAGGCAATCTATATTCATGCCAGAGAATCATAGTCAATCCACATTCATACTATAGAATCATAGGCAATCCACGTTCATGTCAGAGAATCACAGGCAATCCATGTTCATGCCATAGAATCATAGAATCATAGGCAATCCACATTCATGCCATAGAATCATAGGCAATCAACATTCATGTTAGAGAATCATAGAATCATAGGCAATCCACATTCATGTCTACTTGATTTTTCTCCACTGAGTACACTAAATGAAGCACTAGCACATTTGGGATGTGACTACAACGTTAAAAATGGTATAGGTACTGTTACTGTGGAAGAGATTCTGTTGAAACCCAATTTCTTATTGAAGCATTATCATTTTTCCTTAACCCTGGTAAACTTTTATCAGGGGAACCTTTGATGGTCATTTTATCAGATTAGAGACTGTGGATTTTTTCCGCTGTTTGTCAAGCCTGGCCTTTTGTCCTGGATTCCCTTCTGCTTTTGTTTGGTTTGACAGAGCCTTGGGGAATGATGGTGGTTGGTAGCATTACCAGCAGAAATCCCCACATGCCTGCTGAACCTGGCACACGGAGTGTCTTTGCCATTCCTTGCAGTTGTCTGAGTTGGCTTTGGCAGTCTCCTTACCTGCATGATCCTATGAACCAGAGAAGCTCTAACCCATTTATTTGGGATATTGTGCAGCAAATAAGCTCCTTCAGAGCTGCAACTGCTCTCTCAGTTTCTGTGGCTCTAAGTCAAAGGCTTCTGTGATTAATCATATTTAGACATTTAGACCTAAAATTAACTATTGGGATTTATTTCATAAAACAATTTTGGTTAAGCCAGCGGTCTTTACATCTTTTAGGTCTAAATTTAAGTAACATTTCTAGGTCTGCCCAATAAAACAAATAAAAAGCCAAAAATCCCAGAAGGCTATTATTCTTGAACTTTCCCAAAAACTCTCTAAATACCATGTTTGGAGTTGCAAATGTGGGTGGATATAAGGAATTGTTAGAACATGATTCCTTCCTTGCTGTGACTGTTGAGACCTTCACAGTTTCAACTTGAGAAAGTATTCCCTCTTTCTCCTTCATCTTCTGAGAAAGTCTTCCAAGAAAGACTCCGTACAGGATTTGAACTCTCTAAACCTTAGGTTTTCCCAAAAGATTCAGTATCCATCAGTGTTTTACCGGAGATTTGGGATTGTTTGATTCCCTGAGCCCACACTCTGCCTGCACAGAAAAGTTGTCCCAATTGTGAATAACCTGTCAGGGCTCATGCTTACAGGTTTTGTTTTGTTTGGTCTTTATTTCATATTAGCATCTGTTCTCCTTACTGAGAGAGTGAAACACATGATTTATTTGACAATAGAATTAAATTTAAAATAGAGAAAGTTGTGCCCAAGTTACTGCTTTTCCATAGCAAAAATGAAGTAATTACCACACAGTCTCACAGTACTGATGAGGCTGGAAAAGACCTTAAAGATCAGCCAGTTCAACCTAAAACCAACCAAGTAACCCTAACATCTGACATCTAGAGCTGTCTTCTCTTCTAGTGGTCTTTATATGAGTGGGAAATAGATGACTCAAAGCTTCTCCAAGACACAACTCCTACTGAAGGGGAATATCACTGCTGTTATGGGACAGTGGTGCAATGCTTAAGGATCATATAGTTTTCTGCTTTATTTCTAAGACATGAACTTTTAATCCCTCTCTATCTGTGAAATTTTGTCTTTTATTTAAAAAAATAAATTAGTTGATCCTTTTGATGCCATCTTATGTTCTTCAGTCTACAGAACTGTACCTGGAATAAATAGTGATTTTTTTTTGACAGACATTAATTTGAGCTCTTGTTTGCAGGTCAATTATTTCACCATGTTGTGCTAGTATGTGTTATCTGTCTGTGACATGTATTTGGTGGTAGTTTGATAACATTTTGCAGTTGCAGAAGTCAAAAATCTTTCTCAAACCTCAATCAATGTTGACTTTGTAGGAGGAAAACTCTCCTTATTGCTCTTAGTTTAGTACAAAGTGGTGAAACAATGTCTACGTAACTTATCATTCAATCAGGACTGTTTTATTTACAAATATTCAATGTTTCGGGGCTCTCAGAATATCAAATGACTTTTTTTGGCAGCTAAGATGCTGTTCATTAAACTCACACTTTAATTTACAGCTGGTGGTATAAGGCAGCCACTCGCTGAGCCCAATATATTTCTAAATCACAGTTATAGAAGTAGACACTGAGCACACTGCAGAATCTGTGTAAATACCTTACAGTAAGGGAGGAAGAGAAGCAGACAAACAACAAACCACGTTTATTCAATCACTACATATAATTTCAGTATCTTTCTCTTTTATCTTCGTTTGCAATGAATTATGCACTGTTTTTGCCAAATGAGATATCACACTTTTATCTTTGCTGCTCATTACAACAAAGACCTTAACTGTTGGCAGCCTTCTGGCTAATTACTCTAGAAAATAGGCTCCAATGCAAATGGTTTTGTATCTGCACAGGCAGGAATGGCAAACACTGAGTCCTCAAAAAATATTGTCAGAAAACATAGATAGGAAGGTGTATTTGTGCTTTCCAAGCAGACTTTTGGGTGTCTTTTTGCACTGGAAATATTACAGAAAGTTCTTAGTAAGTCTGTGTGCAGAAGAGCGAATCATAACTCCAACCCAGAGTGAGCTGGAATCTATTGAGAGTTCAGATTGCCGTCGTTCATCTATTTTTATTTGCAATTCTTACACTTCTACAATGCAAAGCTATGCTCTGTTGGGAATGGTCAGCTAGAGAATGGCTTGCTTTTATGCTTGTTCCTGCCCATGCAGGGTCACAGAAATAACACAGAAAAAGCTGTTTTCTGTTTTTATGCTTGCAAAAATATATTGTTCTAGAATGTTAACAATTCAGGGTCACCCTTTCAGAATGAAGGAGTTTGGGTGACCAGCTGTAGGTGGCATAGGTGGCCACAGACCATTGCTGAAGCACAGTCTCAAGACCATCATCATTTATAGCTTCATCCAGCCTGTGTGTGTTGTTGGCTATTTGTCAACAAGAAAAATGTCATAGTTTTTTAAGACAGACTGAATACTCTGAAGTGTTCCACAGCTATTCTGATTATTAAATGTGGGGCCTGCCAGTCAAGACACTGTCAGACCATGGGACGGCCAATAAATCTATTCTGATCTGAAGTATTTTCAGCTTGAAAAATGATATTTTTAAAGGGAAACCATACATTCTGCAGAGCTGATGCCAACCATTGACCTGCAAACAAAAGATACTGTCTCATGAAGAATAGATGGGGGGCTACTTTTGTCCCCTTCACAGCTGCAGTATCCCGGTGAGGATGGTGATGTTGGCTCAGAAATATCAGCGGAGTAATAACATGTTCCACCACGTGGCGTAATTTTCTTTACTTATTATTCCACAGGCTTTCAAATATTTCCTATGCCTACAAAAAATGGCTCTAAACTACCTAGTCAAAAAGCCAACGGTCTTATTTGCTGTCAGCACTAAGCCTATGAAGACTGCCTCACACATACAGTGTTTTTCCTTGGCATTGACTTTAACTACCCTGGGAAAAATCCTAGGGTATTCCTAGCGAAGTAGCACAAAATAAATCTAATTTTTAATGGAAGCTTAGATCTCTCCAGAGCCCTTTTTTCATCCTGATGTTTTAGCCATGCAGGATGGAGCCTATTAAACAGACAAGCAGTGGAACGATATTGCAGAACAGCACATGTTTACTCATTAATGAGAAGCTCTAATATGTACTGGACATTTCTTGCGGGGTGGAATCTTTTCGTTCTTAGTTTTGGAGGAAGGGGGAGAAGACAACAGAAAGGGAGGAGGAGGAATCCTTTAATTGTTAGTGCAGGTTTTAAACTGACAAGCCTCAAAGGCAGAATACTGACTCTTTGATCTTAAAAGGGTTGTAAAAGGATGGTCTCACTTGTGTTTATTGAAATATTTGTAGGTAAATGCTGATAATCTAAACTGAGTCAAAGCTGCATAATTTAGCATTAGTTATTTGCATATCAAGAGCTTCAAAATAAATACCAATTCTGAGATTTGAAATATTGTCAAAAAACTAATCACGACTTGAAATTAACTTTGGGCTTGCCTATGTATAGAAATTTGTGCTCAGGAAACTCACGCATTCATGGGCAACCAATAGCCTCGTGGGCAACCAAGAGTCTCATAGACTTGCTTAATCCCCACTAAGACATCTGTGGTAATTGTAGGTATCAGTTGTCATATACCTGGTGGTTTGGGTCACGACGAGAGCAAAAGGGGCCAGCCTGGCAGGGTGGACAGAAGCTGATCTGATCTGCTGTGACTCCTCACAGCTAGATGTTATCCACAGTGTCTGTGGCTGACTCTGGTTGATAGCTGAGACAACTGCTTCTGGTCAGTGCTCTACTTCATGACTGTTTCAGGGCAAAGTTGGTAATTATTGAATTACTGGATTCTTGAGAAGTCATTTCCTTGTTTGTAATTTTTCATATTTCAGGTAAAGGTATCACAGTTTCTAGATTTCTTGACTTTGATACCTATTTGAGAACCTGGTTCCAGCTACTCATTTTGCAGCTAAAGACTTGGCATAGCTTTGTGCCTGGTACTTGACTGAAGGAAGCACTGAATGAGTATTGAGTGACACATTTGGAAGTACAGATTCTATCTGCTTGCTCTCCAAAATGCAGCAAAGTTTGTGTTTTGGAAGCCTTCTGTGTGCACAGCTGCTGCAACTGATGACACAAGACACTAATTATTAGCATTCATCAAGTCAGATCACCTGTACTGTGAATTTAATGATGTAAGATGAAAGTTTCCTCCTCTTGACCCCCCTGGTGGGAGTGTTGAGGACATCAACGTGTATGAAAGAGACTAGGAAATAATTTCAGCTTCTGATATTTCCAAACTACCTCTTTCACTATAACAAGATCTCCTTCTGTGGCAAGGGTAGCTAGAGAGTCAGGTCAACCCTTCAGCTCTTCTTCTGTAGGTTTCTGTGCGCTGCCAATCTGGACCTGTAAGATTAAGATCGTGTCTGGTCATTACAAATCTATTCATGACAGACTCCTGCTTAAGTCAAAATCAGCAGCCAACAGCTGGCTTTTCCAGTCACTCATTCCTTCCTCAGTTCCCTCTTCAGGTGTTTATCAAATGTAAGACCTTTCTGCTTTGCTGAGGGTGACATGCCCCAAACCAGGTTATTCTTCAGGGAGTAAACATTATGTGCTACCACCCTACACAGCAACTTGGGAAATTAGAGAAAGTGGGTGTAGGTTTCCATCCTCCAGAACTCAGCCTCCATGAAAAGCGAGGGTCTACCAGATCCCCTCATGGATCTTCATCTCGGGATAGGAATTGCACAGTAAATTAGCTCCCATTTTACAGACCTAATTCTTGTGAAGCATAACTGGAGTCCCTCTACAGTTCTAACATCATGAGTTAAAGTTTGTTGTTAGTACGCTCCTGCTAAGCCATAATTTTATCTGAAAATATTTAAAGGGTTTGAGTAATAAGTGGAATGTTTTTATTTCAATAATTGAAAAAAGTTGTAGGACAGAGAGGAAAGCAAATTTTGAGAGTTTGTGGAATTTCTGATTATTTTCTTTACATAGAAGGGAGGATGAAAATCCTTGCTTTCTCTGGAAGGAAGGTTTGCCAGCACTGGGGAGAAGCTGAAGTGCTAAAAGAAGCACTCCGCACCTTGCTAGTGCCAGTCCTGCCCTCTGATGGTACTAAACTCTGACCTCCACAAGAACCTTGCTGTGGGTGTTGCCATAGTCCCCTGAACTCAGCACCTGCAGCCCAGCTGCCTGCTCCCTGTGATGACTCATTGGCATTTCACCTTGTCCACCTTATTTACTCTCCAACTTCCTGCCTTATTGCTTTATTCTCTGGTTCTCTACACAGTTTTCCTGGTCCTGTTCTTCCCCTCTTTTATTAGTCACATGTCCTCAGCTCATCTGACTGAAATTTTCATTTGCCATCTAGGATGACTCATTGCAGGTTTTCTGTTCTACTGACACCTCTTTACTTCCACTCCAACTTCTGGCCACAGGACATACCTAGAGCACTCTCAAGGTCTGGATGTCACCTCAAGTTATTGCTGTAAAACACAAGGACTAACCAAAAAAGCCATCACACTTGGTCATTAACATCAGCCAGCCTGTTGCTGCCTGAACATGGCATCTTACTGCCTGAACATGAATCTTACTTTCACTCAGTCTTTATTTCAAATAATTACATTTCTAATTCTGAAATTATGTATTTCAAGTATATTT
>VZRI01005634.1:14710-50905 GCA_013397515.1 Upupa epops | reverse complement strand
ATTTATGACATTATTATAATTTCTTTCTTTATTATATTATTATACTATAGCTCTTCAACAAAGATTGAGCTCAGTTCTCAAGTTCAGCTACTCTGGGCAGAGTTGGCCACTACGTACATAAAAACATCTTAGATGTCTTTTCTTAATTCATGCTAAAGCTTTTGAGAACACACTTGTGCATGTCTAGTTCTAACCTGTTTTATTTTCTCACACCTTGAAAAAGCAAATTGAGTATTTTCTTGCAAAACCTAAGGCTCACTTTCAATGTTGACTGAAACATTTACACTATTCACCCAGCTTTTTACATGATAGCAAGTCAAGAGCTAAAAACCCAGTAGAATTAGAATGGTACATGATTTAAATAAGGTTTGATGCTGGGTAGAAGTGTCTGTGTGATAGTAGAAAGGCCACTAGATACCACATGGTCTTCATTTATATGCCCAAGAATGCTTAGGTATAATACAGGAGCAGTATATTGGTTACAGTGCAGAATATGATCTCTTAACAGTTGTTTCACCTATCACTTAGTTTCCAACATATTGAGGATTTTGAACGTCTCAGGAAATTCTCTTTGTGTGTCTTAGTGACACTTCTTGAACTACATACAAATGTGGGAAGAGTAGGAATAGATAACTGCTGGCATTTGGTCTCACCAAATAAAAATGAACTTGGGGTGTTCAGGACATCAGAAGCTCTAGTCCCATGAACTAAAATCCTGTGGGAAGTTTTGATCCTGATATATAATTATCTTAAATACACAAGTCATTCAACCCAATAACTGGCATTGCTCATACCCCTAAAGTTGATAGTATAGTTGTAGGATTGTGGTTGTAATATGGGGGAGGGATTTATTTTACCTTACAGTGTCACAGTGCTGATGAGGCTGGAAAAGACTTTAAAGATCATCCAGTCCAACCTAAACCCAACCAAGTAACCCTAAACATCTAGATCACTTCTTAGTTGAAGACCATAGTAATTTTAAGTTCCTGTGAGTGTAACAGACTGCATCGCGGGATTTGTGGCATTGTTTCACTTCAGTCACTGTCATAAACCCTGGCTTAATCTGGTTTCATTCAGTATATTTTACAAGCTTTTTCTTAAGAATGACTTTGTGATAAGCACTTTTCTCTCTTTATTTCATAACAATTTTTTAAGATGCCTTCCAACTTTTCAAGCCTAATATGATCTTTGGAAAGCTATAAACTTTTGACAGATTTTCAACATAAAGTGAGTGAATAAATTGCCAGGGAGTCTGTGGTTTGATCCCAGGAAGTCCTCATTAATAGCCTTTAGACTTTTTTTTTCAGACCACCCTGAATACATTGTGAAAAACAGTTGGCTCGTTTTATGGCCATTTAGATTGTAACTCGACCTACTAAATTTATAAAAGCACCAAATGAAAATAGAAGAACTTATACTTCTGCATGTAAGACCATATGCTGAACACATTTCTTGCTCTGCCTAGTTCAGTCTTGTATAATTCTCTATATTCGTTAATGGCATCAACTGTATTTTTATTATAAGAAGCCCTCAGACCAAACCCACTGTAATTAATGTGAAAGTAATAGAATTCACAATATTCCTATTCATTTTCATTGATGAGAACTTGCACGTTTAAAAGTGAAAGTAATTTGCATGTGTATTTTACAAACCTTCCCAATAACAGTCTTGGTAGAAGGTGGGAAATGTGAATTAGCCAGTTAATATTTTTTATCTTTATTTAAAGTGCTGGGTTTAGCTCAACAGTGTTTTAAGAAGCTGCTAGTTGCATTTTATTCTTTGTTAGTTGCAATATTGATTTAAAGAAAGATATCTTTACTGCCAGTCTAAATCTTGCCGTTATTAGTCAAGACATAGGACGATGTTGGCTGATTTGTTTTAATGACTTTGGAGTCTTTGGTGCTGATCAACTTACAGAAACTTAATTCCTTCCTAGACTGGATTTCCAGTGTGCTGATCCTGGCACGAGTCTGAGAAAAGGTGGTTGTTGTATGAAATTGCTGTATATAAAGGTTCTGCCTGTCCATAGGATATATTCGTGTTCATGTGCAAATAGAGAAGGATGCAGGATTTTCTTGCTAAAATCGGGATTACGTTGGTAATCACACGGTGATAGTATCTGCAGTGTTCATATAGATGCTAAACCCCCCAAACCAAAACAGCCTTCTAGGATGCTACTACAGAAGGCAAATTAGTGCAAAAATACTTCCTATAGTGTGCAAGATTTAACAAATCCCACGGAGTCACAAACCCTACGTGTAGATAAACCTCCATGAGTTAAGTGGTAGTAAACAGACTATCTTTGCAGGCCTTGCAATCCGCTCAGATTTGCTTTTTATTTTCAAGAAGCAATAAATTATTTTCCACACAATAGAAAATTGAATTTACTGTTACTAAACTGGTCTCGACATAAGGAAAAGGAAACGTATTTTAATAGTATTTTTCACAGCATTTAAGGCATCACCATCCCCCCCTCAAGCTTAAATAAAAAAAAATCCCATTGTTTTCCTAGGTTCACTTGGCTTCTAGTGATTGATATAGAATTTTACTGCCATCCAATGGCAAAGACCTATCATAGCCTAAGTAAATGTCTAATGCTTTCTGATCAAATTGCAGCCTAGGGAATTTAACTTATGTAGTGCGCTTAGAACTTACATCAATACGTCTCTGTTTGTTACACACTGAGAAAGAATATGACTGCAGTTTCAATTTATTCTGCATTTCCTAATTAAATTTAGCACTGAATTACTAATATTGTGCTACATAATTGCCTGAGTGAATAAATCATCCTAAGCTACTCACGGAAAAGAACATTAGCGTGTAATATTAATTTTCGTGTGTACCTTGTCACGTTGCTTTAAAAGATTCCTTTCTCTACAGCTAAGAGCTTTTTCCTAGTTGGAAAAATACCCTTTTGCTAAAAATGCTCTTCTCCACGTCACTGACTGTGTCGGGAGGCATTAGAGTTCTAGTACAGGAAAGAACTGGTTTATCACTCTCCAGCTTCTTGGGGGGTGGTGGTGGTGGGGTGGCGGTGGAGGGGCGTGTGTGCATTGTTCACAGCCATGTTACCCTCTAAACTAGAAAGAGAAATGCTTACAACTGTCTCATGAAGTACATTTTGATATACCTTTATCCTCTGTCCTCTCCAGATACAGCTTCAACTAGCAGTCCCACTCAATCGCTTTCTAGGGTTCTGAAAAGCAATCAAACAGTAAGATGCTTTATGGGCTTCAAGTCTTTCTTTTAGAGGGGAATCAATAGGGATATCTCTAAAAAAACCAGCTTCAGATCAGGAATGTAAAGCAAAGCCTCCATCTTGCACTGCAAACACAAAACTACACTAACTACTGGCTGTTAAAGGGGGGGAAATCCCTCCCAGGATGGAAGAAAATGCAAGTTTAAGCTAATAGAGAAATATTCAGCAGCACAGAAAAGCAGACTCTACCACTTCTATTGTTCCGTTCTACCTGGAAGACTTTTCATGTGCTGTCACTTTCTCAGGATTGCTTTCCATCCACTGTTAAGGCAGACGGGCACGTTTCCAGCGACACAAGAGACCTCAGCCATGTCCCTGTCATGCATTCCCATCTCCTGGTGTCCCAGGTGTGTATTTCAATTCTAACACTTTTCAAACCTTTTTATTGCTTCTCACAAAGATGCAACTTATGCAGGACTTATACTTTAAGCATGGTGACGCTTAGGAACAGTTTGTTAGATGGTCTCTTGATCTCTTGCCATTATTTCAATTGTTTTCAATAATCCTTTGGCCACAATCTGTGGTTATTACCGTACTTGTAAAGAAAGAATAACATCACACCGGAGCCCTCTACAGACAGCATGGGAGAGGCGAAGTAATGATGAGGCTGGAAAAGACCTTAAAGATCAGCCAGTCCAACCTAAAACCAACCCAGTAACCCTAACATCTGACAGCTAGCTGATGCCACTCAGCACTTCATCCAGCCTAACCCTGAACACCTCCAGAGATGGCAACTCAACCACCTCTGTGGGCAGCCTGTTCCAAAATTGCATCACTCTGTCAGTGAAAAAACTCTTCCTAATGTCAAGTCTAAACCTCCCCCAATGGATGGAGCTGAAGACTGTGACCCCTTGTGCTGTCTCCAGTGTCCAGGGAGAAAAGACCAACCCCCTGCACTGTTAATTCTCCAAGCCAATCTAGATGTCACAGAGCAGATACTTCCTCGTATTTCTCCAAATTCAGTCAGTTTCTATAAATGGATAAGAGGAAAAATTTCATTCCAACCAATTCTGGTTTCATGGTTTTGAAGGATAGGCTGGTGCATTTTTTTCTTCTCTGTGCTTTGAAGGGAAGGTCTGTGTGGCAGCTCTCAGAGGTGCCCTGGCTTTGTAGCCCTCATTTGATGAGATGTAAGATAACGTGCTCTCTGCATGGGTTTCCATGAGTTCAGCTGGGCACAGCACATGGCCAGGCTTCAGGAAACAGAGACTTCTCCCCAGTTCTGCACCCAGATGTGTGTGGAAGTCTCTCTGATAGTGAGGGGCACCACAGATCATAGATGTTTCATAAAAAGAGCCTGGGAGGCAGGTGAGGTGTGAGTATTGGGCTGTACTCCAGTGTTCCAGGCAAAGTAAGAGGAGATGGTAAAGCGGAGACCATGGGGAATACAGAGTGGATAGCCAGACGGGAGGAGAGGCTTTGTGGCAACAGGCTACTGGCAAGAGGGAGCACCCAGTCACCGGCCTCACCCTGGGAGAACTTTCTGCTCATCGCTTCCCTCTCAGTCTCCCCACTTGCCAGCCTTCATTCCTGAATAAGCCACTCGCAGACCATTGCCTTTCTCCTAGGTTCATTGTCTTTGTGTGTATTATAACACCCCGTGTGCTCAGTGACAACCACTTCTGAGAAGCTGCCTTTCCTTTTCTCTGACCACTAAAACCAAGACTTTACTTGCCTGAAACAAGTCCCATGCACAGGTTTTAATGATTTAGTCATGATTTAGCATGTGTGATATACGGGTATCATTACCAATGGCTCTAATATCTCTTCTTTTGACTATGTAACATGAGGAAGATGCTCTTTGGTACTAACATCTGTTCACAGGGGACACAGACCTTCCTAGCATCTTCTGGTTTTGGCAGTGGAAGGTAAAGTGATCAAAAGCCTCATCAAAGCCTGATTTGGCACTGATGTCTTTTCCTTTCCTTAGCCCACCCTGGATATAAATTGTCCATTAAAATGACAGTAGCTGTTCAAATACTTCTCGATCTGACTTGGCGTAGACTGAGGTGGCACCGATAGGAACGTAACCTTGATTAAATGCTACGGTTGTGTGTGGATACACGATGAAAAAACAGTTCATAACAGATGTGGTGGAATTAGGAAATGAGATTAGTGGATTGCTTTAGCTCTGTGAAACTATCTTTTAGCTATGAAAAATTGATAATCTCATTTTTTCCCCCCACTAAGCTCATTCTAGTTTTTCTACAGTCCAGGGAAGGCCTCACAGCAGAACTGTTCCCTTTACATTTATCCTGTTACCATAGTAGGTATTTTATTAAGGCTTTTAAGGGCAGATCTGTGGCTCACAGTAAAACAAGGCTCTGGCTCTTTTCTCTGGTGATGTTACAACCCCGGACTGCTTACAGAAGGGTGTCTCTTGCTCAGCTGCTTTCCATGTGGTTTGAACCTAAAGGGATGGATGCTCTTTGAACACAGACCACACTTGAAAGTTTTTGCAGATCCCTCTTAAAGCAAAGGTAAACAACAAAAAAAGGGATTTCTATAAAGCATCTGATGCCTCGAGAGCTGCCAATATCAACTCAATACGGAAAAGTTGGAGCTCCAGAGCAAAATCTTACATCTTCCTTAAAGAAGGCATCAAAAACTGATCAGGTAGATAAAAGAGGAAACTTCTCATGAATATACTCTACCTGATTAAAACTCCAGCTCCCTATGGTTTAGACCTGGAAGAGGTTTTAATTACCTATCTAACATCTTGCTATTTCTGGAGTTTTAACTGTGAAGGTTTCTGACATAGTGGAGTATCTTTTCCTCATACCGTGCTTTTTTTATACTCCAGATGTACAGTAAACAACAAAAGCTTGTTTTATCTTTTACTACCCATCAGATGAAAGCAAAGGATAACCAACAGGGAAAAAAACCCCCACCCCACACTTTTAAAGAATATATTTTAATCATAGATGTTCTGCTTATAATCTAAATGTCCCATAACCATCTCGACTCTGCTTCACCAAGGAAACCCAAACCACACACGACTGAAAAAATCCATGCATGCTACTGTAAGTACATTTGGAAGACATCAGGAAAGCAAAGTCTTGCTCCTTTCTCCTTTTGCCCAGCAAAAATATTGACATTTTTGCACAGAATTATTACCTTGAAGGCAGTTGAGTAAATGTCAGTCTAGCCTGAACAAATCTAGCACAAAAAATCAGGATGCTTTGATGATGAATGCATAAGCAGCAGCAACTCAATTGTCAGGGTGATTTTGCACAGGTAATCCAGCCTTTGGCATAATACCTCATAATAATTAATACTAATAATAATTAATACTAGTTAATACTAACATAATTAATACTAATAATGAGTGAGAAACTCAATGCACCACTGAAGAAAACATCATGTTTACAGTGCAGTGTCTTTAAAGTTTATATTAGAGTGACCACAGTCTTTTTAAAGCATGGAGTTGTTTGTATTCTGACTCAGCAGACTTAACCTGTGGCGAGTTAAACAGTTTCTAAAATTGCCTTAATCGAGTTTGAAACTAGAGTAACGGACTGATGTCTTAACACCGATAGTTTGATACACCTGAATGTACCTCAAACCCCATCAAGTCTTCCTCAAGTTGCTATTTCCTAGCTTAGTCCCGAGTTTAACTGATATTGAAGCAAGTTGTGGCCCACAGAAAATGCCAGCACTGTGAAAGTGAACACAGTGAGAGGATGCATCAGCTGCTGCACTTGACAGGCTCTCACGTTAGCTGAAGCCCAGCCGTGTGAAAACACAGCCAGCACCTGAACTGGAGTCTTCGTGGTAGCCGACATCCAGACCCCTGCCAGCACGGGCTGTGCTCGATGACGCTTTAGTGTCACTGTGCCAGGTCAGTAATTAATTCAGGGTTTGGGAAAAGGTTTGCAAGGTCGGTCTTCACAGCAGCGATGTAGTTTTGTGAGACAAGGCTTTAAATAGGACCTTTTCACACGAGAAGAAGAAAAACATAGGAGAACCATGTAGTGAATTCATATGTACTTTTTAAAACCTGATTGGTAATAGTTTGGTAATAATTCAGCTTCTTTTTGTGAACAATATGTACTTGTAGAAGCTCACCATTCGATTCCTACATCCATAAGGTCACACTGAGCAGGAGTGTGTCTTTAGAAAGCTTGCTTTTGTAAAAGCAGTCTACCAAACCCATTTTATATGATGGGCTTGGTGTGTTATTCTGGTGCTTGGTAGCAAATGCTTTCAGCAGTGGCCAATAAGTTAACCAGTATGAACAGAAAAATAAGCTATGTGGTTATTCTGCTTTCATTGTCCACCTGAAAAATAAGCTACGTGGTTATTCTGCTTTCTCTGTCCACCTGTAGATGCTTGTTAATATCTAGGAAAAGAGACCTGCAGGAAAGGAGTCCTCTATCTCTTGGCTGCTGTCACTTTCCTGTTCACCTGAGACCCATGAAGAGTTAAAGCAGCACTCACTCTTGATGCTGTGCACCTGTGGGGCTCAGCCCTACTCCTTGGTATGGCTATTAAAGGATGCATCTTGGTCTTGCCTGACTGGTTGCTGGAGGGAAGGAATGAGAGAACTCTGTGTTTGCCATGAAACAGCTGATTTGGAGGCTTTCCTTCTGCTGCTTCGACGTGGACCCTGGTGCAGCTGAGTGGTTGACTCGAAGTGGTAAGCAATTCCCATGGTTGTTATGATATCCTGGGCAATGAGAAGTAGTTCTGCAGAAGATGGAGAGTGGAAATGGGTGTCAATCACTAGGAGAGGTTTGTGAAGGAGAGAATTCCTGTAGCAGGTTGTTCTGTTGGAATGGTTATTCCTGTGACTTCCCAACTTCTTGGGTTCTGAGTTATATGTGGGTTTGGTGATAGAGACCGTTTAGCAGGGTGGGAGAAGGATTTTCATTCATAGCCATCTCGCAGAAGAAGAGGCAAGTGAGGACTTTCAAAACCCTGTCAACTGATTCCCTGGGAAAAAGATTTCTAGAAACAAATGTTGAAATTAGAAAAATATTGAAAGAAAACTACTCCAGTATTCAAGAGAAAATAACTGCTCTAAGTGTTTACATGGGTAAGCAGTGATAGAGAAACATAGGCTTAAATTTAGGTAAACGTTTACAGTTTGGCCAGGATAGGAAACACAGAGTTAGTGCAGCTGGTAAACAACTCTGAGACCATCAAGTCCAGCCTGTAATCATTTCAATAGGAAGTATTCCACATAGGCTAATGCATCACCCAGCCTCTAGAAAGGCTAACTAGTGGATGGCATTAGCATGCTTAAGGTCGAGTTGTGTTTGAAACCATGGTGGGTATCGTCCTCTGCTGCTAACCCCCTGGTTACAGCAGACACCTGCTGGCTGCTCAGCTTGCAAATGATGAGTGTGATGTTAGTTCCTGCTTTTTGACTTGGTTTAGGTAAACATCATCTGGTCTGTTTCAAGTTCAGCCATGAGGGGAAGCTGGTTTTCTGGTGGTGGATGATGGAGCTGGGCTGGTTTTCTTCATGCTTTACTTTATGCCTGAGTTGTGATGAATGCCAAAGAAACAGCAAAATAAGGTTTGTGAGGAGCAAGCAGGTTGTACGTTAGGTGTCTAGGTGTTGTCTTCTGTGCCTTCTTGCTGCTCTGGAAGCAGAGTCTGAAATGCAGCGTGATCTCTTTAGTGATTGCTAATCCAAGAACTCAATTCAGAGAAAACTGTTATTTATTCCATAAAGTTGCTCCCAAGGTTAAAATGCTTTATGTGCCAGCACAGAAATTTCCCCTTGAGGTTCTGTCAGGACCGAATTTAAATGGCTTTGAGTCCAGGTAATTCCAGGCCAATTAACTTTGGACATACTGAACTTTGAAAACAGCCTGCTTGAGAGAACGGTGAGACTTATGCCTAGAAAACTCCATTCATTCTTTGCTCTAGGGGACAGGTATAAATCTTTAGTGTTCTCGTTAATCTTTTAAGACGGGGAACTCAAACATCTGGAAGCCTGCGTTTTCAGTGTTCTGTAACAGCATCTCCAACTGGTTTTTTCACTTATTTTGTCTGTAATAATGCCCCATTTCATTCTGCACTTATTATTCATGTATACCTTAAATTTTTTGTGATATTGCTAAGGCTTCTTTGCTTGTCAGAGCCTTTTTTTATACCCATATAACAAATGCAAGCTTTTATGGTTCTTTTCCTCCTGGGCCCTTTCCTTTCTACACAGGTACATTTATTCTCTTTCATGCTCAGGCTTCTAGCTAGCTGTTTTCTGCCACGTGTGAACGTAGTGTTAACCAATTAGGGATGTACTGCCCTTTCTCAAATGACTCTTGGGGTGTCCATGTTTCTGCAGCAGAAGTGCCATGGAGGGGTTTCCTTATGCCCCAGCAATGACCCCAATACCCTCCTTTGCTTGCACAAGCAGTCTGCGCCCTGTTCTCATCACATCTGGCAGTCCCTGTCTTCATTTGCTTCTCAGACAACTTTGTGATTGCAGTAAGGAATAAAGACACTGCTACAGACTTGTAAGAGTATTTTTATGTACAACTCTCTTATTTTGGGGAGGAGGATCGTTCCTGATTAACGGTGTCCCTGTGCAGCAGGGCAGTGTGCTGGGCTGGGCTGGCAGCGTGCAAATAAAGCTGGACTTTGGGTGTAATCAGTGGATCTTAGCTGTAAGTCTGTGGCTCTGTGGGTCTCATATCCATTCAGACTCTCAGATTTCCACAGATGTTTTCTGTAGTCTTCTGAGAAGCATAATGGTTGTGCTTCTTATTCTCTGATCTGCTCAAGTCACTACCGTGAGCTACCCAGGTACCCGAAGTTTTGATGTGGCTTCCTTATAATGCAGATCTATAGCTATTGAATATAATAATAATAATAACAATAATAATAATCAAAATAATGAATACTAAAATAATAAGAATAATAATCATAAAAGTATTAAGAATAAAAATAATAAAAATAACAAAAATACTAAAAAATAACAATAACAAAATAATAATAAAAATAAAAAGTAAAATAATAAAAAATAAATAATAAAAGTAAAATATTAATAATAAACTAATAATAAACTACTAATAAATAGAAATAAAAATAATACATAATAAGAAATGATAAAATAATAATAAATGTTGGGTGGACTGTTGCTGCAAATCTACTCTCGCGTCTTTTTGAACTTGTGCTTTTCAGGCCCCTTAACAAAACACTGGTATTGAGGAGGGGAAAAGGTCTCAAGTTCAGGCACGAAGTCATCATTTTCAAATGGTTTGAAAGCTGCTTGGCTGCAGTGTTTATTTTGTGTGTAACTAGTAAGTACCAAGTACACTCAAATAAAAAAAGCCTGAAGACTGTGTTTTGCACATTCTTGAAGTTTGGGGCTTTGTGATTTAAACACAACACCAAGTTAACTACAAAAATGAAATTAAACTGGATTTTGCCTGTGTTGAACACGAAAGTGTTGGCCTTTTGCTCGGTTCCTCTGCCTTTTCTCATGCTTTGGATAAAGGCAATGTGTGCGCTTGGTGCCTTATGCAGCAAGCTGAACTCTAGTCTGACCCTAGTCCTGCCTGGGGTCAGCAGTGCATAAAGAAAGTAAGAACATTTTAGTTTAATTTGTTTTCTGGCTATAATTAAACCCACTAATGTTGCCTTTGTGAAAGGACTCCCAGTGGTGAGTGCTACGTCTCACCTTATGTTATCTTCAAGAAGGCTTTCATGCTTATGTATTTAATTATCTAGCTTTCTTTTAATGTGTTTGTCAAGCAGTCTTAAATATATGACTGCAATACCATATCTGCAATAGTACCTTCACAAAAACAAGCGTGCTTTTTAACTACAGCATGGAGAACTCCCTCTGGTAGGATTCCCAAACTGCTCTGCAGGTTGCTGGCTACAGCAGACTACCAAAACAAATCTCTTACCATGGTCAAGGTCAGAGCCAGGTCAGTCATTCACAGAATATTACATCTCTTGGAGGCAGGAAGCATTGGGTATTTGATTTCCCTATGCACCATTCTTTGATGGATTTTCCTTTTCTTTCCTGCAGAAGAAGGAATTGTGTTAAAACTGTTAATATATATTTACATGTAATGACTGCTATACGTTTAATACTGATAGTAGCCTGGAAAACCATTAAGGAAATGCATGTTCTGGCTCTGCAGAAGTCTCTAGTATGCTAGTCAGATGTGGGTTAAGGTTATCTTTTGTGGGTTAAGGTTATCTTTTGTGGGTTAAGGTTATCTTTTGTGGAAAAGAGTGTTTACTTCAGGACAGTGGTTGTAGTGGTTACGTTCACACCAGTTAGTTCAGTAAATGTTTAATCCCCAGGTAGACTTCTGCAATGATTTATGAACAACCTAGGAGAGAAACACTGCTACTGCTTTAGATGACCAAGTTTTGGGGGCGGTTTAGACTTGACCTTAGGAGAAGGTTTTTCACTGAGAGAGTGATCCGGGTTTGGAATGGGCTGCCCACGGAGGTGGTTGAGTTGCCGTCTCTGGAGGTGTTCAGGGTCAGGCTGGATGAAGTGCTGAGTGGCATGAGCTAGATGTCAGATGTTAGGGTTACTTGGTTGGTTTTAGGTTGGACTGGCTGATCTTTAAGGTCTTTTCCAACCTCATCAGTACTGTGATGCAGTGATACTTGTTTGCTTTCCCCTCCCTGGTTCTTAGATGCTAGGGCTACCAATGCTTTCTCGTTGGTGTGGTTGGTAGTATGGGTTGTATTGTTCTGGATAGGTTGTAGTATGTTTTGCACATTTAGTAAGAAAGAGGCCTCTTGTCAGGATGCTGTCATCGTTGGGCTCGAATGGAGGAAGAACTTTGGTGTTAGGAGGTTAGAAAAGAGTAAAGACCCAGCTAACTGAAATTGAAGGTCTATCTGTGATAGCCGCTTCGTGTTACAGAAATGCCAAGGTTATATGACTGCATTTTATGCAACTTAGCAGCAATGAGAAACTTGATCCCCTGGCAGACCACACTCACTGCAAGGCACAAGTCATCTTTTATGCTGTCACAGTCCTTCATGAAGGCCCACAGTGCAGAAACAGTCCAAAGACCAAGGCCAAAGTGCATTAAGCTATAGGAAGACCCTGGAGAGACCAAAGGACGTGGACTTCAGATGAACAAATGAGAATAGAATGGATTACAGAAATTCTTAAGTTTACTAGGTGGCTTGCAGTCTGCTTAGACACATCTGGTCCCCTAAGTGTTTAAACACATAGAAAGATGGAATCTGAGGTATTGGCAAGCTATGCTCAGCACCACGTAATTCTTAAAACTGTATAGCAAAGCATGGAATGTATTAACTTTTAAAATAGTTACTGAACATCTTGTGAGCAACTGATCGAGGGGTGTTGCCAGGAGAGAAAAAAGTGTCTTTCCATTATAAAGCTAGTGAAGCTGGAGCAATGTTATTTGGATTGTGAGCATGCCAGAGCACTGCAGCATGGGCAGGTATATATATTATGGTGAGGAAGCAGAAAGAAGTTAATCTGATGATGACTAAACTAGGGTACCATACCTGATGTATTAGAAAGGAGCCAAATACTTTCCTGTTGGTCTTCCCAATCCGTCAGCACAGGAATCTTCGCTCTTCTGAATATTCAGATGTGTGTAGGAGAATGGCTAATCCTTCAAACATGCCAGAAATTCTTCTATTAGCTTAACAACACGTGTCAGCAATGAGAAATTGTATTTATGTTGACATATATTTCTTGCAATTCATGAATTCTTGAGAGTTAAAGGCTGAAATATGAAGTAGATTCTAATACAGAGCACCTGTGATGGATGGTTGGCTTTCTCTAATTGTTGCTTATAGTCCTTAAACTGCTTGTCTATAAACTCTAAGACAGTAGAAGAGTGAATCTGCCTTGGAAGCTTTAGGACTTACTACCTTGTATTTATTCTCTTAGCTTCCAGTGTCCTGGGCAAGATGACTTTTTAAAAAAATACTAAAATAATAATTTAAAATGATTTCTTGGCAATCACTTTTACAGTTTAACTGGCAAGGAAGCTGAGTTCAGGGATGCCAGTCAATTTCTATATTCATATATATTCTATATTCACATATAGAGCCCAATATTCAAGGCAAGTACTTCCACAAGTCCTTCGTGAGCACAGTGGCAGTCGGTCACAAAACCACAGATGCTATTTCCATCCCTTGCATTAAGTCAGAGTCTGAAAAGATAAACTTTCTTCTATCAAGGAAACCTGTAGGTGCTGGATTAGTACAATAAATACTGTGGTCCTTTATCCAAACCACCTCCTGCACTGAAAAAGAAACACATAGATGCACATAATGTACCTTTTTGGTTTCTTCTCTCCAATTATGCTAACAAGCTTCATGCTGAGGAAGGATTAAGGCTGATGGACAATCAAAGACAATGCTTCCTTCTTGGTAGAAAGGTGTGAAAAGATATAGGCACTAGAGCTGGAGTTATTAGGCGTACCTGCAGGAGGCCATATGACTAAGTTAGGCTAAGAGAGACTGAAGTATAGAGAGTGCTTAGTCACTTTTCTAAGCTCTTCAATGACATCTTTAACACCTTTTGATTTGAAAGGAAAAGCCACAATGCAAATATTCCCTCAGCAGGTTCTGCTCAGTGTTTGCGGCTCAGCAGGACAGCACAACACCTGGCTGAGTAAAATTCGCAGAGGGAGACCTGCAGTCGCCCTGTCAGCAGGACACAGGCACCTGCAGGAGCTCAGAAAGCAAAGCTGAAGATTAAAGAATTGGGAAGGTCCTATGGAATAAACCCTCCACCGGTTTCTGTGTCCTCTAGGAGGAGAGGAGCGAATTCAAGTTAGAATAAAAAGGAATGTTACGTAAGCCTTCTAATACTTTTTAGCAACTGTATTACTGCATCTTTGGAGCACTTCAAAGACTAGCTGAAGCGAGACGGTCAGGAATAGACAACATTTCTTGTTTAATTGCATTACCAAGCAATTAATGATTTTTGGAGAAGAAATTATACATACATCCTTGTCTTGGTCTTTCATTTAGTCTTTCCTGGAGATATTTTTTTTAATGCTAATAAGAGATGCTTAAAGACTGTATTCATTTTATTTTTAATGTGTAACTTGCTCTTATTATCCAATTCCTTCCTAACTTTGTGCAGTTATTTGGAAGGCAAGAATGATATCTTGCCTGCTCTCCGCCTATATGGGCTATTGGTACTGGTCTGCAAAACCCAGCGGTCTCGAACTGAACTGATCCTAAAATACTGTGTAAACATCTCCCTGCATCGAGGATTTATATAAAGTTACATTCCACATAGACAATGTGAAATACAAATATTGTAGCTGAGAAATGGGTATCTAATACAAATGTTATTAATGTACCTCCCAAAGACTGCTCAGAGGCAAAAGTGACCACAGGGGTAGAGGTAGATGGTTACAGGCTGCCTTCTCTAACATCTGTGTAAATAGTGGAGTGGTGGCCCCTCTAAGTTACAAGGGCTGCAGTTTCAAATATTAAACTACAAAAAAACCCTGTCTGTGACTGTACTAAAGAAATTGCCTCTAGTATCTGTTCTTTTTTCTTTTTGGCTGCTGCTATTAAGAAAAATACCAGGAGACCACCAAGGAAAAAAGGGGCAGGGAAAGGACAGAGGCATAACGAATGCCAAGATAGTTGACAAAGTAGTGGCTCATGCTGTCTGTTCTCTTCATGGAGATGTGATCCTTCGCATGTCGAGAGCACTAATCTCCTAAAGAATAGCTTTGAACCGACCCCAATCATTAAAAGAAGGGTTTTTTCTTTAAAAACAATTATTTTCAGCGAAAGTCCAATACCCTGATTTTTAAAACAGCTAAACAGAACGTTTGGAATAATTTCTGATATTAAGAAGAGAGTTGAAAATAACCTTTAAGTTATCCTTGCTGTGGAGGCAGCAGTAGTCTAGAGGAAGGATAGATGGTTTCAGATGGACAGCTGGAACACTCGAGACCTGTGTTTCATTTGCTGTCTTCAGATTTTCCCGTTAGACTTCCCTGAAAGTCCGCTCACCTGTAACCCACCTACGCCTGACGTTTCCATCCTCCGCTTCTGTTTGCAAACAGGTATCAAAGGTCCCATGTGAGAATGAAGACAGGAGTGTGTTCAGTTTCTAGAGCGTGTCGTTTTAAGGAGATACTGTTTGAATACAGGTTCAGCTTGTGATGTGGGTAGGAAGAGAATGGACTGGAAATCATAAGATCTAGTCAGCATTTCCATTTTCTCTTATTTCCATTTTCCCTTCAGTGGGGATAATCTTACGACCAGTCCGACAGCACCTATATCAGTAGGAAGGACATCAGAGCAAATGAACTTCGTCTGCTTTAAGCAGTCCTGTAACCTTCATGTCAGTGATAACTCCTCATTATGATTCACTTTGCTGTAAACAGCAGTTCTCAGCTGAATTTTCAATACACCTGTGTGAAGTATGTACAAGAAAACAGTAGATTGGAGCCCCCGTGTCAAGCACTGCTGCAACGGTGGTGTTGATTGAACTGCTCTTGTGAACTGAACTAGTGCAGCCCTCCCAGGAGGTGGTTTTGTTTCCATCAGAGGATGTCTGGGGTGAACAACACCGAAGTGCTGTACTGCCATTGGGTGCCTCTTCCCCGTGACTTTCAAACACGTGAGAGGATTTCTTCTGCCTCACACGTGTCATGGCTGCAGAAAATGGTACTGGGTGAGCTGCCTGCTTTCAGCTAGGTGTGCTGTTTTATTGATGAGAACACAAGCAGGTTTTCTACTGCATCACCATTTATCATTTCCCAGCTTTTTAATTGGAAGTTAATGATGTATGGCTCTTCTAGCAACTAAATGAATATTTGAACTGCTGCAAGTTGCTTGAATAGTTGTTCAGCTAATAATTTAAATTATCAAAGATCTTTCCTTATATAAATGGTGAAAATTAAAAATGAATCAACTTGATTTACGTAACGAAAGGCTGCCATCTAATTGATATTTTTCAATAAGAAGACAGCAGTAATTATGCCAAAAAATATTCATTCCTGGAGTTTGAACTATTACAGCAATTTCCACCAGGGGATTTTGCAGTCAGGTTCCAGTTCTGGGCAAAAGTGATTAATGGAATAGTTATTAATCAGAATTAATCAAGGAGTGTTGGGGTGTCGGTGTAGTAAGAGCGATCTGGTAGTACATTAATTATAAGAGGTAGCGTTAGGCTCGTGAGTAACTATTGATTTATATTTTTTATCATTTTCTGTGATGTGAGAGGTCAATTAGACTTAGAGAAACAATGGAGCCTTTCACAGCAGGGACTGTGGCTTCTCTACACTGACATCTTTTGAACCGCGTACGAAGTTCATTAAATGTGCAAAGGTAGTAGTGTTAAAAGGAAGAAAGTGATGGGGTCAGAGGTCACACAGGGTGGCGAGCTGACAGCCTCTCGTGGGTTATGCCATGGGAGCTATGTCACAGTGAGAATTGCCTTTCAGATCGTCCCCTGGAACTGAGGGGAATGAAGTCATGAGCAGCTAATGCTATTGGGTTAATTGACAGGAATAACGAGAGCAGCTTTTGTCTTGCACTGGGTGGGATTGCTATAAACAGAGCGCGCTGTTGGGTTGCATAACACTAGTGAAGTTCTGTCTTAAGTAACAGATGGCTAAATTTTAATATCCACAGTGTTCCAGTAAACAGATATTGAACCAAACGTGTCTGACACTTGTACGGTCTTCTTTCATCTTCTCCCTTCATTTGAGCTGTTGTCAGATATAACCTGTTCAAGTAATTTTCCTTAGCATTCAGGTCTGTCTCCCAGGGGTTAATGTCCACACGTTTTCACAGGAAGCTTGCAAGCAGCTAAAGTTCTCCACTTCATTAAATATCACGACTTTTTAAACATAACTGGGGTGTCTGCTGTCCCTCTGTGCATTTGCTCAAACATTTAACACTCCAAGCAGCTACTGTCTCCTTCAAAAGCATCACATTCAAAGCACGCAAGGCAAGGCAAAAATCCCAGTGCTAAGGACAAGAAGTATCGTGATTTAAGACTTTTTTTGATTCATAATGTTCTAATGATTATGAAACAGCTGAGTAAATCCTGGGTGCTCATCCTGTTTAAATGACTAACGTTAGGAGCACAGCTCAGACGATTTCAAACCGTATTGCCTTCGCTGCATAAAAATGCTAGGTTTTCATCATCCCTGCTTTTGTAAGTTGTCAAGGGGTTTCTCTTCTCGTGAATGCTACAAACATTAATTATGTGCCAGACGTGACTAATTTGCTTGTAGTCTCCATCTCGAAACACCAGCTTTTTTTACTTTTCCATGCTGAAAAGAAAGAACTTGATGTGAAGTCTCCACGTAGCAGTATGTGTCTGATTACTTCAAATTTGGTGTGATCGTTCTTTGATTCCAAAATGAGCTCAGAACTGGCAGAGCAGAGAAGATATATAGGTAGACTTCAAAGCTGACTTTCTTCTTCCATTTTCTCTTCTGACACTACTGTCCCTTCGGTTTGTTTTGCAGAAGCCTGCAGTGATGCATACTTCATCCTCTGACAATGTTAGCTAAAAATGTTAGGAGAAGTATAATTACGCCCTTCTCCTTTCATGTTTTCGTGGTTAAACTGTGAAGATGCTATCATGCCTCGAATGTACAAGAGATGAGCTCTATCAACAGCATTGGTATAGGAGTACTGCTTCAATTAAATAGGCATACAGCTGTAGACAGCTATGCTGGTACTTACACAGCTGAGAGGGTGTGCACTCTGCACACAGAGCTCAGGTCATCGGTGGCAGTCACCTCATTATTCCTTTCAGGGACTCTTCCCTTTTTGTGGCAACATATGGATTAAATTTAAGCCTTCTCTTTGGGCTACAATAACCATCTTGCAAGATTTCACCAATTCAACCTATCTAAGAGCTCCCTGTAATAACATTTTGTGCCGTATGCTGTGTTCGATTTCTCATCTTGAAGGAACTGCCCGAGCTCTCCAGGGTTGTTAAGGCTGATTGTACGACAGCCCTGTGAGACTCAGAAATTCTGCTGTCCAGGCTTTCACAGAGGGACTCAGTCCTGCCTAACGTTTCACAGCTGTGTGGTACAATAGATATCTCAGGACAGGTCTCACGTGTCTCGGCTTAGTATCCGAATTGCTAATCCACCTGCTCTTTTCTGAGGGCTGGGTGCTGTGCTGGTTGAGGTAGGGTCCAGCATGCAATAAATCTTCCCAAATCTATGAAAGCTGAATTACTGGAAAATTCAGCAGACGTAAGGGAGGTCTGATGGCAAAGCAGCTTCTGCTCACAAGTACCAAATCATCTCTGAAGGAAAGCTATATATGCATGTTCAGTAGACAAGCACAGCGCTCTAGAGAGAGACAACTTGACACTTGTATTCACATCTTTCGCAGTTCTCGCCTGCAAGTGATAACTTTTGACACCACTGCCTGCGTGTGAAGGGTACTGATGTCCAGAATAATCTACAGTCCCTGTCCTCATATTGTGAGGCTGCCACCTGAAACATGTATAACCCTTCTAATGAAATAGCTCCGTGGGTTTGCACTCCAAGCTTATGTGATCTAATTTGAAGGCAGGTAAGTGGGTCATTTCTAGTACCTAAGCATGAGCCCTCATCATTAGTGTGCCTGTTATCCAGTGTTGTGTAGCATATCTGCAGGGGTGCAATCTTGCCTCTGGGTGTCCCTGGTATTTGTGGTTACTGATTAGCTGCTGCCGCTGGATCTTCCTGATAAATTTCACTTGCGGGGGCTAAGTCCTGCAGCAGCCTGTAACTGAATGTCTAGTAGCTTCATCGGGAGAGCTAACTCGTACGTTCTCCATAGCTGCTTTTAACAGTTGTATATCTGACTTGTTGAGTCGGATTGATGTGCAAAGCCAGCATTGCCCTCTCTTCACCCGTAGCATAGGTTGTACTTTAAAGCGCTGCTACTTACAAACCATTCCGTTGTTTCCATGCTGGATTTACGCCTGAGTATCAAGTTGGCTGAAAAAGCAATGCAGTGCAAAGGATTATAAAATGAATCTCCCTTTATACCGACCACAAATGAAGTAGATTCTTAGTGGCAAGTTTTTATTCTGAAGTGATCAAAAGGTTTTGCCCTAATACATGTTAACTCATTCCTTTAAAATGTGCGGACACGTGAGTTCAGTTGAGCACAGACCACTGCACGCTAGCACCATGCGTGTTCCCAATGGATGAGCATACACCAGCTCCAGACCATGAGCTGTAACTGCCTGACAGATGTCCCAGTGTGCCACTGCGTCATTATTGCTTCCAGACAAACGCTGGCTCCCGGATCGACCTCCTGATCCACAGATGTCTCTGTGGTGACTCTTCAGCCAAGTGCTGAAATAGTTCATGTTCATTTAAGTCTGATAAATGCCTGGTGTCTGTCACAGAGACCACTTTGACATCCCATGGCAGCCTGCTTTTCAAACGGTCTGTAGATTTATAGCCTTCAGCAGATATGTTGTTTCTATCAGGAGACACGGAGCTTTCCCGACTACTCTTGCCTGTCTCACTTCTGAAGCTTCTCGTGAACAGCATCTCTTACTTGACAACGTAAGCTGAGGTAATCACTTAGTTCTTCTGGAGAAAAATTCTGTTCTGCATCTCAAGGATGTTTTTTTTTCCAAATTTAAAGAGTAGTTCTGAAGAAAGGACTTCTTAAGTAGAAAGCTTTGATACTAAGATTACAGCTCGGCTGTAAGGTGCCAAAGGTAGAAAAACACTCGCTACTTCACACATGATCAGTTCTCTATGCAACTTTCTATTGTTCCTCAGGCTGATGTCACAGTTTGTCCACCTGCAAGTCCCTGACTGCCTTGTTTCAATGTTCTGTAAGAACTTTGTGCGCGTTGCCTCCCCGCTCTATGAGTGTGTCCTCAGCGTGAGGAGAAATGAGTTCATTTATTTGCTAGGAACACGACATCCCAACAGGACTATGGGGTTGGTTCCAGCCCTGTCTCACTCTTTCATTAAAGCATAGTGGTGTATGAAGGAAGGGGAAAAATGTAGTAAATACTCTTTAAACTTCCATTTTCAATATGTTGTTTAGCAAGGAATGGTTGGACTGGATGGTCTTTAAGGTCTTTTCCAGCCTCCTCATTACTGTGATGCTGTGAATGTGACAACATCCACAGATTTCTTACTGAAGTTGTGGAAACTGGTGCATGTGATTGAAGTGATTCGTGTGCCTGATGGTCCCAGCCCTCCCCACCTTTTCACAGAGATGGAACCAGTTATACCTAGTAGGTTGTGCCACTCTTGAACCAGATCTTCAGGTTTGCTTTGAATTTTAAATTGTTCAACAGAACAGGGACCACAATGTGTTGATTTTTTTGAAAGCGTCTGTTTATCATCACACTCCAGGAAGAAAGAGGTTGAGTTATTAGTCTACGCTATAACTGTACTCTATTCAATTTAAAAAAAGGATGGTCTACCATCTGCAGCAGAGTCCTACTGAAAGAAAATGACCTTCAGGGTATCTATTTTCAGATTGTCCCTCTGTCACTGTTTGTGAAAACAAAGTGGGAAGAGTTGCAGACTCTCAAAGTAAAAACCAGTGTGCGCAGTGGTACCCAAAACCTGACAGAAGCAGACATGCTCCTGCCCTTTTGCACCTTTATAAAACATAATACCAGAAAATAGAGGCTTTGGGATTGTGGCATTCTAAAATGTCACATTGAAAACTCAAACAGGTAAAACTTACAGGTCTCTCTTTCTTCAGGTATTGGAATTAAACCACTTTGAGTTACTTCTAGATAGATAGATGTGAGTACTGTGCAAACTACCCCTTGACTTGATGGCCTGACCCTGGTCTGGTCTGGTATTTAAAAGAAGTTATGGAGTAAACTATTTGCAAGGACTGCTTTTCACTACTTTTTTATTATCTAGAGTTGTCTTACATTCCATAACACGATGGGAAGCAACTAAGACACATCAGCAACGGTGGCAATGCCTCAGAGCTGAAAAGCATTACGTTCTGGAACACTAATGGATATGGCACTGCAGCCTAACAATTCCACAGGAAACAAACTGGCTCTCATTACAGTGAAGCTTCATCTAATAGCTTCTGCATACTTCATGGTGGAAAAAAAAATACATACAAATGTCCCGAGCCTTTTGGAAAGGCTGTGACCTGCATGATATTTAAAAGTCCACAGGAGTATATAGGAATGAACACAGCAGTTGTTTCCTCATACTATGTTATTACAAAGAGAACTGGGGGTCAAATTGCATGAATGATAAATGGAAGGTGCTTGAAATGAGTTGGTTCTTTTTTGAACATTATACATTGACCTTGGCAGTTTTGACAATTACATCCATCATTTCTAACAATCCATTCCAGAACACCCGTCTGTTCTCTAATGTGGCCAAGTAAACAGGATTTGTGAATAAACGAATCAAAGATTGATCTCCTGTACCTCTACAGTGACTAACAGTTGGCTTCTTGGTGCAAGATTTTCATTCCGCGAATTATGCGGAGATCATAATTCACCATGGCACGCCTCTGGACACGCTTTAAACTTCACTCACGAGGTCTCCAGAGTTGGCTTCTAAGTTTGATAACCAAAATGGAATAGAACCATTAAAAAGCACATTGTACACAGCAAAACTGTGTTTTGTTGGCTTAGTGTGACACCCTCCCCCAGCAATGGAACTTGCTGAAGACAGAAGTGGGACGTATAGGGTGGAAACACTTATCTGCCCTTGAACATCCATGTTCTAAGCCATGCAGAAAGCAACAATAAGCATTTCTGCTTGGTATTTACAGCCAATGTGGCTCAGACTGACTGTGCAAGCAGGCTTCATAACCCCTGCATGCTTATAACCCCGGTGTGTAACAGGGAGGTATTGCTGAGTGATACCTTCTCCTGGTTGAAAACCATCATCTTCACATGAGAGGTGCTATTAGCTGTGTACGAATGCAGAAAGACTCGCGTATGTGTGCTTGCTGTATGATGTCCAGCATAATTCCACTAAATCTTTATCAAAACAATGTGAAAAGCCATTCAGGCACCCATTCCTAGTTCAGTTTAACTGCCACAGAGAGGTGTTGCCCACCTCTATTTTCTGTTTTTCCCCTCATATTTTCTCAAGTCTGTATTTACCAAGAGTCTTCCCTATGTCTCATGACATAGAAACGGTTCCTCTCTAGTGGCACATCTGGCATTTGGTCTCAGAAACCACATGGAGTGCCCTTGGATGCATGAGAATACATGTTATTGCACGGGCTCTGCAAAGAGATGTCATGTCCAAATTCTTCTCTTGGGAAATAACTAGTCACAGCTTAGACCATGGTGGTTTCAACGCTGCTGCCTGCAGGTAAACCAGCTGAGGTGGAGTATCCTGTAGTTCATGGGGTGTGTTCCATCAGTCATTGTGCTCCAGACAACTTTGTGTTGTGAACAAGGCTTTAAAAGCCTCCTTGAAGGAGGAAGCATTGGCTTCCTACATAAAATTGCCTCGTCCCTAGGTTTTGAGGAACAACACCAGGAAAATGTAAAATTGTTTGTAAAAGATGTTTTAAGGCTTTTATTTTTGGTGGGGGGAGGAGCTGGAATGAAGAGACTGATGAGTGAACTGCTCTTCTGTTAGAGCAGAAAGCTACCTCCTGTAATTCTAATCAGGTAGAACTCTTTCATTTTACACCACGACCCAGGAATTTTCTTTTCCATGCGTGGCTCCCAATTCCTTTGTTTCTTCCAACATTTAGAAGCAAAATCCTTGATGCATGCATTCTGGGCACTGAAGTGCAGTGCTCTGGGTCTTGGGTATTATATCAGGTGTTTATGGTTTCCTATAAGCTTAATACAAAAGTGGGTAGGAAAGCACATAGACCAAAGAGAAGCATCTCACTCGTAATCCTAAATGCTGTGAAGGCATCCTTGTAACTCAACAGTGGCCAAAATTTATCAGCAGCAGCGTTCCTCCCCTCCTTCACCTCCTCTTGCACAGAATGAACTATAAAAAGACCGAAATGGTGATGTGACAAAGAATTTAAATAGATTGCAGCAGGTGGTATCACAGGTGCCTGCTTAATTCCTGTTGACAGAGTCTGAAACTCAGTGACAGGGAAGGCTGGAGATTCCCTGACTGCTGTTCGGAATTAGGGTAGGGTGAGGGGAGCCAGATTAATGGCTCTATCTCGAGCCATGAGCCTATTAGAGGGGATTATTATTATTAGTGGAATTAGATGTACTGGAACAGACCACGAGTCCATCCAGTTGAGTATCCTGTGATTAGAAGAGGCAGGCACTGACGTGTTAAAGGAAGGGCTGTGGCATTCCATTGCACCCCTCTTGATAAAGGCAAAATGGGCAAATCTGTGCTGTCTATTCCTTGCTGGGACAGACACGGGGATCGCTTCAGCAATCTGCTTACAACTGGCTAATGCAACCACAGAAAAGTTCCAGTTGAGACAAGCTTAGTGTGGTTGCTGCTATGGAACAGCTCTTCTCCAGCCCACCAGCAGCAGGTGAATTTGCACCATAAGGCTTCCGGTTGGGAGCATCAAATGTCGGTCCGTGAAGGACATGCATGGAGCCCTCCTACCAGATGGGGTGCTTTGCTAATCAGTTAAATCTGCTTTAGCTGATCTTTTCATAGCAGAGATGCAAAACAGATATGTTTGAGCAGGATGGGAATATCCAGCAGCCAAATATAAAGACATCCCCTTAGATTGTACCACTGAAACAAGGAGTATGCCTACATTAATTTTCAAAATCGAGGCAAATGTGTGCCTTTAGTATACGTGCCTATCTTTTTGTGAGGATTGCTTTAATTTCTGGTAGCAATAACCAGTTAACATTTTACTGTGGTCAGCTGGAAACAGCTCCTGCGCTGCCTATGCCCTGCGCTCCAGGCACCTGTCTGTACACAAGCCATTCAGGGCTGAATTTGGCTATGTGAGCCTGGATGAGCTGTGGCATGGCCAAGCTGCTCCAGAATGCACAGCTGTGCTCCAAGGAGATCCTGTGGTTTGGAAATTGCTAGAAGCACTGGACAGGGAAACTGCTATTTGCTTGTGACTGGGGGGATTTTTTCCTGGCCCCCTCTGTGTTGTGTGCCTGCCTTATCCCTCGGATGCAAAGAGCATGGAGAAAATGACCGAAAACATGTTAGAGGACTGAAATTTAAGTATAATTTATCTATCTTAACCTCTAGGTCTGAGGTGACATGCCACAAAAACTAAGCTTTACCTAGGTAAATGTATTACATACATTAATGTATGTAATAGAAGTTAATAGAATTAATGTAGTAGAATATTACATGCATTAATGTATGTAACAGAAATTAATAGAATTAATGTATGTAATAGAAATTAATAGAATTAATGTAGTAGAGTATTACATGCATTAAGGTATGTAACAGAAATTAATAGAATTAATGTATGTAATAGAAATTAACAGAATTAATGCATGTAATAGAGTATTACATATATTAATTACATATTACATTCATGTATGTAATAGAAACATGCTTATGACATGTCCTGAGTCTGATGTCAGGAGCATAGTCTGTCTTAAAGGGGTTGCACTTTACTGAACAAGGTAGTCTTGACCCATGCATAAAACTGCACGGAAAATCAGGCTTGCATATACAAACCACTGGCTCTTTCTTAAGACTTTAACTTAATTCAGATGTCTGAGCAGCAATTGGCTTGAGGCTGGAAAGCGCAAGGAAAGTTTTATCTATGCTTCCATAGAAATGAAGTCAGGTTTTCCAGATCCACTGATACTGCTGTGGCTACACCTCACATAGGCAGGGCTGAACTAGTTTCTAGTTCCACAATTCTGACACCACTGAGCAGTTACGCTGACTCAAAATAGGTTTGTGACAGCAAATACTGAACGTGTCACTGCACATTGACCTCGATACTTAAGATACTCAGCTAAAAGTACTAGGGGCTTCATCTGGTGGTGCCTAAGTCATCTACTTAGAATTAGTTCAGCGTAGATACAATTTTTTAATTGTTGGATTTATGTGCCTATATAATGACTCGAAGGATGCTACTTTCCTCTCGGGTATAGATTATGTTGTATGCGCATAGGGATGGATATGGTAAGACCTGTACACAAAAGAACACTCCTATGGTGTAAGAGGTGTCAAGAAGAATGTGCCTCTGGTTGTGTTTGTGTTTGTATTTGTTTTAGGAGAAATGTCTAGAGGCTTAATGTGTAGAGTCCATTTGCTGTCAAATGTAGAGCTATTGCATTTTGATGATGAGTGTTAAGAATTCTCATGCCAATGTGCCCTGATGATTTTCATCATCTCTCCCTTTTGAAAAGAACAGCTCTTTTTCACTTGAGCCATCCTGTACTCACTAGGAAGTGCGATAGATGTTGTTTTGACGTAGCATCTCTATCTGGTGTAGATGGGTATTTCTGGCTATTGGAAGTCTGAGAATATATTTGAAGCAAGAAAAGCAATAACTGCTGTGTCATAAAATCCTTTAGTTTTAAACTCTCAGCGCCAACTTTCAGAAATGGTCTGGCTAGTGTTGGTTATAGCAGCACACAGTATAAACATCCATTAAAAATCACTTGAGATGAATAGCAGGTTATTTTATTGTGATATTTAATTCCTTAAGCTTAAAATGGTTGATTTTCCTTCAACCTGCACAAATTGTTGTCAGGGATTTGCTCCTCAGCTGCTGCAAGTTTGCATAGCTTATCTAAGCTTGATGATGACATGAAATTAATAATTTAGTCAGAAACCACTGTTGTAACAGAACATGCATGATTCTGAAAAACAAATTCCAAGCAGGTTTTCTCTTTCAAAGAAGCAGGCAGTTACCATGGTGATGGGAACTGTGCAAGAGCTAGAAGAGTCAGAACAATGCATGACTTCAAAGTGCTCCCCTTCCCACCAAAAATGTCACTGCTCCCCGTTCCCCAGAAATTCCTCTGCATCAAATAGTCTGTGCCAGCACACCAGAGGGGTCCTAAACAACTTCTGCACAAGAAGAAAGTACAGACCTATGTTTTGTTAAGCCAAGTCTATGTGTCTTCTAAAACTTGCAGTTGCTTTGGAAAGTCTTCTGCCAAAGCCAGCTATCCTCGCAGCTCGGGATTACTGCCACCCAAAACCAAAAGGAAGACAGCTAGTTTATGTTTTTGGGAGTATTATCCTTCCGACTCTGATTTAAACAGTAGTCAAGGCACAGATGTAATGGTAAAACTAGGAAGAAATAATACTTGTTTTCAAAAGGATTTATTTTAGCGTAAGATTTAAGACCAACTTTTGTCCTGACTCTCGCTTACAACAGCATCAAGGAGGAAGCAACATGATGCGAGTCAGGGTGGAAATAGCCCCGTGATGGAAGCTCTGAACAAGGAAGAGGCCTGGAGCCTTGCAACAAAGAAAGAAATATCTGTAGGCAGAGGGAGGGATATAATTTCACTCAATAGTAGAAAATAAGCAGTGAGCTCTTGGAAAGGTGGCATTGAGTGTACAGTTGTTGTTCTCCCAATGCAATACTTACCAGCAGTGGGAACAGATGGTGCATTACACCTCCTCCCCAAAACAACCCATCGTCTCAGCTCCTACCCACCAATCTCCACACTGCAAAAGAAGCAGTGAGCTTGGAACGGAGCTTCTTCATGCGGACTTTGTGTTGGTTTGTTTCCACTGACATGATTTCTAGACCGTTCCCATTAGTGTTATGTCTAATAATCATGTTGCCTTTAGGAGAAGGAAGGGTCTTGAGGAGGAAGGGACACGCTGAACACACATCCAGTTCTAGAAGCTCAGAGAGACGTGAAGGTTAGGCTCAAAGCTGTCCTAGAGCCTTGCTGTAGTAGATTTCACCAGTGAATCTACTAGAGGAAAATGCATCAGTACAAATCAGTTTCTCTTGATGTGCTGTGTTTTAAGACACATGCGTACCACAAAACCAGAGCAGTCAAATCACTCCAACACTTTCTACCTCCTTGTAAAAACATCTCTTGGACTTTAACAGAAATACTGCATTAAACAGACGTGCACCCCTTTTATCCCAACGGCAACCGCATTGTCCAGGCTCCAAGACACCTGAATCCGAGTTCATGGGGTCAATGTGAATATTCTGAAACTTTGATTTTACTGTAAGTAAACATCTGGACTTGAAAAATTGAAGCACGTGTATCATACTCACACTGCAGCCTTGGGGAAAAGCAGTGGAAGTCAAAATCTTTCCTATTCAGTGATGCTTATGGGTTAGAGTTTTTTTACTTCAAAAGTCTTTACTGCCCAGCAGCTTTTTTAAGGATGCTTCAAGGTTATTGCTCTTGTCTTTTGGATCATTATACCGGTGGTTTCTGGGCAACTTGTTCTCCGTATCTCTGTTCTGCTATGCGTTTCTGTGATACCAGGTCACACGAAGTTAAAAAACCAGGTGGTTAATAGAAGAATATTATCCAAAACAACTTGTTTTTTACTTTATACAGCTGCAACATATAAATAAATATCAGAGAAGCACTTGCTCTGCATATGACAATAAGGTGCAGATTAGCAACTGCCTCCTTATCAAGAAGAAAGCAAACTAATCATCCTCTTTGTTATTGCCTTCCCACCGTTTCCTTTGGTGGCTGGATGCGATGGGTACCTGTGCTACAGGAATCTTGGATCGTACGGTGGGTGTAGAGCACCCTCTACTTTCTTTTGATCAAATAACACTCCTGGTCTTGGAGAGAAGGGTGTGCAGGAGGAACATCGATACTGTTTTCCTGCAGGTTTTTTTGTACTGAAATGAGAAGAAAGGGGTTGTCTATAGGGTTCATTAACTGTTGGCCTCTACTGGCAGTAACCCATGTTATATAGGCCACCATTGTGACATCCACAAAAGAAGGAGGCAAAGTCTAGAAGGAGAATATCCACTCTGAAGTTTCCCACCTTCCCTGAACTATATCTGCAGAGCCACCCCAGGAGGGGAGAATGTGGCTTTGAAAAATAACACCTTTGTTATTCCAAGTGTTAGAGATGAAGCAGAGTTTTCAGATGGCCCCAAGGTTTTTGCACCCTTCGCCAAACACAGATGGGAACTGGACTCTTTGAACTGCTTTGAAAATCTGTTACCGTGCATTGCTGTGGGGCCTGTGAAGCAGCCACTGCTAACTTCTGTCTGCCTGCAATTTTTACGACCGTGTGATGACAAGGGATTAAATAGCTTCATTTTAGAAGCAGACAGCTTTTAAATGTAAAAATGAAAACCAAAATAAAACAAAAAGCCCCATCATTCCTCGCTCAAGGCAAAACCTCAATAGATGCTGAGGTAATGTTTCAACGAATGAGGTGAATCCTGAAGTAAAAATGAGAGCAATTTAGAACTTTTAAAATCATATCTTAGGCAATGGTTGCAAAAAGCTTTATGATCTTAGTACGCTGGAATCCAGATTATCCCTGCTTTCTCAATTTGGAATCTATGGGAAGTGTGGTATATGATGGTTCCTTATAGTCTTTCTCTCTAGTGCTTGTAATTTACATGGAATTATTATAGAGATGCAGAAGAAATTTGTCACTGTATTCATAAAACGAATCTTCTTTTACTTATCTACCTTAACTGTGCATTGATGGCAAATAGCATGGAGCTTTCTATAAGAAAATAAGTTCTTTAGAACTGGTATTGCATTTTATTCTTTCAGATGTGCTCATTACAACTGCTCTAGGTGTATTAGAACACTTCTTCTACCATTATCTTAGATATGGATTTTAACTAGCAATACACTGTATTTTCATGTTTTCCTTTATCCTGTGAGTACTTAGTTGATCTGTTGATAACATGATCTGTTGGTAACATCTTATCATGGATGTAATATAATCAGTCAGATTTAGTGTTTTACCTTTATTCTGTAAGACTGCTCTCAGATACATGAATGAGATTAAACACTACAGATGTCACATGCTTTTCATGAGTGTCACAGCTTTGGGCGAATCCAATGGCATACAAAACAGCTGGGGTCAGCATACCCGTCTGATAATGTGGCTGCATTCTGCTGTCTTTTTGTCTGTTGTAGATATAAAAGTCATGTTGTCTTCTCCCCCTCTACTCTGCACTAGTGAGACCACATCTGCAGTGTTGTGTCCAGTTCTGGGCCCCTCAGGTCAAGAAGGACACAGAGCTGCTGGAGGGTGTCCAGCATAGAGCAACAAAGATGCTTTCCCTTACGAGGAAAGGCTGAGGGAGCTGGGTCTCTTGAGCTTGGAGAAGAGGAGGCTGAGGGGTGACCTCATTAATGTCTCTAAATCTCTGAGGGGTGGGTATCAGGAGGATGGAGCCAGGCTCTGCTCAAGGTCATCTGGTGATAGGGCAAGGGGCACTGGGTGCCAGCTGGAACAGAGGAGGTTCTGTATCAGTATCAGCAGGAACTTCTTCCCAGGAAGGGTCCCAGAGCACTGGAACAGGCTGCCCAGGGGGGTTGTGGAGTCAGGAGACGTACTTAATCCTCCTGGCTGTGTTCCTGTGCCACTCGGTCTGGGTGATCCTGCTGTGGCAGGGGGATTGGACTGGATGATCTTTCAAAGTCCCTTCTGATCCCTTATCATTCTATGATTCTATGGTAGAGATACAGAAGCATCAAGAGACACTGCTGATTCAGACCTGACTCTTCACAGTCAGAGATATTTTTCTAAGTCTTGGAAGAGATTTTGAGTCTAAACCAGAATGAAATGCTTATTTTTTGGTGAAAGTGTGTTATGAAAGTCACTCTTCCTGGCGTGACGCTCCATCTAGCACTTCCAATACCCTGTTAAAGAAAATGAGATGGAGCTCGGCAAGCCTTTCTTACTGCTCATCTTTCCAAGCTGACTAGTCCTAGAACTATGAATGACATTTTCTCTAAGGAAGTCACAGAATGTGATTGATACTGTTCATAGCTTGGAGAAATGTCCATTTGCATCAGTAGCTAACATGAGATGAGACTTTGAGGTTACCAGACTCGACAGAGACGGTAAAATTGGTCATTGTGAGTGGACTAGTGGGAAGTAATCATTTCCACAGTTTTTCCTAACACTGCCTGTGAATCAGCAGGTTGAAACTTCTGAGCTACTTGTTGTTCCAATATATTCAGGTTTATTTCTTTAAGTTGGTTTAGGATCCTTTTGAATACTACCTTAATATGTAAATATTCTGGCATCTATTAATTCTAAAGGTCACCTGTCTGATTTTTCTCCTTTCTTTGGATTGCAGCAGCTCTTTGAAGAGTGTTAATTGATTGTAATTTAGTTAGTTAATCAATTTCAGTGGGACTGATTCTTAGTTAACATGCAGGAGTTGTTTGCTTCAAGGCAGTTCATGGAAGTGGTGAAAAATACCTTAGGGTCAATTGTTTATTTTCAGAGTTTAAGTGGGTTTGGAAGGAATAAGTATGGGCAGGGTATGGTTCCTTCATGTGTGCTGGAGGGTAGTCTCGATGTTACACTGCTGAAATGGGTTAATATTTTACAAGGGTTAATATTTCCTCTGGTAATTAAAAATTAAAGATGGGGAGCATGTGGATTGGGCTGCTTTGGGATCAGCTCTTCTAAAACCTGTTTATACCTGATATTTTGGCAGCATTTAAGACTGGATATTAAGAGATATTAAGATTTGGCAGCATTTAAGACTGGATATTAAGAGATGGATATTGGTGTCTTGACAGCTTTGAATGATCAATCCTGTTCCTTGATGATGAATCTATAACCAGAGTGCCAAGACTTCTTTAGAAGCCTCATGAAATCCAAAGGATTTCTGCTCAAGGACTCTCATTTTGCTGTGATGGTCTAGGTTCATTTGAGTAGGACAGCACGTTAAAGCGTTTGCAGTAAAAGGTTCAGCCATGTAATAAGCTTTACGGGCAAATTTTGGCCACCTTGGTAAGCAACCCTCATCTACGCAATGAATTTGGAACAGGATAAGTCTGTCCTCTCCTACTTCTCCAGGGCACATTATACATTAGCTGAAAACAGGCTAGCTAATACAAGATGTTGTGGCTAAAACAAAAGCAAAGTTCATTATAATTTGGAAGATTATATAGCTTTAAAAATCTTTGGCAGGTAGACATTTGAGTCCACCAACATGACCTGCCCGTTACCGATCGCTTAGCACAGCAGGGACTTAAGCAGAACTGTGTGCATTGGTCTATAAGTGGGGCTACTTAAATTCAAAGCTCGTGTTTATTTCCTAAACTTCAAATAAGCTGCAAGGCCGGCTGTTTCCTCTCCCCAGTGTCTGTTTTGCTGGATTTCAGGAACTTGCTGTTCCTTTTTTCCCATGACACCGGCTATCTATGCAGAAACACTCAACGCTGGCAGATGTTCTCATGAATGAAATACCAAAATTCTTAGGAGACATGGAAATTACTTCTGACCCAGAGGTATGGGTGGCTCACGGAGAGCAATGCCCTTAGCAGGAAACGGCAAGAAAGGTGGTTAATGTGAATCCCACATTTCTGCTAGGAAGGGAAATACAGGGGTATCGATGAATGAAATGAAGTCACACAAAGAAATTGTTTGAGCTAAATAGAACAGATATCATGCAGGGGAGAACTATGAATTCAAGGCACCTGAGCACAAATTGGAACCTCTGCAGATGAAAGGGGAGGAAGGGAGAGAAAGGAGTAAAGTTTATCTAAAATAATGATTGAAAATGAAAAAGAATGCGATGTTATGCAGTGAAGGAGTGAGTGCAGCAGCGGTGCACGACTCCTGGGCTCTTGTTTCTCTTTATGCTGCCCTCACTGTTCCGCTCAAACCTGTGCCTGCTCACTGATACCATGCACAAGCACTTCTTCCTACGCTTCTAGGACACTGGACCCACCATAACCATCATGGATGTCTGAGATGCTCAGCTTATGCTTTAAGGCATGAATGATTATCTGACATCTAATTGAAAACCACATCAATTGAAGACTCAGTGGCTGAACTTCCAACTCAGGCTATCTCCATACTTCCACACTGAAAACCTTTCTACCCAAGTGAAGACAATCTGATGCAGATGATAAAAACAGCGAGAGAGGAGCAAAAGCAGAGGCAGTCATGTTGGTGCTGAAGGTCATGGTGTCAAGCCCTAAGTGCTGCCCTTTGTGCAATTTGAAAGGGAGTTGTACTGCCCCTGGAACACATCCTGAGCGCTTTCTTTTTGGGTACAACACTACTGGAATCCCCTGGGCAGTTAGGAGATATATATGGACTGGAATTTTCAGGAGAGAAATCCACAACATTATCTTACTATTATTGGGGGGAGGGAAGAAAGTAGACTGGTTCTAACTTGCTAACACCCAGAAACAAACAGGAGTTACGGCAAAGTAAAGCACCCTCCCTCTGATCTTGTCTGCCTCAAAACATCACAGGTGCCTGACTCATTTTATCAACTTTTCTGTTGTTAAGACAAGCAGGAAATTCAAGAACAATATAATTGTCAGTGTGATAAACGGGAAAGCAAAATGCTGTTGAACAGTAGAGGACACCGGGTGCTGTTATGGCCTATTGTTGCTATGAATAGAAACACCCAGACACCAATTAACATCTCATTGCTATGATTACTTGCTACAGTATCTGTTCTACTAATCAAACTTGCACCTTTTTTTGCTCATATTTTGATTTCAAGAAGTTATACCAAGAAGAGATTACATTTATCTCAAATGCAAATAAATGTGAGGCTTAAGGAGCTAATTAAGTTTATAACCACTGCGAATAACATTAAAACGAAAATTAAATTGCTTGGTTTGGAGGAAAAGCTTTTACAAAGCGTTTGTTGAATACACGTAGAAGAAATTCTTCTCGTGTTCTGTGCTATCTTTCCAGATGCCTATCGTATGTGACTCCTCGCTTTTTTATTTCACTAAGCCCTTGGAGAGGGTGTGGAGTCTCCTTCTTAAGAGACTCCAAACCTGCCTGGATGCACTTCTGTCTGGTCTGACGTGAGTGATCCTGCTTTGACGTGGAGGCTGCACTAGTTGGTCCCTTCTAAATCCTTTCTATTCTGTGATTCCATGATTTTAGTCTTCACAGGAAGAACTGACTATTGAGCACACAATATGTAGGGTGTGAGAGCTACCTGACAGTAGCCTCCTATAGCTTCTATAACGTTTTGAGCATGGACTAGAGTGGTGAGGGGGAAAGGGGCTGGAAGGGAAGCCCTACGAGGAGAGGCTGATGGATCTGGGTCTGTTTAGCCTGGAGAAGAGGAGGCTCAGGGGTGACCTTATCGCTGTCACCTAAAAGGGGGTTGGAGTCAGGCGGGGATCGGTCTTTTCTCCCTGGACACTGGAGACAGGACAAGGGGTCACAGTCTTCAGCTCCATAGGGTGTGGTTTTCAGGAAAAGGTTTTTCACTGGCAGAGTGATCCGGGTTTGGAATGGGCTGCCCACGGAGGTGGTGGAGTCACCGTCTCTGGAGGCGTTCAAGGTCAGGCTGGATGAAGTGCTGAGTGGCATGAGCTAGATGTCAGATGTTAGGGTTACTGGGTTGGTTTAGGTTGGACTGGATGATCTTTAAGGGCTTTCCCAGCCTCATCAGTACTGTGAGACTGTGATACTGTGACTTTCTGTTTTGTAAAAGTTAGAATAAGATTACAACTATTTAGTGAATAATTGCTCCAGGCAAAGAGACAGAAATGAAGGATGAAGCACACAAGATATTCCTTCTCACTTTTCTTTTTTAAATTTTCAGTGGTCATAAAAGGCTCCAGATTGAAAGCCCTGAAAAAAGACAATTTCTGCTAACGTGTCAGGCTTGTCTCCACCTTCCCACGCACTACGCATCTTGTCTCTGGTCCAACAGACTGCTAAGTCATCCATCTAAAGCCAAAGAGTAAACAAGCGTAGTTCAGAAGACCCTTAAGTGTCTTGCTGGGTAACCTTACTCAGTTTCTTGAGAGGCTGAGCCTGTCTTCCAGCAGTACCTCCACTAAAAGGCTACCCAGACTGCCTTCTGCTGGAAGCAGGTCTGGCTGGCACAAGCTTTGCAGCAGCTTGCTGCCCAGGAAAGCTGTCTGGCCCAGACCATCTCCCTCCTCCCGAGTGGGCAATATTTCTGGCTGCAAATCATTCCTCTGCTTGTTTTTAGTGAAAACAAATTTTGAGGGAGAAATGGGCACTCGTAGTCCAGAACACAAAAGCGGGGGTGACATAATTTCTGCCTGAAGAGCGGCCGCGTGGTGGGTTGGCTCAGCTTATGCTGCTTCTACTCGCTCTGTCTACTCTCCCCTCTGTGGAGCAAAGGCAATCAGTGTGGCACGCACACCGCCTCTGCAGCTGGCTCGGGCTCTGCCAGGGCACAGAGGAGCGAAGCAAAGCTGCTGATGCACTCTTTGTGTCTGTAAACGTGGAGAGAAGGTTGGGGCATACCTTCCTTCTTGGTTCCTACCTACTGTGTTTAAGATTCGATGACAGCACAGTCACTCAGAGGAATCCATGGCAATAAATCTTCTCTTTTGACTTGCCTGACGGGGTACAGCTGCCCTGGGTGGGCTGAGCAGTTTTCTAACAGCTCTGTTCCTGTAAGCTGGATATGACAAATACGTGGGGGAAGCTGATGTGATGGAAATAGTGGTCATTTCTTGCCAATCCCTAACACAGGTCTTTATCGACGTCACTGGGGTTTGGAGGGCATGAGATCCCCTGCAAGTGTTTCAATGACTAGAATGTTTTGAATTTTGGAAGGTGCTTCTGATGAATTCTTTTGAAGCTGTAGACGTGGAAGAGCAGTGTTGAACGCGGTGCTTAGATTTAGATCTATTTTTTTTATAGAGCAGCTGACAGGTTTGCTGGATTAGTGTTTATAATACTTATTGACATCCCATGATACCTTCCCATAGCCGAACAGAGTTTAGATTGACTCTGGAGTATTAGCACTTGATGAAGGTAATCTGTTTTCTTGGCTGAAGCTCACAAACAAAGCAGTTAAATCCCCATTACAAATGGCTAAACGGGGACCCATTAAACTTCTTATAGGCCTGTCTCATTTCTACAGCCCCTGAAACATTTATAAAGGGCACTGTTAAAAATTTACAGAACCTTGAGAGAGTGACTTAAGCCAAGCTACTCAGTGCGCTCTACCTGAAACAGGCAGTACTCCTTCAAAGAGTAAATTAAAAGTAGTTAGGTGCAACTTGCGTTGACTTCGCGTAACCGTACGGTCTCGTCGTGATTTATTTTCAAAGTTTCCTAGAGAAATAAACGTCACAGGTAGAAAGAAACAATTCCTGCTGAAGCTGCCTAGAAGGCACCGGGGTTGGTTATTAATAGTCAAACTGTCTTTGTTAATGTCTGTTTCAATTATTAGTTCTCCAATCACCCCCCTTTTATATGGGAAGTCACACTGGAAATCGTTGGCACCAAATTTGAGATTAATATGGTAATAGTGGATGTATCATGCTAATGAGAATTCTCATATTAAGAAATATAAGTCACATTATTTTAATGATTCTACTGGCATCAAACGATGGAAGCCACAAAGTTATTTTTTTAATGAATCAATCCCCACAGGCATGAACTAATTGTGTGAAAACTGTTGGGCTTTGTTTTCTTATTCCAGTAAAAGACAGCCCGCATGGAAATGATAGTTTTCACTGGTTCGGCTGATGTTCTGCAGTAAGGCTGCCTCTTCTGAAAGCCTCGAAAGAAATCTGGAGTGTGTGTGTGTGTGTGTGTGTGTGTGTGTCGGGGGGGTGAATCGAGCCCCCCGATGCCCGTCAATAACAAGGTGATAATTAGAGAAAGCGAAACCTTCATTAGGCCACGAATTATCTGAGGTGCCTGGGCAAACTGTCACAGTGAGGATGAGCGATTCCTGTAAGAGAGGCTGGACCTCAGGGTGTGGGGATGGCAGCGTTTGTTTCTATCTATAGGGACACGGTGCTGGGAAGGGGGGTGGGATGGTCAAAAATAGAAAAACCTGGCTTGGTTCAGTCTGTGCTCAGTGTTCTGCTGGAGTATTTGAAAAAATACATAATTAGCATCAGATTTTAAGTATATCCTTAAGAAATTATATTTTAAGGAATATATTAAATGTCTTAAAATATATTATATTTTCTATATATATGTTCA
>VZRI01005634.1:0-14454 GCA_013397515.1 Upupa epops | reverse complement strand
TAGGAAATATCTAGTGAAGATGGGGGAATAAGACAGCAGGCTGTGTATATTTTCCCGTTCCTGTGAATTTTGCTGATTTCCAGACGGTCACCTTTGAGTATGTTCATCAAACACCAAGAATTGCACCGTCTGCCACGCTTACACATTTAGCGTGGCTAATAGTTTCTGCCTGTGAAGCTCCAAGGGGGCACCTCATGCTTGTTTCCTTCCTTCCCGTCTTTGTGTTGCTCTTTGTCAAGCCCAAGACATCAAGGCCTTCTACAGATCTTTGTGGGTCCTGTAGGTCCTCCAAGGGCTTGTTCTACACCCGCATCCTTTTCAAGTGAGGAAGTGGATGATTAGACACAGGACGAGAGGTGTAGGAGATGAATAGCAGCATCAGAAAAGGAGGATCCATCTTGACTGTCCTTGCTGTAGGACAGTCCGATATCCAGAGAAGGGCAACTAGAATGTGAAAGGGGCTGGAAGGTCAGCCCTGCGAGGAGAGGCTGATGGAGCTGGGTCTGTTTAGCGTGGAGAAGAGGAGGCTCAGGGGTGACCTGATCGCTGTCTCTAACTACCTAAAAGGGGGTTGGAGTCAGGCAGGGGTTCGGTCTTTTCTCCCTGGACACTGGAGACAGGACAAGGGGTCACAGTCTTCAGCTCCATCAGGGGAGGTTTAGACTTGACATTAGGAGATGGTTTTTCCCTGACAGAGTGATCCAGTTTTGGAACGGGCTGCCCACAGAGGTGGTCGGGTCACCATCCCTGGAGGTGTTCAAGGTCAGGCTGGATGGGGTGCTGAGTGGCATGAGCTAGATGTCAGATGTTTAGGGTTACTTGGTTGGTTTTATGTTGGACTGGATGATCTTTAAGGTCTCTTCCAGCCTCATCAGTACTGTGATACCCAGTACAGAATTTCAACCCCATGGCCCGCACTCCCTCTTTAAATGCCATCTTATGAGCATCTTATGAAGTGCTGTTTGTTTGATCCTTGCAGGATCACATTTAAACAAATCTCCTGTGAGCTGAGGTTGCCCGTTGGAGTGTTATTGCCATAGTGCTAGTAGCATGAAATAAACCACTTTAGGAGTCCTCTGTGTGTTGTTCTGCAAATCAAATTATCTACTTGCTAACTGGGAGAGCAGTAAGAGGCAAAAGACAGTTTGTCTGACGAAAGTAAGGCCTAGAGAAGGGAGGAAGTAACAGTGCTAGCTAAGGTGTAGTGTAAAGCTTGAGTCTATCCACAAGCACCAGCCTGAGTGCAGTGGGAATTTCTTGGTACAAGTTGTGTCTTTGTTGTTGTCTGCTGGAAGTCTGGCTGTGCTCCAAAGCAGCCTTGCCTACTACGAAGTCCCTGAATTACAGGGAGTTGAGATGTTTTCCCTCTGAACAGAGATACTGTCACTTTCTTGTCTGGTGCCAACAGTAGGAACTGAAGTTGGAGGTGGGAACTTTGGCAGTAAAGACTGAAAATGTTCTGCGGTGTCTGCAGTGCTGTCTCTGGATGAATCTGTGACTGTGCCAGGTTAGTTCGTACCCCTTGGTGCATTTGCCCCACTAGAAATCCTTAGATTGTTGTATTTTGGCCAAATTTAGTGACAGAAACCAACGATATTTCATTTGAGCTCTAACTATGCCTACAACATCAGAAGACGGCTACAACTTTGTTCTACTCAATCGATCTTTGTATTGATGAAACAAATCACTGGGTTAAGAAGGAACTCACAGCAAGTAATACTCTCCCTGCTAGAATTAAGGATGATAATGACCAATGTTTTGAGTGTCTAAGGCAGTTCTGTTTAAGAGTTTTCAATCCATTTGAAAAATTTCACCTTGAGATTAACTTTGAGTAATTATTTGTAGGAATATGGCACAGTTACACCAATGCTCCTTGGAAAGAAAACCTTCTAACCTCTAGAATTGAATTTAATGAGTCCTGAGAATGCTTTCCCAACACTACCCAGTCATCCTGCTTGGGAGAAGGAGTCAGCAGCTCAAACTTTTCTCTTTCTGTTCAGGTTGTGGATTAGACAGAGTTCTTACTGTCTCTCCTATTGCACCCTCTGAGTGACAGGAATGACTGTAAGCACTCTATCTCCCCAGGATGCTGAACTCCTGGGTCTAATTCAGTTTAGGAATACCTCTGGTCTGTCCCACACCTGTGGGATGGGGCATGCCTCATGAACTCCTGGGTCTAATTCAGTTTAGGAATAGCTCTGGTTCAGTTTAGGAATAGCTCCTTTGGAAAAGGATTTTGGAAAAGGATCTCAGATCTCCTTACGAGGCAAGAAAAGTACTTCGCAAGTGCTCTCATTTCTGTGATGTTGTTCTTCTTCAGTAGGAGATAGCACACTCACAAATGGATTCTACAAAATAGTTCTTCCTGATGTGCTTCCCTACGGGGTGAAAGAAGGGAAGAGTTACACACTGGACACCTTGCCTGGCTTGTCACTTGAAAATGGCTAAAGGTGGCATTCTGTGAGCCCTTCTGTAAAGCCCAGGATGTCTTACTGCTATGAGACATCAGTTTCTTTGATTATTGAGAGAACCTCCACTCACCATTACCCCAGATAATGGGCAAGAGGTTTGCTTCTGTGGATGCAATTGTCTGCTGGTTTGCTGCTCTAGATGTTTCAGAAGTTCTCACAAGTAGGATTAGTCCTTTCTTTACAAATCATGAGTGCAGGGTGCTACGAAGGGGTAGTGGTTCTTTCAGGTCACAAGATACCTATTTGTATGAGAAATGTGTATCTTTGGCTGACTGCTAAATATTGCTGGCTAAACCTATTACAAGGAAGCACAATTTTCTGTAACTTAATTTCCTAAGCCTAATGAACCCAGTAAATTTCCTCTGATGTTTTCCCAAGTTAATATGTTAAATTTAATTTATTTGGGAAAAAAAAACCCCAAAACCAAACCTGGACAGATTTCCTCTTAACTGAATTAACCCAGAAGTAAAAAAAAACCCCATTGTTATGGAAATCTGTGAGTGATCATTCACAGATGTGAAAGCCCTGGGTTTGGCTCCATTCATTTACTCTCTTACAATTGCTATTTACGTTGTCTTCAGCTCAACTAGAAAGAGTTAATGGGGCCTCGTACGTATTCCAGAAGTTTCAGGAACGATACTGAATGACTTTCTTGTCGTTTGATGTCACAGAAGGGTTTTCTGTGCTCTGTGATTGCTTGCCTTCCCATTCCATGTTATAAGGAAAACCCATTGGCAAATTCATGTCGCTGATATTCTGTGGACTCTGCCAATGAGCAGGCGATGCATTTTCACCAGGGATAAACCATCCCCAGCAGTTTTGCTAGAACTCAAAGACATGCAGAAAGAATACTCATTGTTTATGTCTCAATCTTGGTAGTAGCACCAAGTCCTCAAAAAAGCCAATGCAGAACCATGACTGGGAGTAGATCCTGAGTAGAGATCAGTAGCAACACAAAGCTTGAGTTCACCTATGCCTGCTCTGTTGGTTTTATGCAAGCAGGAGGAACAGAGTTATGTATCTTCTTCTTATGCCATGTAGTCTTCATGTCAGTAGCTATAGTCCTGCTTTCCTGACATAGTTATGTATCCACACGTAGTTATGTTCTCTTCCTGGAACAGAGTTCATAGTCTTCATGTCAGCAGCTATAGTTCTGCTTTCCTGACACTTCCTTAATATACGTGGAGAGGTCTGGTGTAAACAGTAGAAGCAAATCACTGACAAATACATTACAAAGGCCACTAATGAGTGCAAATCCCTGTATGACCTTTAGAGCATTCATGCAGCCGTCTCCTCCTCGCGCTGGGTGAATCCTATCGACACCTAGCATTTCAAAGCATCTATGTACATCAAAATGATGCTGTTGGGTTCTTTCTGTTCACGCTTGTTTACTGATTTCACAATTGTGCAGGGGAAAAAGTGACAGCGAAACTGAAAGCCAAAGACCTTAAAGAGAGTGATATCAAATATTGTTCGTAAATAGTTCAGGAGGTTCTGTGTTACCAGTTTTGATCCTGACATTTATACCTTTTCCAGTACAGTGGCAACGGTATGAAAAATAGTCAATAAGCTGAAGGACCACTAAAGTTAACAGTTCTAGCATTAAAATCAGTATGCAGTGTGTTTGCTGGAAGCCTGCATAAATTCAAAGAGGCAAGAAGTGTAAACTGAATAGCGGATCTCTTGGATGCACTCCAACAGAATGATAGCGGTTCACCTTGGTGACTACTTGTGTGTGCGTAGCTTAAAGCTATTACCCAGCCCTAAGGTAGAGTGGCAGTATTTTTATGCATCTTTGGAACTGATTGAAATGCAAAACTCAGTAAAGCTGGAAAGGGTGTTCAAAGAGGTGTATGAGTAAAATTAAGCAGCAGACTGAATATGCTCTTTGACATTTTGTGAGTACAGTCACCCAGTTCCTGGTACAGGTACCTCTCATTCTCTTCATTCTGAAAGAGAGAGATATCCCTTAAGGTTTTCTTGCCACAGTAGTGTATTTCTAATATGCAGTTATGAACAAAAATCATAATCTATCACTATTATTGCAAACAACACATAATACAGTAAAACACTTTATGTGTGTGTGGAAACAAAGTCTGTTGCCATGTAATATACTAGGATTTGCATATAGAGAACAGCTGGCATCAAACAAGCATCTTTGTCTTTCTTATTCCATTTATGCACATACTTCTGATGAAATGTATGTGTTTAATTCACATCAAAGCGTTACAGCTTCGATTGATATTAATTGTTGTTAGGGCTTAGAAGCACACCATATGAAGGTAACAGGTAATGCTGTTTCCTTCAGGTAAGGTTTATCCGATGTGTCACCCCTTGTCACAATCTGTCACCAGGGTTTCTCTCGAGCTGATGTGCACTTGTCATGGGTATTTAGATTTTTAATATCTCTCTCCCCTCAGCTTTTGCCCCAGAATTATTCACTCCAGGAGTTTGTTTTCAGAGAAATTCCAGGGATATTTGGACTACATATCGTCTCCATGTCACAGTCTCACAGTACTGATGAGGCTGGAAAAGACCTTAAAGATCAGCCAGTCCAACCTAAAACCAACCAACCCCAACATCTGCCATCTAGCTCATGCCACTCACACTTCATCCAGCCTGACCTTGAACACCTCCAGAGACAGCGACTCAACCACCTCTGTGGGCAGCCCATTCCAAACCCGGATCACTCTTCCAATAAAAAACCTTCTCCTAATGTCAAGTCTAAATCAATGTCAAGTCAATGATGTTTAGCCATCTAAGATAACTACCCAAATAATCCAGGTTCTATGTACTGGTGCGTAACCTGTGTGGATGTGGAGTCCAATGCCAGAAGGTGCACATTGGAACAAAGATTCCTAAGCTAAAAAAGTTGGTTTGGATTTGATGAAGCTTTTGCTACCACAGTTTTATAAGCAAACCCTCTAAAAAAGTAAAATGATGTTGTCGTATTCACCAAGGTTTAAAAACTCCTGAAACAAAATTAGACAACTTATTTAGTTCATGAGCTAATGGGCCAAAACAAAAGCAAAACGAGGAGGGTCTGGAAAACACCTGTAAATTGCAGGGAAATAGAAAACTCTATTGGGTCAAAACCAAGAAGATAGTTCATTCGCCCCATGTGAAGACATACAGAGTTTAGGCTGTATGTTCTGAGCCAAAATTCTATGTCCAGCTCTTCAGAGAGAGCTCAGCATCAGTGGGAATGTTAAAGTCTGGTTCTCTCTATTCCATGTGTTTCCATGCCAGTCCTCCATTTCCAAAATACTGATTTCTACAGCAAAGAAAATCACAAGTTGCTGCAGCAAGCTAGTGCCTTAGGCAAGAAATCAGCTCAGATCTGAAATTACATCAGTATTATACTCCTGGTAGGATCAGAAAAAGGCTAGGACTTGAGGTATTTGCTGAGCCACTATGCCCAGTAATCTTCATCTGTTCTGGTGAAATGACCTGATCTCTGAGAAGATTTTGCATCGTCAGACTGTAAGGTGTTTGAGTTTGTTTATCTCCCACTGAATTATTGGAGGGTTACTGTACGTGAAGTTTGAGGAGGCAAGGCACACGGGATTGCTCAACCAGTCCGTGTGGAGCCTGATAATCTGACTGCATTGGCAATGAATTATTTTGACATTTTATATTGTAATGAATCATTTTGGCACTGGCTAGAAAAATGAGTTTTCTGACCTGCTTGTCATGCTTCGATCCACTTTCCTCCTCTAGTATTTCCTACAGAGATTTATGGGGTGCTCTGTGCATTGCTTTGTGCAAGCATTTGTTTGACACATGCCATTTTCACTAAAATTACACATTTTAAGGAAGCAAAAGATGTTTTGATCAAATATTTTGACTGTTACGTAAACTACAGCAGTTTCTATTGTGCCAGCATAACTACTGACATCACCTTGCACATGAGAAGAAGAATTCCCAACGAATTTTGTCTTGAGTGAAGTAGTGGAAAGAAGAACCCTGTGTTCCACATGAAAACTTGATAGATCTGCAGGTGTCCTGCTTCCCAGGTTTGTGCTTCTTCTGTGCCCCAGCATCACTGTTGGTATTGCAGCGCCACCCGCTTTAAAGACCAAATAGAAGGCAAACCACCTACGAATGGCAATGGTGTTTAGCAACTGAGAATCAAGTGTACATGCCAAGCGAGAGCGTTTCGGTGAGTAATCTGCCTGTATTGTGTGGAAAGAATGAGTTTATATCTGTGGATCTATGGCACTGGTAACCATGTGCGTGTCTGCACAGAGAAGGACAATACAAAGTCTGACGGGAACGACTTCGTGTCATTCCTGCCACTTCTTCACTTTCTGTTCTTACTTTCTGCATGGAATTACCCCGATTCTAGACAACTGCTCCACGATGTGAGAATGGAGTTGTAAAATTAAACAGTGCTCTGGAAAAACAGGAGAAGGAAACGGATGCAATGTGATATTTCGCTTTTATGCGCATCCATTAAGCAGTTGCGGGTTATTGTTTTTCTGCCCTTAAAGAGATGGAAAACACCTGCTGATTTCAGTATCTTTAATAAAAAATGTGCTTTGGCAGAAGATATTTTTTAATATAAAAACTTCTTAATAGATTCTCTAGATAGATCTTTTATATTCAAGACTCTATTTTAAAGGGAGGACTGCACAGGGCTAAGATAGATCTTTTATATTCAAGACTCTATTTTAAAGGGAGGACTGCACAGGGCTAACCTGGAGACTGAGTGCAGGTGGGCACTCATGCTTTGTGCATGCAGGAGGGTGAAAGTTAGGACTGATTAGGTGTCATTGGCATTGAGGAATCAGAGGAAAAATAGTACTGCTAATAAGAGCTGTGTGTAGGACCCCCTGATTACCACAACGCCAATTGACAGCTCTGATTGTGACAAACATTGCGAACAATAAACAAACCTGGTAGCTCAGTAATAACCAACTTTTCAAGATGCCATCTCCTTTCTTAAAAGTCTTTCAAATGCAGTAGTTAAATCCTCAGGTAAACTGAATCCACCTCTCCTCAGCGCCGCTAGACTGATCTAGCGTCTGGGGAATTAGCCCGGGTGACTCAAATTGCCAAAGTATTCGTCAAAGTTTCTGACAAATCCGGTTGGAACACGGGTAGAAATTAATATGAGGGTTTCAAATGTTAAAACACAGCCTTGCTTAAAGAAAAAGAGCCCAACAACTTAAACGGCTGCTTGAAAATCCTGCACTAGAACTGCATATGTTGCAGCAATTTGCTCAGCCGCGCAGCGTGTTGTGTTCACTGAATGAAGAAACCTTCTCGTGAGAATGTTTAAAATGTCACTGAGGTTCAGTCTGCATCAGGGTGCAGGTGGCTCTACAAAGGCTTTGCTGAGGGGATGTGTTTATACAGTTGTTGCTGATGAATGGTATTGATTGGCTAGGCAACTCATAAAACAAGCAACTTCACTTTCATCTTTGTGGTTTCTGTTCCTTCAGTAGATAGAAAAGTGGTTTGAATTATTCACTTAATCGGTTTTAATTTGTTTTTCACTCTTACCCACCCACTCCCTTATAACCGGGCATTATTCCCATCTCCTCATTACTGTACAATCCTACGAAGGGGACAGGAGTGGGCAGATAAATAAGAATTTCTTGATGCTGCCTCCCTAGCGAGGTTATCAGGAGGTAAGACATGCTGAAATCTTCACCCTGTGTGACTGAATCATCTGCAGGACAGCAGAGCAGCTGAGACAGCCACTGAGAGTTAGGTATTGCCACAGGATCTCTGTTCTGCCTGCGGTTGTCTGTGGCCTGTATATTTAGAGTACATCATGGCTTCTACTCGTAAAAACAAATACTTGCTGCTGCTGCAGTCTCTGTTCTCCCCCTGTTAGCCAGCTTTTGCACAAACCTCAGCCTCAGTGTGTGAGAAATTGTTTGGGAGAAGAAAAACAAACAGAATCGAGCTGGCGTTTGGAGTTCCAGGCAAGAGGTGTAGCAGAAATAGTTGGTAGGAAAATAAGACTTAAAGTTCCAGAGCTTAGAAGGTGCCTCTAATTCCTAATCCTAAAGGTTTCTGGAGGTGGTATGGCTGCACTAACTTCCTGTGTCAGTCCTTGGAGCCCCTGGACCACCTCCTGCACAGGCATGAAGGTCAGGCTGGATGAAGTGCTGAGTGGCATGAGCTAGATGTCGGATGTTAGGGTTACTTGGTTGGGTTTAGGTTGGACTGGGTGATCTCTAAGGTCTTTTCCAGCCTCATCAGTACTGTGAGACTGTGAATACATAACTCCTTTCACCCCAAGAGGGTATTTTTGTCCAATTACATAACAATTTTTTCAGCTTTCACACAATTTGTGAGTTCTGATAAGAGCTTGAGGTCATCTAATGCTTCTGGGGTTGGCAGTTTGTCCATCCTTTGAACAGGAGGATGCGATCCATACAATAATGGGAATGTTGATGTTTTTAATGCTAACTGTCCCTTCTTTTATGCATTAATGGCTGATGAGAAGAAAGAACTATGACAAGGCAGGTGACAATCAGAAGACAGCAGCCTTGATTTTCCTCCTGTCTGCTTTTAGGACCAAAAAAAGAGTGAATATTTTCTTTAGTATTTGTGGAAGTCTTGGTAAAACTAGAAAAAATATCCTTGCTCTTGGGAACAAAAGGCTTCATTGGTTGCTTTGCAGTTGTCAGGAGTGGATGGTAGGAAAAGCTGACTCACTCTTTCCATGACAAAGAAGTAATTATAGAATAAAAAAACCCCACCAAAACGACTCTTCCAAATGTTATTTTGTGCTCTGTATTTAGCAGTCTGGTCTGGAATATCACACCAGATATCCTTGTTGTGCCTGTCCTGTTTCCTCAATGCTTTCCCTCAAAAGTAATATCACAGTCATGTGGAAAAGACCTTAAAGATCATCCAGTCCAACCTAAAACCAAGCAAGTAACCCTAAACATCTGACATCTAGCTCATAATAATTTGCACACAGAAGAAAACAAGTTGGAGTGATGGCAGAGGATGCCTAGTCCTCATCCCAAGTGAAATAAATGAGGAAGCCACATAAATGAGGCATACAGTTCATAATGAAACGGATTGACTGTGACGATGTGTTCAAGTGCATCTCCCAAAGTTCATTAACCTAATGTAATATACAGTGTGAGAATGATACCTATGGTGACTCCAATTAGAGTTACACTTCCATGCTTCTCTGTGATGTAAGCTAGTGCTGTGAGAACATGAAACACAGAAAGGCACACAGTTTCAGATGCGACAACGTGACTCTGCCAGCTCTTCCTAATGATGTAGAGAGTAATAAGCATGGCTGTGACTGGCTTTTGTTATTGCTGGGTGCTCTGGCAGCTCTCCAGTGGTGATAAGATGAAGGCAAAGTTTGTGATAGCATGGCTCACCAAGTGATTACAACCCACTGTGGAAACTAAGAAAACTCATACTCTTAAATAGTGGTCTCTGCATAGGGTAGATGCTAACTAACAGAAGGCTGTAAGCACCTACCCTATGCAGAGACCACTAACAGAAGGCTGTAAGCACCTACCCTATGTAGAGACCACTAACAGAAGGCTGTAAGCACCTACCCTATGCAGAGACCACTAACAGAAGGCTGTAAGCACCTACCCTATGTAGAGACCACTAACAGAAGGCTGTAAGCAAGTGAGTCCTGTACTTCCTGCTCAGAGGAAGTACAGGATTAAGGTTTTGCTCTGTTTAGAGCTCACTGCTTATTAATAAAGTGTGGCTGGTAACTGGAGAGATGAAGAGACCGCATTGAGAGGCACCGCAGAGCACTGCATATGTAATGTTCCTTGTGAAGCCGTAATTAGCATTTGATTTCTGACCCTGAGGTGAGTTTGGTATACACATACGCATGAAGGAGGTGAAAGGATATGCACTGAGATGTGCCCTTCCTTCCAAACCGTGTTTTCAGAAGTAATGTAATTGAGGTATAAATAAAATAACAAAGAAGGCATTTAGAGATAGGTATTATTATTTCAAACTACCAGCTGTTGTCTTCACCCTTGATGGTATTTTAGAGTCCTGAATTTTAAATGACAGAGCACTCCTTTATCTTTTTCTGTAAAAAGAAGTCAATAGAGAATACATCTTAAGGGATTTCCATAAATCAAGTCCTAGGAACTTTACTTGAGGTCTTTGCTCCTCTTCTGTTTGTCCTGTGACATCTCTGACAATAAAGAATACAGACCTTAAAACTGGCTCTGAGCAATAGGTAAGTCCATACCCTTTCCCCAAAATTAAAGTGGGGACCTAGTGCATGGTGGTTTCTTCGTGTCTGCCACTACGTGGGATGCCAAGAGACCACCCCACGCTGTTTTCCATTCAGATGAACGGGAAACCTATGGATAAATTACCATCTGCAGTGCATGATAGCAAATATTGTAAGCAGCTGTCACTGTAGCTCTGTAATTATGCAAGTATTCTTCTAATATTATACAATTAGGTGGCCTCATCTCCCTTTCTTTCTCTTGATAATGTTTTTGTAAGTGTCAAGAGCACTGAGCCCTCAACTTGTTCAATCACTCGCACATCCATGCAGAAAACTCTGCGCTTCCCTGATGTTCCTGGAGCTGGCATTCTTTTTATCTCAGAAGCTGATTTCTGCTGGTTTTTTTCAGTGCTGTATTAATTTTGTTTTGCATTGTCAGACAGCAAAAGCCACGAGGATCAGACTTGGTAAGCAGTCGCATCTTGGCTTTGTTAGAGACATTACAGTCTCACAGTACTGATGAAGCTGGAACAGACCTTAAAGATCATCCAGTCCAACCTAAAACCAACCAGGTAACCCTAACATCTGCCATCTGGCTCATGCCACTCAGCACTTCATCCAGCCTGACCTTGAACACCTCCAGGGACGGTGACCCGACCACCTCCGTGGGCAGCCCATTCCAAACCCGGATCACTCTGTCAAGGAAAAACCTTTTCCTAAGGTCAAGTCTAACCCTCCCCTGACGTTGAGCAGTGTTCACCGTCACAAGATGCAGCTGGGTTTATTTTCTTCAGTAGAAGCTTTTTGCAGTAATTTTATGACTGGAGTGTGGTGTGGAAGACAGGCTGAAACATATCTGTGCATGCTTTCTGCATTCGGGAGATCTTGGTACCAAACTAACTGGTATTCATGAAAACCAGGTGTTCACAAATTAACAAGGAGTCCCGATCTCAGCTGGGAAACCATCTCAGTACCACGAGGCTGCCTGTTTCTTGAGGTTGTTTCTTGAGGCTTTGGATTTTATCCATTCCTCCTGCAGTTTGTTTCAGCATGGACAAGGAACTGGAGATCTCTTGATGCCACACGGGGTTTCAAATCTCATTCTCAAGAGGTCTCATTCGCTCTGAAGGGGTCTAAATATTTACGGTTCAAACAATCTACAAAATCTGCCCACTTCAAGTTTTGTCTGTATCTCTTAACCTAAGGGAACTCACTCACTCAAGATGAGCATCAGTTGTTCACTTAATCTTTTCCTGTTGAAATTGAAGTTTAGATTCAATATCGAGGTTGCTGATTAATCCCTGGGGGTTTTTTTTAACCTAAATTTGGGCTAAATCTCAGTAAATTTAACATTTGAAAGGCTTCCTTCTTGCAGCCTGTAAACCAACATTGTGAGCTGATTGTGAAACTGCCTTTAATTCCGTTGTCTAAAGGATCCTCAAACCTTCTCTCTGCAGAAAGCAAGCAAAGAGTATGAATTGGGCTGCTAAAACAGCTGTAATGATTAGACCCTTCCTCCACAGGCACTCTGCACCTGCCTGGGTGAGGTCCACTTCAGTGGAGACTCAGAACGCTTGATGGCAATCACCATTCTACAGGACTAGATGATCTTTTGAGGTCCCTTCCAACCCCTAATGATTCTATGATTCTATTCTATGTTGGCAGTTTCTCAGCCTTGTAGGAGGTGGTCAGGGACAGTGATGCTTGAAATCCCTGCAGTTTAGAAAAAATAAGAGACTCTAGTCTGCACCCAGGGCACAAACCCCCAGAGGTTTTGCTGGGTTTCTTGTGGACACTTAGCCGCATCAGAGGGACCAGAGACCTGGCAACAAAGCCAATGTCCTTTGGCTGCATGTTGCGTGTGTCTGTGACATGCAAAGGCACAGGCGAGCCTGAGCTAGACCAAAGCTGCCCTGTCCTCTCCTATCATCTCTGTGGTTGCATTTCTTTTCAAGTCAAGGTTTTTCTACCTGAGTACTCTCGATAGAGAGGGAATGCTGCGCAGAAGTCCAGTACTCTAAAGTTATATTGCCCTCCTCATCTCTTTCCAAATGTTGGCTGCTTGGGTTTGTTTGCGTATTCACTCAACTAAGGTATTTGACACATTAGAGACTCATCCACACATAACAGAGTCTGTAAGTGGATCCAAATTAAGATGCAAATCAGAAAAAAGAGTGGCTATGGCAAACTTTGGGCTTTCTAAACAGGACTTTTGGGGCAGCGGTGTGACTTCTCTTCAGGCTGGATGGGTCTCTGAACGACCTCATCTAGTTAAAGCTGTCCCTGCTTATTGCAGGGGAATCGGACTAAGTGATCCATAAAGGTCCCTGCCAACCCAAACCATTCCATGTAGGATATAGATTTCTGAAGGTATTTCTTGGTGTAAATAGAGGGCTTTTGAGAGACTAATGAATATAACAGCAGAGCACCATTCTATGTTGGCAGGTCGAAGAGCAAACCATGGTAACATAATGCCCCCTATGGTTTGTGAGGGAATATGGACAACAGCACTGAGAAAGATGCTTCCCTATGTACTTATCATAGTAAAATTAGAATTATAAATCATGCTTCTCAACTAGAAAAGGAAATTATCTGTATTTTCTTAATGAAGAGGTCAGATGCTGCTAATTCAGATATTCTACAGCTGCTGCTTCTTGGAGAGTCAAAGCAGTTGGGATCAACAGTGATCTGGTGCCTGCATTAGCCAGTAGCACTTAGTGCTTTTGCAGACCCCGCAGTTAATGTAAGAAGCCTTCACCCATGGAAAGGCGAGCAGCCTGCCCCAGAGGGGCGAGCGTGCTCTGTAATTTAGGAAGTGACCACTTGATGGCAACGTCTTCCCACACATGAGTAAACCCAGCAGACCCTGGCAGTCCAAACCATGACTCCAGCAGTGTGTTTCTGCAGGAGCCAGTCAAAACAGCTGCAGACATTCCCATTGTTTTCCAATAATCTATGCACATAACGACTTCATTGATGACACTGAGGATGGGTTGGAATCCATCGTGAGCAAACTTGCGGATGACACCAAGCTTGGAGCCCGTGTTGATCTGTTGGAGGGTAGGAGGGCTCTGCGGAGGGACCTGGACAGACTGGAGAGATGGGCAGACTCTAATAGGATGAGGTTGAACAAGGCTAAGGGTCGGGGTCTGCGCTCTGGTTCTAACAACCCCAGGCAGAACTCTAGGGAATGGAGATCTTGGAGAGTACTCGGGTGGAAAGAGACTGGGGGGACTGGTGGACGGGAAACTTAGCCTGAGTCAGCAATGTGCCCAGGCAGCCAAGAGGGCTAATAGCATCCTGGCCTGTGTCAGGAAGGATGCACAATCCCTTAGAGAGCTTGTTAATCAGGGGCAAATTCACTTAGAGGTGTGAAAGACCAGTTCCAAAGTTTCTTTATGACCAAAGGGAAAGTACAGTGTGGGGTTTGGTGCAAGATACCTTAATCTTGTGCTCCGTTCCTTTCTGGTCTTATTTTTGCTGAAATCACATTGGTCTGTTTACAGAAACCAACCTTCTCGTGATCGTGGTTTCTCTGCTTTTAGTGTAACACAGGAATTGTTTGGATGTGGGATTGAGTTTGGTATTTTTCACTAATCATTTGGTGGTCCTGTTTCAGAACTGTTAGGAAAGCAGAATGTGTGTGGGGCACTGCCACTGCCCACAGTCCTTTGAAACAAATCAATGCAAACTGAAACCCAACACCCACCCCCCCTTCCCCACCCCTCTAAAAACCTTTACAAAACCAAACACCTCCCCACAAAATAACCCAACCAAGCAAAAGACCCC
>VZRI01005633.1:19618-43446 GCA_013397515.1 Upupa epops | reverse complement strand
TTCTATGATTCTATGATACCAGCGAGAGGACTCTCACCCGGCTCTGTGTTATTTTTGTGAAATGAATTCTGAAAATGTTATCTTCTGATCTAAAATATTCTCTTTGAACTAGATAGCTTTCTAATTCGTTAATAAGCCTCTGCTAGTCTGAAACGTGTGTCGAGCCAGCCTCTGCCTCCAACCTATAGATAGCAAGCTTTAAGAAAATAAATTAATAAAGTAATAATCAAAATAACCGAGGAAACTATATATTTTCCCAAATGCCCGTGGTTTGGACAGACATGGTATGAAAAATAGAAAAGCCTATCTTTTCCAACTGTTTTCTGAGAGTGAAATGTATTGCAGCCGCCCCGTGACCTTCTCTCTCGGAGGAGCTGCGTTCGCCCACAGAACAGGGGCTGCACACACGCGTATTTATTCAAATTCCTTTTTACTTTTAGACATTCCTGCAGCTCTTTTGTTGGCCAACTGTAAACCGATCACTTACAATTGTACTTGAGTGTTTAGTGACCAGAAAATGTACAAATGCTGCTGCTGCCAGAGTCACTGAAAGTGCACAGGCAGATTGAGGGAAATACTACAGGCAAAAATTAGCCATCATTAGTTCCCCCTGCTAAGACTGCAGAAAATTGAACTGCTTGCCTCACTGAGAATTGAAGAGCATTTCTGAAGTTTATCCACAACCAAACAGCTGACTTTTAACCACAAATCAGATCAAAAGCCTCGCGCTGCATCGCTGTGCTGCGCTGCGCTAGCAGGTTCTAGGGAAAATGTGCTGCAGCCCCTGCGTGGGAATCAATCGGCCCTGTTAATTACAACTTGAACAGCCCAGGATGCTGGTTTTTGGGAGGGGGGTGATGGGGAGGGGAGAGGAAAGGGAGCACAGTGGGTCTCTGTTTCTGGTGATAAACACAGGATCATGATAAAGGCCATGAACGGTGCAGAGGACAGACTGCTGGCTACCCAGCCTGCCCGAGAGGTTGGGTGGGTTAGTGTTGTTGTAGGGTTGTTAGTACCCCCAGAAGTACCGTAAACCCCACTACTCATCACACCAAATCCCTCTGCCCTGCAAGGAGCCCAGGTGCCCTGGTCTCTTATTAGGCTACGAACTGTAATTTACATTTCTCACTCTGTTATGGTGGCAGAAAGAGACTTTCACGCATGAAGGGGCAGAGCAGCAGTGAAATCTGTGAGGGTTCGGTTCAAATTGAGGAGACCCCCTCCAGAGAACCCCCTTTTATCGCTTCCGTAGCTTTCGAGCTCCCCCTTTGCACCTCTTCACCCACTCTTCATCCTGAACCTTATTCCCACAGCTATTAACTTCCCCCCTCTCTCCTTGATTTATTGCAGGGAGAGGAAAAATACAATTTAAAAAATGTTCCAAATGTAAAAAGAAATTAAAAATTACATCATTTGCTAAATAAAAAGGTTAAAATTGTAAAAGAAAATACGTAATAATCAAAAAATTAAACAAAAACTTAATAATTTAATTCATAATTTCATTAAATTCAAAATTTAGATTTACATTTAAATTTAATTTAAATTTACATTTAAATTTACATTTAAGTTAATTAAATTATTATAATACAAATCTCTAAAATTTGAAAAATTTGAAAATCTAAAAGTTAAAGCTTTTTAAAATTGAAACACATACACGTTTGTAAATAAAATGATGAAACAATTAAAAATTAAAAATACAAATTTAAAAACTAAAATAGATTTTAAAACTTTACCACTTAAAAAATTNAAAAATTAAGCTAAACCACTAAAAATAATAATTTAATAATAAAAGATTTTAAATGTGTAAATTAAAAAAATAAAAATGTAAAAATTAAAAATTAAAATTAAAAAATAGAAATTAAAAATATAAAAATTTTAAAAATATTAAAAATATAAAAATATAAAAATATTAAAATATTAAAATATTAAAATATTAAAAATAAAATCAATTAAAAAATACTACTTTAAAAAATTAGAAATAAAATAGATCGGTGTTTTTCTTTTGGTGCTGTAGCACCCCGTCCACGCTACAGTAACCTTCCACTGACATTTTGGGGGTGTTTGTTTTCGCAGATGACCTTACCGTCGCTATCTCTGTCAAGCGCGGCGCAGCAGCACCTGTTAGAAGCGCTAGGGGCTTCCATGCACATGTGGCACCATATTGGAATGATGCAGTTCATTTGACATCGCGCGGGGAGGTAGGCTACGTGTTGCCCAACATATTTCGACGGCGTTATCGCTCGATCGAGGGAAGCTCTCGAAATCTTTCATGCACAAGGATGAGGTTTAGGGGAGCTACTGTGGAGATGGTGATGGTTCAGGTTGGATCCTCATTACCAAACCAAATCAACCAAGGAGATAACGCTGAGAAAAACATGCTGTTCCCTTTTCTTGATTTATTTTGGTAGAGATAAACCCATTAGGCACATGGAGAAGATGAATGATGCACCAGAGCGAAGGCACCTTGCGTTAGAGCAGCATGAAATAGAACCCACAGCGCAGTCCCAACTCTTCAGAAGCCTCTTAGACTTCTGGTGGATAAAACCAACATGCAGAGGGCTGAGTGCCTCCTCAAACACCAAGTTTCCAGACGGGGTGCAAGGAATCACTCCAAGAGCTTCCTGAACAACCAAAAAGCTCACAGCTCACACATGCATCACGTTCTTTTGTCTCTTCTTATTTATATTAGGAATTCAGCACCTGACTGTACGACCAGGGCACTTTTCTCTCTCTCACTGTCTCACATTGCAAAGGTTGTTATTTTTCCTAACAGTGATTATTATTTCTATGAATCTTTGATTTGAAAAGGTAGGAAGAAGAAATATTTGTTATATCAAATATATTTATATAACAAAGCCCCCTCACTCTTGCTTCCCAAGGTAATCAATCAGAGATCCAATTTGAGAACCTTTTTGTAAACCCACTGTCCGTGAACCAAATGAACAGATGATGCTGCACAACTCACACTGAACTACACAGAATCATAAATTATTAAGGCTGGAAAAGACTTCTGATCTCATCCAGCCCAGCCTCTAACATCACCACAAGAGCCAGACCAGGGTACTAAGGGGCACAGCCAGTCTGTCCTTCAACACCTCCAGTGATATGGACTCCACTACTTCCTTGACCAGTCCATTCCAAATCCTGAGGCATCAGGTAAATTGGACCCAAAGCCAGTCTAGGGATCCCCAAACTATCCAACCAACCAGCCAACCAACCAGCCAGCCAGCCAACCAACCAACCAACCCACCCCACCTCATGCTAAAATATAGAAACAATAGGTAAACACAGTGCTGAGATGCTGTTTACCCTATACACTGTGTCTCTTGCACACCCTTACACCTGCATGGCTGTAACAGTAGGGTCCCTAGGCTGGACTCAATAATCTTAGGCTGGACTTGACAACCTCAGAGGTCTCTTCCAGCCTCAATAATTCTGGGATTCTGTAATTCCTAAAAGGAAGGAAAACCTGTACAACTTCTTATTTAATATTTATACCCCCAAGTAGCAACAATTTTGAGGTTTTTAGAGAACACTACGCTGTGAAAACCATTTTGATCATCATTTCATCCCAGGGTGTCTTTATAAAATGAGGAGCACAATGAGCAGTACTAATCCTGTATTTGCTCTTGCTTCTGACTCACCTCCGTGGCCACTCAGACTCTGCTTTACATCTTTATACTGAGTTTGTCTCCGAGTTGAAATAACAACCCTATGAACTGTTAACCAGAGGGAGGAACCTCCAGCTTCCCACTTTTAATCTTCTAAAGTGGCAGCTCTTATTGTAGAATCATGGAATCATCAGAGATCAGAAGGGACCTCAAAAGATCATCCAGTCCAATACTCCTGCCACAGCAGGATCACCCAGACCAGGTCCAGGGGGGGTTAAAATGTCTCCAGAAAATGAGACTCCATAACCCCCCAGGCAGCCCCCTACAGCACCCCATCACCCTCCCTGGGAAGAAGTCATAGAATCGGTCAGAGTTGGAAGGGCCCACAGGATCATCCAGTTCCAACCCCCCCAGTTCCAACACCTCACCCTAGATCAGGCTGGCTTTTATTCCATCAATAGTAAATACATTTATTAGCTGTGCCTTGTGCAGTCTCCTATCTGCATCTCCCTACTCCTAGCAGACATACTGGGCTATTAACAACAAGTAACTCAACGTGAGCCCAACACGGAGATGAGAGTCAGGGCCGTATTCACCAGTTGAAGGAGGAGAGAGCGGAGAAGCGCAGTGGGTGGCACTCGTTCTGCTGCGGTTACGTTACTGTGGTATTAAATGCAGTTTTATCATCACTTTCGCACTACCCAGCAGTGGGACAGATGGGAAAGGGTGGTGGGAGTGCTCCAGGAATAATGTTGGTGTGTATTGCTGGTGTGAGGTGAAGAAAGGGGACCGAGCTCCTGGCAGGTGAGCAGAATAGAGAAAACCACCTTGGGGATGGAAAGCGGTGCCTTCAACCACCTTCCCGCAGATTTCAACAGTGGACGTGTGGCTTCCCCTCCTCCATCACCCAATGCCGAGCCTCTCTGTTTCCCCTCACTGGGGACACAATGCAAGGTTCATTTTTTCATGTTTCTCCTGTATAGTTTTTAATCTCCAGTTTGATTTCCCCCCCCGGGCAGAGCGTAAGAACAGATAGCCTTTTCTACACTGCTCTCTACAGGGTTGGATTAATCTCCCGCATCCCAGGAGTGGGTGAAACGAAGGGGTTGAGCTTAGAAACCACTTTCTCAATCCATTCCTTTGGAAAACGCCTTTGCTCTGATGACTTGGGAAGCAGAGCTCGTGTTTTATAAAAAAACTATAGGCAGAAAAATGGCCAAAGGGCCCTTGAATGTACATTAACACTCTTATTGAAGCCAACTGGCTGAAGGATGCCAAGTCAGACTGTGTTACTGTCCACAGAATCTACTCCCAACCAGCACTGTTTTTTGGGAGCTATTCTTTCCACTTCTCAAAACAACCCAATAATTAGACGAAAATCAGCTTAATCGCACAAATCCACGCAGGTTTGGTCTAAACTACACCTCGAACCGAGCCGATAGGTGTTTAAGGACGTCTCGTGATGTTAAAACGCGGCAGCAAGGCTCTCCAGCCTCACAGGAAAGTTCCCGTAATTGGGATTTTTATCCCCTGGAAGTCAGAAAAAATTATTGACAGTTTCTGGGTCCTAAACGCATCACCGTTTCAAGTAAAATAACAAGCTTTGCCTCGGGCTGTAGTTCATGCTATGTGATCACTTGATACTTCGTCTATGCGGCTTCCCAGGGCCAGGAGAGAAAAAGGCAGAGAGACACAGAGGAGCCTCCGTCGCAAAGAGGACCGAGTCCACAGATCACTTCACAAGCAATTATGATTTTTATTATATAGTTTCAACATCACGATAATTAATGACTGAACTTCCAACCACGTTTGTGTGAATCCAGTGTGCTGATAAGAATGGCTGCACAGTGGGTGATTTATATTTGGTCCTGATTTATTATTTCTTCTCTCTCTCTTTTTTTTTCTCCCCCCCCCTCCCTGTTGTTGCCTGGGTGCTTAGCAGCAGATTGCCGGGCTGTAACTGCATTACTGTGGGGTAACTGGAAATGTTTTACAGGCAACTTCTGCCATTTAGCATGCCGCTGTAATATGGTTCTATTATCCGTTTTCAATCAATATTTAACCTTTTCAATAAACAGCTTAAGTGTACTAAGCCAGGAGGAGGAAAGCTAATTGCCACTTGATGTATTTGGTTTGCAGGTATCCCCAGCTGGCTAAAGGACAGTTAATTCGGTTATAGGTAGGCACAGCAGCTTTTAGAAAAATAGCTCTTCTGCCTCATAAACCTTTTGTTCAGTCAATAGCATCAACAGACACGCGAGGGTGATGCCTGTAATATGATGACCACTACTTGAAAACCTGGACTGGGCATTATGCCTGTGCAGAATTACTGAGGCTAGAAAAGACTCCTAAGATCATCCAGCCCAGGAACTATAATCACCCCATCAGACAGACCAGGGCACTAAGGGGCAAAGTCAATCTGTCCTTCATCACTTCCAGACATGGGGACTCCACCACTGCCCTAGGCAGACAATTCCAGTGTCTGATCATCCTTGCCATGAGGAAGGGCTTCCTAACATCCAACCTAACCCTCCCCTGGCAGCTTCAGGCCCTGGCATCTCATCCTGGCATTAGTAACCTGGGAGAAGAGCCTGACCCCCACCTGACTACAACCTCCCTTCAGGGAGAAGGTCCCCCCTGAATCTCCTCGTCTCCAGGCTAAACACCCCTAGCTCCCTCAGCCTTTCCCTCCAGTCCCTTTCCCAGCCTCATTGCTTCTCTGGATCTGCTCCAGCCCCTCAATCTCTTTCTTGAAGTGAGGGCCCCAGAATTGCCCCAGGACTCAGGAGGAGACCTCCCCGGTGCCCAGTACAGGGGGAGAATGACGTCCCTAGTCCTGCTGGCCACACTATTGCTGATCCAAGCCAGGATGCCCCTGGCCTTTTGTGCCACCTGAGCACCCTACTGGCTCCTGTTAAGCCAGTTGCTGACCAGTACTGCCAGGTCCCTGTCTGCCAGGCTGCTCTCTAGTCTTGTGTCCCCCAGTCTGTATCTGCAGGGGGTTATGTGGCCAAAATGTAGGACTCTGCCCTTGGCCCTGTTCAATCTCATCCTATTGGCCTCTGCCCATGGACCCAGCCTGTCCAGATCTCTCTGCAGCATCTTCCTCCCCTCCAGCAGATGAACACTCTCCCTCTCAACTTGCTGTCATCTGCTAATTTACTAAGGGCAGACTCACATTACCAACCACTGTTAGGTGGAAGTGGCTGGGTGGACACTCCACGTCCAGCTACGTGGTTGGGCTCAGGACAACCTTGAGCAGCCTAACTGCAAGAAATCCAGCTCCTCGGAAGAGGCTGACTCTATAATGTGCAGCAGAAGCATTTTCTGGGTTTATTTTGGAAGATAGAAAAGGAAAAATTCAGGGGCCTTATTGTTACTCTATAAAATCCTCACTGTTTGTAGTAACTTCATTGAAGCAGGAGAAGCCAGGAAATAGTGTTTGCAATTAACTAGCAGCCTTTGTAATTAAAGGATGTCCACCGTATGGTTTCAGTTCCATTGCACCCTTCACAAACCCTTCTGTGCATGAACCAACAAGCAGCTTATGGGCAGCCTTCTCTTGAAAAGTCCTCGTTTCACTGGTACTCACACTGGTAGGAGTATGTTTATGGGATAAACATAAATAGTTCTTTTGAAAGGAGGAAAAGAACAGTTGGAAATCACAATGTCAGTGATAATGACAAAAAAAAAAAGGGGGGGGGGAATGTTAGGAGTCTGCTTAGAAATTGTTTCCATAGAGCTGTTCCCAGCATTTCATCCACTGTGGATGTGTGTTTCGTATTTGCTCATCCGATAGAGGCTTCTCGCTGTAATATGAATTACTGATGACATTCTCAATTAAAAAAGGAACAGATCCACGAAAGCTACCACTAAAAAAATGGGATTCTAAGGAGGAATTCTAAAATCTAGACAGCAACACCTATTTTTATTCAGGGAAGAAGTCCTGCTCTAGCAAAAAACCAGCATGATCACTGGCCGTTTCACCGACTGAAGCCTCAAGCTTTAGATCCCTCGGTGATTTGCCATAGGGAATGCTGTACAATAGGGATGCTAGTGAAGCCAAACGGCAGTGATTCCAACGAGACCCAAACTAGCCCCGCAATGATCAACGCTGATCTTTATTAATCGAGGGTAATAACGTGCCACTCTAGTTTACCAAGAGTAGCCGCTCTGAATATGCCGTCGTTTCAAGAAGGCTGAACGAAGGCATCTGTCCTAGTGACTGGCGATTAAAAAAGAAATGCAAATCTCCTTACATCTTTTCTTCCTGCCATTAGGTCATCGCTTTATGGCCCTCTTTTCATTCACACATCCATAGCCATTCCTATTTTGGGCCATTCTTGAAAAAATATGAGATCCAAATAGACATTTTCTTATAATAAGCAGATTGTACCCAGCTACAAAAGCTGCAGTATAATAAAACAAACGGCACGAATGCGAGAAGAATGCGTAAGAAGTTTCATCACCGAAAAAATAAATGACCCAATACCATTAAGACGTTCTGTACGAGGAAAACACTCCGAGCACTGTTCTTTGTTACCGGATAAAAAGCCTTTCTTGCAGCGGCTGGTCCTTGACACAGAGTCTTTATATGTGAAATAATTTATTGCCCTACCTGTAACTGAAATAATGACTAAATCATTTTCAAAAAAGTCTCCTAGCTCCAACAGAGTAAATCTTCTACAACTTGCAGCAGTGCTAATCGTAAGCATGTTATACAGTAAGTTCGCCTGAAGCTAAGTTAAGCAGGCAGATTAGGGCTGTAATATAGTATCAGGGCTCATAAATCAAGCGTGCTCGCAGATTTCCTTTCACTTACTGCTCCTTCTTACAGTTCAGACAAGTCATAATTACACATCAGTAGGCATTGTGAACAGAGGAATGAGCTACAACATAACGCACAATAAACCCTGTCATATAAAAGCAAACTGGATAAAATAACAGAAGCAATACTGCGTTTTACAACATCATACTCAAGAATTACACCGTGCCATTGGGTAACATTCGGATCAATCAAGAGCCCATCCACAACTGACAGCCCCAGGAGGCTGAAATTTACTATTCAAAGATATTTTCCCATTTGTATTTATGATGATCATCATCATCGTAACAGGCGCTGACTGGGAACATAAAAAAAGACAAACCCAAAACAAAGCCTGAGGTTCCAAATGGAATCATCATAGAATCAGAGAATCATCAGGGATTGGAAGGGAGAGGTCATCTAGTCCAATCCCCCTGCCACAGCAGGACATCCAGACCAAGTCACAGAACATTAGGGATTGGAAGCGACCTGGAAGGATCATTCAGTCCAATCCTCTGCCACAGCAGGATCACCCAGACCAGGTCCAGGCAGCCCCCTCCAGTGCCCAATCACCCTCCCTGAGAAGAAGTTAGAGAATCGGTCAGGGTTGGAAGGGACCACAGGAGCATCCAGTTCAAACTCCCCTGCCATGAGTAAGGGGGGTTCCAACCCCACCAGAGCCAGAGGTGGCCAGAGCCTCATCCAGCCTGGCCCTAAACACCTCCAGGGACGGGGCCCCAACCACCTCCCTGGGCAACCCATTCCAGGCTCTCCCCACTGTCCCAGTGAAGAACAACCTCCTCACAGCAGGTCTAACTCTACCCATCCCCAGCTTTGCTCCATTCCCCCTAATCCTGCCACTACCTGAGAACCTAAAATCCCCTCACCACCTTTTTTGTAGCCCCTTCAGATCCTGGAAGGCCACACTCAGAGCCTTCTCCAGACTGAACAGTCCCAACACACTCAGTCTTGCCTCATAGGAGAGGTGCTCCAGCCCCCTGATCATCCTCGTGGCAAACAGAAAGCGCTGGGGGCAAAACACAATTAAAGCTCTTTTCCTAACCCTTTACTCCTGCACACAGGCTTTTGACAAATAACAATGATAAATTCAGATGTTGCTAGCGTTGTGGCACTGAGCACAGGTACCTGTGCCAGCTCTTTTAAACCGAAGCCACGCTAACCAATGTCTCCTAGTTATTTTAAGGCTTAGACTGAGATCAAAGGTGCTGTGGCTGTAGTGGATGACATTGGTAGATCACTGGGAATGGGATTTGATCAAACGAGGAAAATAGTGGCCATTTGAATTCAAATATAATCATTTTAAAAGAATCAGTAGGCTGCAGGTAAACAGCAAGAGGCACAAGGGTCTAGGGGTTCCCTGCTTTCTTCCCAAGGAAACTGTTCTGCTTTTCCTAGAATCAGAATCATAGAATCAATAGAACTCCCCACCCTGGAGAAAACACATTGGACTTCATCTGACTGCAACATCTCCTCTTAACAGTTCTACTAAAGTTCATAAAGATAAGATCATACAGAATGCTGACCCATTTCAAACCTCACCATTTAGATCTCTGCTTGGTCATGGGTGTAGAGGGACTTTGTACAAGGGAAAGTAGTGTTGGGATACAATCATGGATTCATTAGGGATCGGAAGGGACCTGGAAAGATCACCCAGTCCAATCCCCCTGCCACAGCAGGATCACCCAGACCAAGTCGCACAGGAACACAGCCAGGCGGGGCTGGAACGTCTCCAGAGAAGGAGACTCCACAACCCCCCTGGGCAGCCTGTTCCAGTGCTCTGTCATCCTCCCTGGGCAGAAGTTCCTGCTGACATTGATATGGAACCTCCTCTGTTCCAGCTGGCACCCATTGCCCCTTGTCCTATCACCAGATGACTTTGACAAGAACCTGGCTCCATCCTCCTAAGACCCACCTCTCACATATTTAGAGACATTCATGAGGTCCCCCCTCAGCCTCCTCTTCTCCAAGCTCAAGAGATCCAGCTCCCTCATCCCAGGGGAGGACAGTGCTGGAAGGAGCACAGAAGGTTGATCTTTTGACCAAAGACCCAGCTTGGGTGGGTCAGATAAGAAAAGCTCACCTCTGGTAATGACCTGTCACCAGCCTTGATAAGCAAACATCAGCAGAATTTGATTTTACTTTCTTTTATTCTCCAAATGAGGTTGATTTTTACTAGCATGTACCCATTAAGCTTTATAGCTCTGTTATTTTCTGTTCCTGTTGGGCTTTATGATCCTAAATCAGATAAATGCCTTTAAAAATGCCCATCCATGGATGTGCTTTTTAATCTTCTCCTCTGCACCACAAAGGCATCTGGAGAAGAGAGTGCTGTGGGTTTCCTCTGCTTTACTGTCTCTTCTACCTCCTTCAGAAGACAAAAGAAAAGGGAACCCCTTAAAGAAATGTCAGTACATTGAAAGTGGAAAATGCACCCAATCTGTTTTCCTCATCAGACTGATCTTCCCACCACAGCTTGTCCTGAGCAATGCTGAGATGGGAACTGCTGCAGAAAGCAGCGTTTGGTAAGATTTGAGAGACCAACACAGAATCATTGGGTTGGAAGGGACCTCCAAAAGGCATCTACTCCACCCTCCTACAACAAGCAGGGCCATCTCAAACTAGAACAGGTCCCATCCAGCCTGACCTTGAATGGCTCCAGGGATGGGGCCTCCAGCACCTCTCTGAGCAGCCTGGTCCAGGGATCCCCCACCCTCAGATTCCACAACTTTTTCCTCCTGTCCAGCCTCACTCTGCCCTTTTCCACCTTCAAACCATGACCCCTCATCCTATCCTTCCCTGCCCCTGTGAACAGTCTTCCCCAGCCTTCTTGCAGTATGATAAAGCCCATGACTGTTTTACCTCCTTTCCTATGGCCGTTGTCCTACCTCCTTCCACTTGTCCCACATTTTTTTGGGTTCTCCTTAGCTCTCCAGCAGCTGGGAATTCACCTAACATGAGCTTGAGCGACTCCTGCTGCTTTACTGGTCCCTGCCAGTGGCACTGCCATGTACCGATCGGCTTTCCCATGACCCTGTTGCTGTTTTTCCTACAGCTCCCAGCTGAAGCCTTGTCACCTCCTCCAACCCTGCCCAGCTCCCTCAGGGAATCCCAATGCAGTTAGAAGGTTTTACATTTTATCTCTGCACAACGAAATATGCAGTGGGGTACTGTAGTCTCCAAGGCTCTGCAACACCCATCCAGCAAATCACCCCCATTAGCACTCAGTGAGAGCTGCCTGAGACACCCAGTGCATCGCAGTGAGTTACTCATAGAAAAGAGGCTGCTGTCCCCTGCTCTGGGGTGATATTTGCAGATAGAAATGAATAAGAGTAATATTTTTCTTTAAAAAGTCTACATCTGCACGAGGTGTGCTTGCCCACTGACTAATAGCCTCCTTGCGAGGTGCACAGTCCAGCAGCCAGGCAGGAAAACTTGTAGCATCTCCCAATGGCTCCCAGTTGCTTTGGTGTGGGTCTGCCCCAGGGATCACCTCACTGGGAGAGCCTCAACTGTTATTAGAGGACTAAAGTGAAACTTTTCAATTCAATTTTAAGAGGGAAGTGAGGAAATCCAGGCTTCACCTAGGAACTTTTTGGTGAGTGTTTGTTTTCCTTTCCTCTTCTCCAGAATAAACACCACCAGCTCACTCAGTGTCTCCTCATCGGCCTTTCCCTCCAGTCCCTTCCCCAGCCTCATTGCCTCCTCTGGACCTGCACCAACCCCTCAATCTCTTAGAATCATTAGGGATCAGAAGGGACCTCGAAAGATCATCCAGTCCAATCCTCCTGCCACAGCAGGATCCCCTAGATCCTGTCACCCAGGAAAAGTCCAGGTAGGTCTTGAATGTCTCCAGAGAAGGAGACTCCACAACCAACCTCCCTGGGCAGCGCTTTCTAGGGCTCTGGCACCCTCATTGGGAAGAAGTTTCTTCAGGTATTTATGTGGAACCTCCTCTGTTCCAGCTGACACCTAGTGCCCCTTGTCCTAGCATTGGGTGCCACCGAGCAGAGCCTGGCTCCATCCTCCTGACACCTGCCCTTTCCATACTGATCAAATTCATGGGGTCACTCCTCAGGCTCCTTTTTTCCAAGCTCAAGAGACCCAGCTCCCACAGCTTCTCTTCATACTCTATATTCTTACACACACAAAGAAATAGACACTCAGCTCACTATGAACTCTGTGCAGAGATGGAGTCCAGTTGCTGGGGGATTTATTGCCCTCTTTTAGGGACAAGTGGCAGTCTGCCTCTTATAACCCTCCTTTTGTGTTGACATTCATAGGCTGGGGGTTTGGCTGAGTGGGAGGACTCTGATTTAATATTTTTCTATTTTTTGCTTCTCTAGCAGTATTAGGATTGGAAAGATCTGAAAGATGATGAGCTGAAATTAAACCCCAGCATTGCAGACCTGCAGAAAGTTCTGCTAAATTAAATTGAGAGAGAAAATTGCCTTCAGAGTTGGCCACTACTTTTAAGTCAGTGTTTCATTTGTGGAATAAGTTGGTGAGTCCTAACTCATGAATAGATATTTCCTTTTGAAGGGAGAAGCATTTGTAAAAGGCATAAAGCATATAAAGTCTAAAAAGCAGGAACTGAGCAATTTAGAGTTTCATACTCTTGATTCACAGTAAGATAAAGAGAGGTCAACTTTGTCATTCACAGAATCATGGTTACAGAATGGTTTGGTTGGGAAGGAACCTTCAAGATCACCTAGTTACATCATTGCATGGGCAGGGATACCTCTCTCTAGACCGGGTTGTCCCAAGCCCCATCCAACCTGCCCTTGAACATTTCCAGGGATGGAGCAGTCACAGTCTTTCTGGGCAACCTGTTCCAGCGACTCAGCATTTGCTCTGTAATGAATTCCCTTCTTACATCGAATTTAAATCTCCCCTCTTTCTATCTAAAGCTACTACTCCTCATCCTGATTGAGGGAGCGGGTTCTCTTTAGCTTGGAGAAGAGCAGGCTGGGGGGTGACTTCATTAACGTCTATAAATCTGTGAGGGGTGGGTGTCAGGAGGATGGAGCCAGGCTTTTCTCAAGGTCATCTGGGGATAGGACAAGGGGCAATGGGTGCAAGCTGGAACACAAGAGATTCCATATCAATATCAGAAGGATCTTCCTCCCAGGGAGGGTAATGGAGTATTGGAACAGGCTGCTCAGGGAGGTTGTGGAGTCTCCTTCTCTGGAGACATTCCAGACCCGCCTGGATGTGTTCCTGTGTGACTTGGTCTAGGTGATCCTGCTGTGGCAGGGGGATTGGACTGGATGATCTTTCCAGGTCTTTTCCGATCCCTAATGATTCTATGATTCTATCCTACCACCTCTTTCCCTTGTAGAAAGTCCCTTTACACCCATGACCAAGCAGAGATCTAAATGGTGAGGTTGAAACGGGTCAGCATTCTGTATGATCTTATCTTTATGAACTTTAGTAGAACTGTTAAGAGGAGATGTTGCAGTCAGATGAAGTCCAATGTGTTTTCTCCAGGGTGGGGAGGTCACATAACCAGCTATTTGAATTCATTTGCCAGCTGATAGGGTCTGGTTGAGTCTTCTGATCAAGACAAATATATTACCATGCCCATGAATCAATATTGTTTAAATAGTGTACCAGAAGGTTCACTGTCAATCACTGGTTTCTGAAAGTTGTTCATCCCAACTGTTAGGTGAATACTGAATATATTCACAGAAGTTTGGATCTGTTCATGAATAATTCATTTAAAAAAAGGCAACTGATCAATTTGCAATTAATAATGATTCAGCTTCTCCCACTCACGCTCACACAATATAACACTATTTAAGGGGAGGCTTACCCCTCTACTGAATCAACTCCCTAAAAGGGACACAGGCAGGCTCTGGTCCTGTCTCTGCAATGAATAATTGATTCATTTTCTTTCTAAGCAATGCTCTGTGGAAATGTCAGAAAACCTTTCGCTGAGCTCAGCAAAAACAACCCCCCAAAAAAGCCCAAAACTCTTGGAATGGTTTCAGGAGGTAACGATAACTCATTTGTCTTACCAGAGAACCTCAGGAATTCAGAGAGGTCCCTTATACTCATCACAAAACTGCTCAAATTCCATTTTCCCTTCTTCATATAGTCATTAGGGATTGGAAGGGACCTCGAAAGATCATCCAGTCCAATCCCTCTGCCACAGCAGGATCACCCAGACGAAGTCACACAGGAACACATCCAGGTGGGTCTTGAACATCTCCAGAGAAGGAGACTCCACAACCCCCCTGGGCAACCTGTTTCTGCCCAGAGAGGGTAAAACTTCCTGCTGATACTGATATGAAACCTCCTGTGTTCCAGCTTGCACCCGTTACCCATTGTGCTATCACCAGATGACCTTGAGAAGAGCCTGGCTCCATCCTCCCGACTCTGGCTTCCTGCAGCACAAAGAACTTTCAGCCCTGACAACACTCTGAGCAAGGTTTTTATCTTAAAATCAAGGAGATGAAGTGGCTAATTGCATCAGGTTTTAAGCTCACGCTTGCATGTTCAGCCTTTCTACAGTAAATGTTATGACCTCACCCAAACCTTCGCATCAGTGACAGCACACAGGAGGAACCCCTTTGGGGAAGAGAAAGCAGTGGATTGCATGAATTTGGGGATCCTGTTTGCTTAGTTCTCACCCTTGAAGCAAGAGGACTGGAGACATTAAATCAGACTAACTGGGAATTTCACAACAAACTGCTAAACTGTGGTTGTACTCTCCAACAAGGACTGGTTTTAGCCAGGGTGAAAGGAGAGGTAAGGCATTCAAGATCTTACTCTGCAGTGTGTAAGCTAATAGCAAGACCTAAGTATTCTCTGAGCTGTGTTCATATAAAACAGCAACAGGAACCCTAAACTCCCCAAGTTCCCACTCCAATAGCATTTTCAAATTCCCAATTCCCTTAAGAGAAAGATGGTGATTTTATACCTTTTACACACTCATCCTCACTGAATGTCAAGAGAAAGAGCATGTTCTTAGGTAAAAATAATCACCAAGATGAACCAGATCATCGCTGACTTCACTCCTCCTAAAGGAGAGAGAGGTCTGTTTCATTCCAGAACTCTAAGTAATTTGTTTTCTTTTCAATTTTCTTTTGTTTCTTCCACACAGCAGTGGCAGACCAGACCTTTTCTTTCTCTAAAACATCATTCCCCTGTACTCAGTAGATATAAAGCTGTTCCCCAAGCTGCAAATCCCAAAGGAGCTAAGTTTAAGGTTATGAATCCAGAGACAGTAAAACAGAGAGCCATGCTGCACCCGTGCAGCTTTGAAATGCAAAGAGCAGCTCAGGTGCCAACCCTGTCATCAAAACTACACATTTCTATCCCGTTTCTGCATTCCCAGCTACAAATACAAGTCCCTTTTCTTCTTCAAAAGATTAATTCAGACCCCACGTGTTTGACTGGACTGAGCTGAACACCTAGTTGCTGCTGAGATTGATGGCACCGATGCCTTCCCTCATTCCCCTCCGACGAGGCCTCTATGAAATATTGTCACCTGGAAGGATGTAATGCAGTGCTTTGTACTGAAAGATGTTCTTGTCTGAGTGGATATCCATCACACGGGAGAACCTACCCAGTGAAATTGAGTGGTTTCAGGCTTTTTCACCGGGTCTCCTCAAACAAGGGTTACCCACCCCCTCAGAGCTGAATTTCACTACATAAAGAGGATCCACCGATACCTCAACTGCCTCTTCGTGCTACAATATGCTGAATACTCCGCCTATTAGCATAGCAGAAGGGCATGTATTGCCACAACAGGTGGCTCTCGGGGGTGATACTGAAACTACAGCAGAAATCATTAGCAAACTGAAACCCAGCTTTCAAAAGCAAGGAACGACGCAGATTTGCAGTAATGAAGTGCTCTAAGACAGGATCTCCTGATTCCTCTGGAGCCAGAAGTCTGTATCGTGTTTTTCTGCGTGCCTATTTTTCATCACATACCATACAATCTTTCCTTGAACTGTACTGTATATCTTCCTTGCCTAGTGGGAACCCTAATTTGCTTCCCATTGCCAAAGTGCTCATTACGGAATGCTTAGGAGCTCCAGTTTGTACATAATATTTGAAAATCAGCCTTAATTTTTCTGCCTGAGATGAACACTTGGATTTCAGAGTCAACGTAATCAGAGATTTACACAAACTCAGTGAACCCTGTTTATTATATTTGCCTGGAACAGCTACAAAAGGGGTCAGAGGTCCAATGTCTTCCTGCAGAGACAGATCATGTTCTAGCTGGTACTGAGGAGGAAAAAACCAGTAGGTGATGCTTTAATGAATGGCTTATCATGTGGAACACACCATGTGATAATAGCAGTGCTGGTAAGGAAAGAAGGGAGTAAAAAACATAAAGGCTTTTGCTAGGTTTACATTGCTCACATTTCACCAGGAGCAGATGAAGAGGGTTTATTAAGAATATGTAGTAAAATCTTGCAGCAAGTTGAAAGGAGCTTTGAACTGGGTTGCGGGGTTGGTGGGGTTTTTTTTTTTCCTTGTTTAAACGGTGTTTTGGAATTGCCTGGGAGATTGCCCTGACTAAACAGAAGCAACACACCGGACTAGTTTGATTTTTGTGTGTCGATTGTTGGTTTATTATTTCTTACTGCACTGACCTTATTGAAAAACTCAGTTCGGAAAAAACAAAAAGACAAACCGGAGGCTGACAGCTGGATTATTCCAAACTCTAAAGGAGTAGTCAATAAAATAAGCTATCATTTAATTTTTTGGTTTACAAAAAGTTCTCAATTAGGAGCTCTGAAAATGCTTCCTTTTTTGAAACTAAAAATTATGGGGGTAGGATGGTTCAGCTCTTCTAGAAAGATTTAAAATCATAGAATTCTCACAGCTGGAAAGGACCTCCAGGATCACCAAATCCAGTCCTCATACCAATAGCTCCCCAACCCTTAGGCCATGGCCTCAAGTGTCCTACTTACTCATTTTTTAAACAACTCCAGGGATGGGGACTCCAGCACCTCCCTGGGCTCCTTGGTCCAGTGCCCAACCACTCCCTCAGCAAAGAGCTTCTTCCTAAAATCCAATCCCTTGATGCAGCTTGAGGCCATTTCCCCTCGTCCTATCATCATTAATTTGGGAGAAGAGACCAGCACCATCCTCCCTATAACCTCCTTTTAGGTAGCTGTAGAGAGCAGTAAGGTCTCCTCTCAGTTTCCTCTTCCCTAGACTAAACAACCACAGTTCCCTCAGCTGCTCCTCACAAGACCTGTCTGCCAGCCCTCTCCCCAGCTTCACTGCCCTTCTCTGGCCCCACTCCAGCACCTCAATGTCCTTCTGATACTGCACTGCCCAAAACTGAACCCAGTACTCAAGGTGAAATCTCACAAGTACAGAGAACACAGGCACCATCACCTCCCAATTCCTGGTTAAGCCGTTCTTCCTCCAGGCCAGGATGCATGTATCCAGAAAATGTTTGTAAGTCTGTCCATGGGTTCTCACCATAAAGAAGACAAGGAGACACCCAATCCCCTCGAAAACTCCAGCCACTTGTAGGATAACTTTAACCCCCTGCAAAACCAGTTTTCCAATTGGATGTAGAGGAAACAACCCAAAGCGCATCGACTTTATCATTCATTGTGATAGATGAACTTATGGGAAAGCAGAACATTCCAACCTACATTTCCCATGGCCACAGAAACCCTGGAAACTTGGGCTCGGGCTGAAGTCAGTCCTTATGAACTTGCCTTGCAGGACGGTGAGAAATAAGAACTAAATGCCTGAAGGAGTAGAGTAATTAATTCTCATTTAGGCAGACTAATTCTCAAGTAGTTAAAACCTCTGGATGAAGTCTGAATGGTGTGAAGGGAGCTTCTCCGTGGTGAGCAGGGGGAGACTGGGATGGGTAGTGAATCTCTGCATTGCAGGTACTTTCCCTCATGCAGAGGTATCACACACTTGGCCATGTCTTCCAGGGATGATGCTAACAGGCAAATCCTCTCCTTGGGGTTGTAAAGACTAATGGGGAAGTCTTCTCTTTGCTGTACTCTTCTTAAAAATGATAGAAAGTTCCATAACCTGACCCTAAATGCTTCTTGTTAACACGTGCTTTGGCGATGGACAGCATGGGTCATGCTGAACATCCCTTAGCCCGTCCCTGCTGAGGCTGGGGAACCTGCACACAGGCTCATCCTGACCTGTCCCGATTGCTCACAGAAAGGTGCATTTGTGGTCCTGCCTCAAGCCTGACAATGAAAACCAAACCCAGGGGGAAGACCACGGAGCAGATAGAACCAGAGGCACAAGCACCATGTGGGGTTGAGTGACTGCAGGCTGGATAAAACACATAACCGAAAGGTAAACTCACATCCCCATTTAAGCTGGGGCTGGATCTGAAACACACTCTATGGCTTTGATTTCCTGAGGCTTTCATCTCATGCTCAGCAATAAGTTCTACATGAAAGCCTGGTGTCCTCTGTTGTTTTAGAAAGTTACCTGCCAGGATAAATTACAGTAACAGGAGCTGCTGATGCCTCTGGAAGCTGGTCCCTGCTGGCTGCTGTTCACAACATGCATTGTCTTATCACGGGGTAGACAACCTCAGCTCCCTTTGCTGAAGGGTCTCTCCCACCCCGTAGCCCAACAGTCCTTGGGGGTCGTTGCTGCAATAGCAAAGATTTAATGCTCTATGTCTGTGCATGATGAAAAATGGAGAGGAACAAACCTGGCAGAGCTCAGTGACGCAAGTGATGCTGCCATCAAACTTCTCTTACAAGAAGTTAACCTGGTTAATGAGTGTAATTAAGATGAATATTTAAAATTCTGGTCTCCTCTAGATATCTGTAAGGCAAGAGAAATTCGCATCACAGATCAATTAAGAGCTCTCACAACAGAGCATCCAGGTGTGCACAGGTTGCACCGGGCTCCAGATGCTGGAAACAGGCATCCCAGGTCCTTACTTGCCTCCAGCACATGCTAGCCCTGCCTGTGATTCATGTGGCAGGTGCTGCAGAACAACTTGTTTGGACCCCCAAGTCTCAGAAAGACTATTGGGGAGAGTTTGGCTCTAAAGTAATTTTTACTTCTAATGGATGGATTTTTGAAATCCAGCCCTGATTTCTTCCCTCGAGCACCAAGACCAGCAAGTTCAGTCCAGCAGCTGAGTGCAACTCACATGCGGTAAAGACTTAAACTCACGGACTCAATGCTTGTGGATGCTGCTCCTGCAGCTCCTGGAGCTCTACCACACACTAGATTTTGCAGAACTGCTCCAGGCTTTGAAAACACCTTTGAAGCAGGTTTAACAGAAAATAGCCAGGTCTGAAATCAAATCACATCTGTGATTCAAACACTTACAGCTCCCTGGACCAATACAGCCCCAAAGATGATGTTAAATCTCATCTGATGGAAGCAGGGTCCCTACTGTCAGTGGTTGCTCTAGAGGAGACAGGCACAGCCCTGGGAACAGATGTATTTCTGTGGATGGAAGACCTTTTCACTGTCTACAACTACCTGAAAGGAGGGTGGAGAGAGGTGGGGGTTGGTCTCTTCTCACAAGAAACAAGGAACAGGACAAGAGGAAATAGCCTCAAGCTGCCCCAGGTAAAGATTATGTTGGCCCTGAGGAGAAACTTCTATCTGGAAAGGGTCCTCAGGCCTTAGCACAGGCTGCCCAGGGAGGAGTTGAATCGCCATCCCTGAACGTGTTCCATAGTTGTGGAGATCTGGAGCTCAGGGACAGGGTCTAGCAGTGGCCTTGAGACAGCTGGGTTCATGGTTGGAATCGATGAGCTTGAAGGTCGTTCCCAAACTAAATGATTCTGTGATTCCAGCATGTGCAGGCTGGAGAGACTTTAATTTGTAACACACCTCTTGTCACCCAGAGTGAGTATTTTCAGCTCTCCTTCGCGACACTGTGTGTGTGAGCCTGTCATACCCAGTCCCAGCAGGTAGCATAAGAACATTTACAGAAGGAAGGCATCAACTGAGCTCCTTTCTGTCCAATTCCTTGAGCTGAATCCACATCCACACTGGTGCCAACAATAAAACAAGTGCACATCTTACAAAGAAGCTAAACATTCCCAAATGCCAAGGCAAACATTTCAGCTGGTGCTGGAGCAGGTCCAGAGAAGGGCAACAGAGCTGGGGAAGGGTCTGGAGCCCAAATGATATGAGGAGTGGCTGAGAGAACAGAGGTAGGGGTCAACCTAGAGAAAAGAAGTCTCAGTGGAGACCTCAATGCACTCTGTAGCAACCTGAAAGGAGGTTGGAGTGAGATGGGGGAGTCTCAGCAGTCTCCTGAGCACCCACACCATACTACTCCCACCTCACCATGGCCCAGCCTGCAACAAGTCAGACACCTGGGATAGAAAATCAGTCCCAAACGATTCGGAATCAGCAATTCCTCTTGAACCTTCACGGGATCCTATATACCCTGATCTGGATGGGATCCCTGTGTGTATCCACAGCCCTGCTGCAAGGTTCTGCAAGGCTGCCTTACTCAGCGCAGCCATTCTCCCTGTCGCCCACCACCACCCGATTTCTATTTTCTTGTCTTGTATTTCAGGGTGAGAGCTTTGGGGACAGGGACCATCTTTTTAGTAGTGTGCCCAGGGCAGGGAGGTCCAGGTTTGCAAATAGGCTTCTGACAGCTTGTTCCTCTAAAAAAAATAACTGCAACTACAACAATATATCACACAACTGCTCAGACATGGACTTGTGCCACCTCTCAGCCGAGCTGCGGGGTTTTTTTGTCTTTTCCAGGATCTATAGAGGATTCACAGTGTTAAAAAGCAAAAAACCGAAGTGTTGGTAACACCACCCACAACTCTACAACTTTTTCAGCAGCTTGCTATGAGAAGAGGTGGGGTTTTGGGGTTGGTTTGGGTTTTTGGGTTTTTTTTTCAAATGATCAAGGGTCTGGTTACAAGAACCGAAGAAAATTCCTTCTGTTATTTACAATGGAAGCTTCTAATTTGCTTATTCCTTTGCTTATCTATTCATTGAGATAATTATCTGACACCTGCCAAGAGCAGATTGTTCTGACAGATTTTTATTGGCTGAGATCAATTTGTTAGTTACCATCTGTCCAGCTAAAGGTGGTTTACGGGTCACCAAGCTGGTGAGCTTTGGAAAAATCTTAACATGATCTTGAGCAGTATCCTTCCTGAACTAATTTCATTTTAATCTCCCCTAAAGCACATGAAAGGATAGACTTGAAAATTAGCTTTCAAGCAGAGTGCAGGAGAGAGAAGAATTTGCTTTCCTTTGCTGCCATCAATCTATTTCCTACGAGGGTTCCTAAAAACCTAGGAGAACCCATCAGCTGACAAGTTGCTGAATGGGCTTGATGGGGCTCTGAGCGATCTGTTCTGTAGACTTATTTGTTTGCTGATGGGTAAGGGCACTTCTGCCCTGATTCATGTTGGGAGCCTGAAAGTACTCAGAGTGTTTGGATAGCATGGAATGACACAATTCTTTACAACTACCGGAAAGGAGGTTGTAGAGAGGTGGGGCTTGGCCCTTTCTCCCAAGTCAGCAGCAATAGGATAAGAGAAGATAGGGTCAAGGTGTGCCAGGGGAGGGTTAGGTTGGACACTAGCCAAAATTCTCCCCTGACAGAGTGGTCAGGGGTTGGAATAGGCTGCCCAGGGAGGGAATGGAGTCGCTGTCCCTGGAGGGATTCACCAAACAAGCAGATGTGGCCCTGTGAACCCTGTTTATTGAGCAGGGTGAGGTTGGTTGACGGTTGGACTGGATGATGTTGTAAGACGCTTCCGATCTTCATGATTCTATGATAGGATATTATGGGGGAATGGTTTTGGAATAGAAAGGGTCAGATTGAGGCTGGATATGCGGAAAGTGTTCTTGAATCTAAGAGTGATGGATCCCTAGAACAGGCTGCCCAGAGAGGTGGCAGAGGCCCCAGCCATGGAGCCATCCAAGGTCAGGCTGGATAGGGCTCTGGGCAATCTGTTCTAGTTAAGAAATGTCCCTGTTTGGTGCAGGCGAGTTGAACTAGATGACCTGTGCAGGTTTCTTCAAACCAAATATATTGTTCCCATGCTGTCTCTTCTAAGAGACATGTCCCAATCCCAGTGCTCTGCCATCAAATGGGATGGCTTTTAGAGCTGAGCAGAGCCCCCCATGCAGAATTTCCAGCGTGGCTCTGCAAACTCACCGTTGGCTGCAGTGCGTGTCTGTGCCATCCAGGGCTCTAATGGCTGTATCTGTGGTATTTGTGCTTCATTGGCTGCGTCTCTGGGAGTGCTGGAAGGCCTTTAGTGTCTGCTGGGAAATTATAGGCCACTAGATTGCTATTTTATCCTAAGTGTCAATGCTCTAACGACTGTGCTCGTGGCATTCCTGTGGACCTTCCCTGGGTATTGAGCTTCAAATTTTCTTCTTGCCTCTGTATCGAAGCAGGTTCTGACAGAGTGTGCTGAAAAATGCTTGAATTGTTCATACCACAAAAGTCACAGCTGTATTTTACTCTAATTTTACTACTGAGCCATCTAGGGTAAAATATTGAGCTCCCCCACCACTCTATTAACACTCTTCAGAATTGAAGAACCCTTTAGATGGTTTTTCAAAGCATTCTCAGAAGCAGGGGGGAACTGACAGCCACTACTGCAGGATGTTTTGGATGAAACCATCCTCACTGAAAAACTTCTCAGGGCTCCTGAAGTCAATGAGAGCTTTAAACGATCATCTAGGATTCCACAGGAGACTTCTTCTAGGAGGATGAGTTTCTTACTCATCCTACTACTAGCGCCAGGAGACCTTCCTAATGACTACGGATCATTTAAAGATAATGGCACTGAAGGTCCCCAGGACAGTACTTTGTGTCAGCACATCCTTCTCCAGAATCTTTCTGACTGTCGTTTGAATGCTCAGGACGGCCCTAAGAACGCACAGATCACCGCTCAGTGGGAAGAGCTCTGTCGTGATAATGTGTTGGGAAGGACGTGTCCAGCTAAGGCTTCAAAAGCATCCAGAACTGGAAACTAAACTCGTGATGATGCTTCCTTTGTCAGAAAGGATGGTAACTGCAGACACTCTAAATGACACTCAGTTTTTAAGCTGAACATTGAAGCCTTTTAAAACGAGACCTAAAATCACTCCCAGCGTAGAGCTCTGCAAGGCAGTCAGATAAAAACGGTCCTGCCTTTCAGGGCATGATCCAACCTGAAGGGCATTCATGTTTATAAATCCATTTGTGTGGGGTCGTGGGCTTTTTCCCCTAAAATTTTCAAATCTTAAGATTCATAGGATGTATTGGGTTGGAAGGGACCGCCAAAGGGCATCTAGACCAACCCCCCGACAACAAGCAGGGACATCTCTGCATCTGGGAAAGAACAAACCCATGGACCAGTATAGGTTGGGACTGATCTGATGGAAAGCAGTGGAGGAGAAAGGAACCTGGGCTCCCAGTGGACAGTTCTGGG
>VZRI01005633.1:0-11382 GCA_013397515.1 Upupa epops | reverse complement strand
CCTCATGAGCTTGGTAACTCTGCTCTGGACCCGTTCCAGCATCTCCATGTCTTTCTTATCATGAGGGGCTCAGAACTGAACACAGGACTTGAGATGTCACCTATTAGTTAGATTCATAGATTCCTAGAATGGTTCAGTTTGAAAGGGACCTTCAAGATCATCTTGTTCTAACCCATGAGCAGGGACACCCCCCACTAGACCAGGGTGCTCAAGGCCCCAGCCAATCTGGCCTTGAACATTTCCAGGGAGGGAGCAGCCACCACCTCCCTGGGCAACCTGGTCCAGGGTCTCAGCACCCTCATTGTGAAGAACTTCTTCCTGACATCTATTCTAAACTTCCCGTCTTCCAGCTTGCAACCCTTGCCCCTGCTCCTACCACTGCAAGCCCTTGAAAACAGCCCCTCCCCAGTTTTTCTGTAGCTCCCTTCAGGTACTGGAAGGCTGCTTCAAGATCTCCCCCAGAGTCTCCTCCAAGCTGAAGAACCCCAACTCTCTCAGTCTGTCCCTGTAGGACAGGTGCCCCAGCTCTCCACTCATCCTCGTGGCCCTCCTCTGGACATGTCCCAACAACTCAATCTCCTTCCCTTGTTGGGGGCTCTAGACCTGGACACAGTACTCCATCCAGATGAGGTCTCTCTTGAACAGAATAGAGGGGGAAGATCCCCTCCCTCACCCTACTGGTCACACTTCTCTTGATGCAGTCCAGAATGCAGTTGGCTTTCTGGACTACAAGTGAACATCANCTCTCTCAGTCTGTCCCTGTAGGACAGGTGCCCCAGCTCTCCACTCATCCTCGTGGCCCTCCTCTGGACATGTCCCAACAACTCAATCTCCTTCCCTTGTTGGGGGCTCTAGACCTGGACACAGTACTCCATCCAGATGAGGTCTCTCTTGAACAGAATAGAGGGGGAAGATCCCCTCCCTCCCCCTACTGGTCACACTTCTCTTGATGCAGTCCAGGATGCAGTTGGCTTTCTGGACTACAAGCGAACATCACCAGCTCATGCTGAGTTCTTCATCGAGCAGCACTCGTTTATGTTTTTTATACTGTGTTGATGTGTCACAAATAAACACTGACTTTACCTATAAATGCTGAAATTCAGATGTTTCCAGTTGTAATGCCTATTAGGATATGCTTACAGGGACTTCAAAGTAAATTTCTCACATGAAGAGCAGCTTAGAGGAATTCAGAATTCATAGTACTTTCTCAGTAAAATGCCTCATCCTCAGAACCTGAGGGGTTTTTCAGCTCCTAGTTTGATGGTGAAGGTTATTCCTTCTCTCTAAAATGTCTTTCAAAAGTGTTAACTGAATGTCCTTCAATGGTGGGAAGAACACCATGCCATGGGTCACGGTCAACTCAGAGAAGATGGAAAATATAACTAGCCTTGGGTGTAGCTATAATCTAGACTTCTAAAAACTATAAAGAAATAAACCAAGTGGGAGGCCAAAGAATGTTCTCTAAGATTTCCTTCCTTGAGACTGCATCTGGAGTATTGTGTCCAGTTCTGGGCCCCTCAGTTCAAGAAGGACAAAGAGATGCTGGAGGGTGTCCAGTGTAAAGCAGCAAAGATGATGAAGGAAGGACAACAGCTCCCTTATGATGAAAGGCTGAGGGAGCTGGATCTCTTGAGCTTGGAGGAGACTGAGAGGTGACTTCATTCATGTCTATAAATATCTCCAGACCCAAAGAATCGGGATTTGAAGTAGAAAAATAGCAAACAGGCCCTACGTTCAGGAAGTGTTTGTGAGTTCAGCAAGTACATTCAATAGAGTCTATGTCTGTAGAGAAATCAGCACTCATAACACCCAGGATATTTCACCTTCTGCTTCAGAATTTCTCATGCTTAGACATAACTACAGGTCCTCTAGAACCACAGAGTGAACAAGGACAGTGATTCAGTCGAAGCATTGGGATCTGGAACCTCATATCTTTGATTTGTACACTTGGGCATTGGGACAACTCTTTGCCCTCCTATAACTTTTTGTTACTTGCAAACAACAGCTGAGGATAGAAAACCTGCAAGCAAGGTTTTGTAGAGTTGAATATCTGAAAGAATAAACATCTGGTAGTTGATCTCAGAAGTCATGCAGGGACTGTTTCTTCTGAGCATCTCATACCTGCAGCTCCACTGGTCCCTGTGCACATGCTGTTCTGACTATCTATCGTCTGTTGCTGGAAATAACTGAGATGAAAAGTATCAAAGCTTTCTGAAGCCCTTTAAAAATCAAGTTTCCAGTCTGGAGTCATGCCATGGCTGGAGAACCTCTATCCATAAGTAGTTCTGTGAGCAACAGGACACACGCTATTTTGGATGCTTTTGTGCCTCCTCAGCTCTTTCATCTGAAAACCTTGCCAGGTGGCTTTCAGGATAGCAGTCTCAAGCCCAACATCTTTCTTGTTGATACTGAGTCAAATAACTATACAAAGGAAAGAATAAAGGTGGTTGACTGAAGGAAGAAGTAACAACTGCAGGGTCCTACAGTTTGGCCACAATAACTGCCTGCAGCTACAGATGGGGAGATGAGTAGCGGGGGAGTAGCCTGGCAGAGAGGGACCTGACAGTACTGGGTGACAACCATATGAAGAGGAGCCAGCAGGTTGCCCAGGTGGTGCAAAAGGCCAATGGCATCCTGGCTTCTGTCAACAGCAGTGCAGCCAGCAGGATTAGGGATGTAATTCTCCCCCTGTGCTGGGTACTGGTGAAGCCTCCCTTTGAGGCATGGGGCAGTTCTGGGCCCTTCACTTCAGGAAAGAGGCTGAGGGGCTGGAGTGGGTCCAGAGGAGCAGTGAGGCTGGGGAAGGGACTGGAGAGAAAGGTGGATGAGGAGAGGCTGAGGGAGCTGGGGGTGTTCAGCCTGGAGTAGAGGAGACTCAGTGGGACCTCTGCAACTCCCTGAAGGGAGGCTGTAGTCAGCTGGGGGTCAGGCTCTTCTCCCAGGCAACTAGCACCAGGATAAGAGGGTAGGGCTTGAAGGTGCACTAGGGACTGGTTAGCTTGGATGTTAGGAAGCCCTTCCTCATGGAAAGGGTGATCAGAGCCTGTAATGGACTGTGCAGGGCAGTGGTGGAGTTCCTGTGTCTGGAGGTGCTTAAGAACAGCCTGGCTGTGGCCCTTGGTCCCCTGGTCTGGCTGATGTGGTTGATGTTAGGTCCTGACCTGGCTGGATGAACTCAGAGGTGTTTTCCAACCTGAATATTTCTGTGAGTCTGTAACATCAAGAGGATTTTTGTGGTTTTGTTTTCTTTGAGTAACAAATCCAAGAAAGTAAAGAGCTTTGTTGCCTAAAGAAAATGCAAACAGATGCTGAAAAACATTCTTGCAAACAATTCTCAGCTCAATTCATGAGGACAGCCCCTGAAGGCTAAGAAGCAGTCAAACTTGTTTGGAACCTGTGTTGTCCAACATGCTGGGAAGAGTAGAGAGAAACCCAGAAAGAGAAGATGTAAATGCAGGCAGGTAGAGAAACGAAGAAAGAGAAGAGATAAATACAGCCAGGTAGAGAAATACAGAAGGAGAAGAGGTGAACACATTAAAAACGCCTGTTGGAAGCTATTTTGGGGTTGTTTTCCTTACGCTTCTGAAAGGAGTTAACTTAGCACAGTCCAGTTGCAGCTGCGTAACTGCCCAGTGGCTGGAGGTTCACTCGCTTGATTAAAAAACATGATATTATGAAAAAAATCATCACTGCTGGCAGAACTAGAGCTGAGGACAGGAGTATTTAGTTCACAACACCCTGTTGCGCATTAACCAGATGCCGTGTCTATGGCAATGTGACCTTGGCCATGGCGAGCCCCGGGGCACATCCCCTGTCGTGTGGGCAGCAAGTGACTCTCATTCAGCTCAGGCTGGCAAGCAGGACCCTTTGCACCAGTCTGTGCCCACTCTTTAAACATGATTCATGGGTTTACTTGTTTTTAAGGTTTCCATGGCAAACGGGCGTTCACGAAAACGTTTTGGTTCCTTAATAATGACTTGGCTCTTCCATGTAAGAGACCTTCTTGATCTGCGCATTGCCATTAAAACGTGTTTTGTAGTGATTTTTTAAAAATACAGAAAAAAAATGATGAAGAGAAGATTGACATGAAAGTGAGTGCTGGTCAGCTGTTCTTGGTGGGGTTATTTTGACAGTGAGTCAGTCAAGCACTGGATGAAATGTCTCATCCGTGTTCCAGCGGCTCTCTGATGGACAGAGGCGTTACTTGATGTTTGGAGGTGCTAATGTTTGTTTGTAAAAGGAATTGAAACAAGACAAAAACACTAGTTTTCCCCAAAATCCCATCCAAAGAACACTAGAAAAATACACCTAGAGCTTCCATGGGTAATTGCTTAAAATGATAAAGTCTCTCCAGAAGTAGAAGAGTTCCAAAAGACAGAATCACTGAGAAGTTTCCTGTAATGCTGTTTACTTAGGATGTGTGAGGACGTTACCAGAGCTCATTTCATTTTGCTCAGTTATCACGCATATGAAGCCCTGTGCTGATGAGTTTGCTTTGCATCTGTGGGTCTGCTGCAATCCAGAGGGTTTGAGGAGCTGAGCTGGCGTGAGTTGTTCCACAACACTCCAAGCTAATAGAAACGAACCAGAATTTAATGGTGCTAACGCTGAACTCCTGATGGTTTCTAAAGCTGTTGTTACACAACTAGTTCTCAGAGGAATGAATCCCATTTTCCCCACCTCTAAAAACAGAATCATAGAATCATTAGGGATTGGAAGGGACCTTGAAAGATCATCTAGTCCNTCCTGACACCCATCCCTCACAGATTTATAGACATGAATGAGGTCACTCCTCAGTCTCCTCTTCTCTAAGCTCAAGAGATCCAGCTCCCTCAGCCTTTCCTTATAAGGGAGGTGTTCTACTTCCTTCATCATCTTTGCTGCTCTATGCTGGACACTCTCCAGCAGCTCTCTGTCTTGCTTAGGGCAGACCATAGAAAATGTTTAGTAGTTTTGGTTAATAAAATACACTTTGCTCTCTGTTCCACAACAGCGTGAAGCTTAGAATAAAAAACTCGCAGGGAAGGGACCTCCAAAGGGCAACTAGTTCAAAACCCCTACCTCCTGTCCAGCCTCAATCTCCCCTTTTTGAGCTTCAAACCATGACCCTACATCCTGTCGTTCCCTGCCCTTGTGAATAGTCTTCCCCAGCCTTCTCATAGGTCTCTTTCAGGGATTGAAGGGTTGCTATAAAGTCCTCCCAGATCCTCCTCCCCTTAGGCTGAACAACCCCATCTCTCTCAGCCTGTCCCCATAGCAGAGGTGCTCCAGCTTCTGATCATTTTCATGGCCTCCTCTGGACACTCTCCAATAGCTGCTATTAAGCAGAGCTGCTGCCACCCACTCCTTGGGGTGCCCTAGGGGCTGCCTCCCAGCACACACATCCGAAACACAAGCCACGAACCAAAGGCAGCTCCATCTTCACTGTGTTGAACCAGCCAAGGCTGAAGGGACTGCACACACCCCTATGTTTTGTCGCTTTCCCAGGCTCAAGCAGCTCGAGTGGTTGAACACATCATTCACCCCCTTGTCGGAGCAACATTTTCAGCTCGTTACAAAAGGTTTCGGGACAGCCTACTGTGTAATAGCTTAGATGACTGAAAACAAATTTAAATATAAGAAATGCACTGGCTTCTTTTTTTTTGTGCATGGTAAATACTCTTAGAAACGGCATGGGGCCTTATTAAGTTTGAACCTCAGGTCTTTCAACTTCCTCAAGAAAAGAGAACAAATGGTAAAAAGCACGAGGAAAATAAATAACCTCTGTGATTTCCCACTTCAGTTCAAGCCCAGATATTTTTGTCAGTCGTTAATTACAGTCATATTTCCTTAACACCTTGAAAAAAAAAAAGAAACAGCAAGCAAAAGATTTCAAAGAGAAAGGTGGCACCAGCTCAGAAAAGTTCTGCTTTCTCCAAACACGCAGTCGCCCACTGAGCAAGGATGATCTGTGCTTCCTGCAGACCCTATTGCCAGTTCCTCACGACTGAGAACTTTTGATTCGTTTCCAATCCAACATTTTGGGGGGGTTAGTTGCTTGAAAAAGAGACCCCTTTGCGCTGCTCTGCAACCCTTCAGCCTTTTGTTGGGTTTTTTTTACACCCTCCTGTTGCTAGATACCAAACGTTGTAAATATCTACTCAAATAACAGCAGAAAAGCTCTAGGAGGGCAATAAAGAGGAGGATTTTTTCATTCATGGATCTGGTTTACTAGTGTTCCAGCACGAGGGTGTCCCTACAACTGTTGTTTCCTGGTTTGGGAAGAGGAAAGAGATCAAACCCTCAAGGATCCCAAATGCATTAATGCTGAGGAACTATGCCCAGAGGGCAGCACGGGTGGGGAGTTTTAAGCAAGGGTTGGAGTGGGATTGTTTTCACATAGGGCTATAAGCACTGGTCTGAAAAAGGCAGACAACCTGCCTTTTCTGTCTTTCATCGTAGACTGATCTGGTCATTCTCTTCAAAAATAGGGAGCTCAAAAGTGCTTAGGTTTTTGCCAGGAAAATGCTCTTCAAGGGTGGAATTCATCCTGAGGACTGATGGTAGGTAGCTCAGCCCTGCAAAGCTCTCCACTTGGTTGTGCCACTTTCAGATGGCTGAGTGCTGGGCACAGTGCCTAACTGCAGAGCCCACCCAGCCCACATCTCTTTACTGCAGCTACACCTGAGCTGCTCCCCACAGATCACTCAGCAACTCAGCCACTCAGTGCAAGAAGCCCATGTCCAACTGAACTGCCTAAGCAACCAGTGGGACTCCCTGCTACCCCTGCTAGGGTGATGGATGAGGAAAGTTTTGTGTTTACTGCGAGCCAACAGGCTGAATCTAAAGGATTCATAGAATAATAGAATCATCAGGGATCAGAATGGACCTCGACAGACCATCTAGTCCAATCCCCCTGCCACAGCAGGCCACCTAGACCAAGTCACAGAACAGAACAGAACTGTGGCTGGAAGATTGAGAGAGGTGATTCAGCCTCCTAGTGAGATCTCACCTGGACTCCTGCATCCAGCTCTGGGGCCACTCAATACTGCAAGAACAATGATCTTTTGGAACAGGTCCAGAGGAGGCCATGAAAATCATCAGAGGGCTGGAGTCCCTTTGCTCTGGGGACAGCCTGAGAGAGTTGGGGTTGTTTAGCCTGAAAAGGAGAAGACCCCAGGGGGAATTTATAGCCACCTTCCAAACCCTGAGAGGGGGCTATCAGAAGGCCAGGGAAGACTGTTCACACAGGCAGGAAACAATAGGATGAAGGGTCATGGTTTTGAAGAAAAGGGCAGAGTGAGGCTGGACAGGAGGAGAAAGCTGTTGAATCTGAGAGTGGTGGATCCCTGGAATAGGCTGCCCAGACCGGTGCTAGAGACCCCATCCCTGGAGACATCTAAGGTCAGGCTGGATGGGGCTCTGGGCAATCTGGTCTGGTGACTGATAGCCCTGCTTGTTGCAAGGGGGGTTAGACCAGATGCCCTTTGGTGGTCCCTTGGTCTCCGGGATGGTTCAGGGAAGGGGCATCTTACTATCAGTCTGGGCAACATGGGCCTGAGTCTCACCTTCCTCGGTGCATAATTCTTATTTCTCCTTTAGTTCTCTGAATCTCCCCTCTTTTATTTTCAAACCATCACCCCTTGTCCTGTCATACCAAGCCCTGCTAAAGTATCATAGAACCCTAGAATCATTAGGGATCAGAAGTGACCTCAGAAGATCATCTAGTCCCCATTTTTCTTACAGACCCCTTTAAATATTACAAGGCTACAGGAAGGTTTTCCTGGCGCCTTCTTGAGTCCAAGCTGAACAACCCCAAAATGCTGATGCAGAAAAATCTCAGTCCCACAGTCCAATTTCTAAGATAGCAAATGATTTCCCATTCATTCTTCATTTACATACAAATGTATGTAAATCCTGCGGTGTCTCAGTGTACTTGGGGGACTTTGGGTGGACAGGTTTGATGCTGCACAACCCGAGGCTCTGCTGGAGATTTGGTTTTATAGGATTTAAATACTGAGCAGAGAAATAGGCTCTCAGTTTAGCTGCATAATTCCAGTGGCTTTAGTTGTGCCTTTTGCACATCAAGTGAAAGCTGTATTTTGTTCCTGAGGAAGAGCAGGGAATCAGGGGGCATCGGGGATGGTCAAATACTGAGGACTAGGTCTGGGAAGATGTTCAGTCATGAATAAACAAGTGCTAAGATGATTCACTGCTATGCACAGGTGCTTAACATTTGCTGTGTGGGAACGCAGGGTGATGACTAGGTTGTTCATCACAGCACTGTGTCTTAACGCAGAGAACTTTCCTGGCTTCCTAACGAGACTTTGCTATCCCCTCATTTTTCATGATGTGCCATCTCCTATTGGAAACTTTACCCAATAAATGAGTAAGCAAAACCAACTGCCTGCAAGTAAGAAGGCATCCTTAAGGATGATCAACGAATCCCAAAGCCTCTCGCCAGAAAACTGAGTCCTGTGTTTCCAGGGAACACTTACAAGTCACCTACACAGGCAGGTTTTGCTCTGCTTCATGAGGAGAAGCCAGCCTGGGGATTCCTAAATGCAGCACCAGCTGATGGGGCACTGGACAAAGGGTTTAGGCACAGCCACAAGTGCTTCAAACAGAGCAAAGAGAGGGCTTATGAGAGGGAAGGAAGGTTCTCATCACTTCTGGTGGGACAGTCAACTGGATCGATAGGCCAAGGCCAACTGTATGAGATTCAACACAGAAAGGGTTGGCTTGGTACTGCCACAAAACCCTGCAACGTAACATCTGTGGAGGAAGGGGCTGGAAACTGCCCTGGGAAAAGGGCTTGGGGAAGCTGGGTGAGAGTGGCTGAAGATGAGCCAGTGTGTGTCCAGGTGGCCAAGAAGGCCAGTGGCAACCTGGCCAGGGATCATCCCCCTGTACTGGGCACCTCGAATCCTGGGTTCAGTTTCAGGTCCCTTGCAGCCAGAAGGACATTGAGGGGCTGGAATGTGACTACAGAAGAGCAACAGAAAGGAGGAAGGAACCCGTGCTTTGAGATGCAGCTAAGGGAACTGGAAGTGTTCAGCCTAGAGGAGACTCAGAGGAGACTTTCTCACTCCCTACAACTACCTGAAAGGAAGCTGGATCAAAGTGGAGGTCAATCTCTTCTCACAAGGAACAAGTGACAGAATAAGAGGAAACAGCATCAAGTTATGCCAGAGCAAGTTTAGGTTGGATGTGAGGAAGAATTTATTCATATCAAGAGTTGCCCAGGCCTGGCCCATGCTGCCCAGGACAGTGGTGGAGTCCCCATCCTGCAGGGATGGAAATGACACGTAGATGTGGTGTCTAGGGACATTGTTTAGTGGTAGACTTGGCTCTACTGGGTTGACTCCATGATCCTAAAGGTCTCTTCCAACCTAAATGATTCTATTCAATAGGGTGTGTAATGATAGGATGAGGGGTCATGGTTTGAAGCAGGAAAAGGGCAGAGTGAGGCTGCATATGAGGAAAACATCGTTCAATCTGAGGGTGGGGGATCCCTGGAATAGGCTGCCTAGAGAACTGGTAGAGGCCCCATCCCTGGAGACATTCAAGGCCAGGCTGGATGGGACTCTGGGCAATCTGTTCCAGTTAGAGATGTCCCCGCTTGTTGCAAGGGGGTTAGACTAGATGACCTTCGGAGGTCCCTTCCAATCCTATATGGTTGCATTAGAGAGTAGAATCTTCTACAGCCCTGCACATCACCTGGGATTTAAACTGCTGTAAACATCCAACAATCCCCAAAACTGCCTTCATTCCTCTGCACAAGAGTCCCCATCTGAGCCAGTCTGAAGGTGTCCTGGTTCAGTGTGCTCCTCGCATCACACAGCCTGCTGCCTCCCGCCTCCAAGCACACAGCCGGCTCCTCCGCACGGAGCTGCCACACGCTTCAGCTCTGTGCCTCCAGCTCTGCCTCTCCACTCATTTGTCCTCTCTCACAGACTGACAGCTTGGAGATGGAGGTCTCGTTTAGATTGAATCCAGGTACACAACTCACTCTTTAAACAACAAAATCCATCTTGAATGCCACTCGTGGCCGTATATAAAATCCAGCAGTGGGATACTTCTTTATAGATTAGTGGTCTGGGGGTCAAATCCTGCTCTCAGTTACTTGATGATAAATCAGCTGAAGTCTGGGTGACTCAGAGCAGGATTTGGCTCTAAATATTTTAACTGCAGCATGAGTTTGTTGTCTACATGACTGAACCGCCTTGAGAGAATCAGTGCCTCCTCTGTGCCTTTGCCAGCGGGGCCGCAGTGATCCCTGTGCTGATTTAAGGCAGGCAGCGTTCATGCCTCACCTTCCCCTTTGCACGAGGCCCTGTTTAACTCTTTAACAATTAGTGCCAGGATTCAAACCTCATGTTTATATCCCTCCGGAATGCCCAGTCTCTTGAGGGCTAATTAGAAATGTTCTCCAAGAGTACCACGTCAGTCGAGGGAGAGTCCACGCGTACACGAGACACGCATCTTCCTCAGATGCTCTAAGTGCGACTAGAGACAGCTTAATAGCAACAAACAGATTTGGTTGCCCTTCACCAAGACCTTTTCCCCCAGCTGCTTCTCCATACGTGTTTGTCTGTGGTTTTGCACTGTCAGGAAACAGGTGCTTTGCTATTAATAGACCTGATGCAGCAAGGCAAGGAGAAGGTGCAGCAGCACATGGAAACAGGTGGTCCACAGTTGAACAGTTTATAAACAATACCTAATCACTCAAGACCTGTAGCAGTTTTTAATGAGGACTATAATTACCAGCCAGGTGGCTGCAGTGAGAGGAATACATTGTTTTTAAACAGGTTCCTTGACTCAACAGCAGTTGTACGGGAGGCAGCACTGGCTACGGCATATGTTCCCCCTGTCTCGTCACTTCTTCTTCCCCTCTCCCTTTCTCACAGGGATGCCTGATGTCTTCCTCACCAAACCCCTCTCTTGTGTCACTTGGGATCCCACAGGATTGCAGTTGCTCTGGCTGAATCCTGAGTCGTTCTGGCAGGGCTTATTTTTGGGAGAAAATTTTAGTAGGGAAAATCAGTTGTTTGAACATTTAAACCACTGTAGAGTCATTAATGTGACAGAGCAGAAGCAGAAAAGAGATGAAGAACGAGCTGCCCCAAGCCTCTCTCTTGGTCTTATTATTCTTTTCCTCTGGTTTTATCATTTCTTATTTTTATTTTGAAAATAAAACATTAAAATTCTTGATTATTCTTTTTGGTTTTATTACTCGTATGTATTACAATACAATTTTAAATGTTTTTATAATGATTTTTCTTTGGTTTTTATATTATCTTTTTATTTGTAAAGGGTAAAATTTAAAAATATTTTAATATTCTTTTTATTTGGTTTTATTATTCTTGATTTTTATCCTTTAACATGAATTTTTAAAAATCT
>VZRI01005632.1:0-13184 GCA_013397515.1 Upupa epops | reverse complement strand
GGGGGGGGGTGTGTGTGTGGAAATGATACTGGGCTTCTTTCCTTCCAATGAAAAATACTTTAAATGAATGTTTAGCTAGCTCTGTTAAATAAATATCTTAACATTGAAACAGTATTATTCTCATTCCTTCTTTAATTTTGTTTAATGAGCCCTATAAAATGTGTGTATACTATTTCATCAAGACTATGTATTAAAGATGAACATGTTCACTAGGTTTTCTTCAGCTGGAGAAACCCAGCATTTTTATGGGACAGTTTTAGAATTGACAAATATCTGTACAATCTGTTAGAATTTGTTTCTACCTACCTCTTTGTATTATTTTAAGAGTGAGGGTCTAAATCGGTTTGGGTTGGGGCCTGGAATTCAAGCACAGCAAACAGCTCTCAGAAGAATTCAACAGGCAATGAAGCAACTTTACTAAAAAGAAAAGAATTTCTGTAAGAAAAGGAAAAATCCCCAAAATAAGTGAAAGAATCAAAAAGGTGAACCAGAAAATGTATCACAATGCCTTTACACACAAACTGAGAGAAAAGTGAGACAGCTAACACATTGGTTTTTGGCTTGAGATGTAAGCTCTAGGACAAGAGACTGTCCATCAACACTCTCAACCATAAATCCACCACACACACACAAAATTGCACCCCACTTCCCGAAGGCAAAGGGCTGTGTGTGGGGTGTGAGGGTGGCAGAAATATACATTTGATGCTTGTGGAAAAGTTCCTTTTCCGGTCCTCTTGCAGACATCAGCCCTAACTAATGTCTCAGGCATACCTCTATCTCCCCTCATCTCAGAAGCTCTTCTTTGAGGCTACAGCAGTTTCCAGACTCTCTGTTTGCCAAAAGTTTAGGAGATTGGTACTTGATGGTCTCTCTCTCTCTTATTAGAAGCTTCTCTCAGTCTCTCAGTGGCAGAGTATACAGGATCTTTGCCAGTCTAGTGAAGACAAAGCCAACATGGTGCTGGTCATATGGGGGACATGCCTATTGTGGTAGATAGGCCTGCTACAGGGTTTTCTGCAAGGCCACCTTCTCTCTTTTCCCCTGTGGTTAAGTCTCCAAGGGAGGGGAGGGTTAAGAACTCACCAGCATTTTCAAAGGTGATCAGGCTGTAGAAGCAGTATGGAGGAGCTGCNAAGTTTAGGAGATTGGTACTTGATGGTCTCTCTCTCTCTTATTAGAAGCTTCTCTCAGTCTCTCAGTGGCAGAGTATACAGGATCTTTGCCAGTCTAGTGAAGACAAAGCCAACATGGTGCTGGTCATATGGGGGACATGCCTATTGTGGTAGATAGGCCTGCTACAGGGTTTTCTGCAAGGCCACCTTCTCTCTTTTCCCCTGTGGTTAAGTCTCCAAGGGAGGGGAGGGTTAAGAACTCACCAGCATTTTCAAAGGTGATCAGGCTGTAGAAGCAGTATGGAGGAGCTGCCATCTCTTCAGCCTGCTGCTAGGAACTGGAACCAGCTGATGCTGGCTTTTCTGATTTGAGCCCTCAGATAAAGAGAAGAGGGCTGCAATTTCACCCCCACCAAAGGGTCTGCAGGTGTGGGCAGCAGCTCATCTCTTCAGCCTGCTGCCGGCTCTGCATTCTTGCTCTCAGGCAAAAAAGTGCTGTAGTTGCTCCCGTGGCTGCTACAGCCAGGCTTAGGCTTCTTCTCTGTTCCACCCTTTGGTGGTAGGTAGGCTGAGAGCCATTGTTCACCCCTTGGTGCTGGGAGCTCTCTGGCTTATATGATATACCAGAGAAGATGTGGAAGGCAGGAAGTACATTCCTTTTCATAAACTGTCCACGAATCACCTGTAGTGTCAGGACACTGCAGAGTCTGCTGGGAAAGTTATCCCTAGATTCCAAATAAAATGCTTTTTCAGCATAAAAGCACAAAAATTAACACTTGAAAATTTGATAATTTTCAAACTGCAACACTCTTAAAATAGTGTTTTATAGAACCTCTGTTGAAGGTTTTTCCTGCAATTCAGTTGTATTTAGTGCTAGGGATACCTAAGATGGCTAAACAATAGCTGAACATCCTATCAAGAATTTAGCTTTCACCAAGAAAATAGTAAAGCATATGGTCATTTTAGAAATCCTCTGTCATCATCCTGACTTAATCAATTGACTCATGATCAGATCTTGTGCATTGGGACCCCGAGTTTCTTTACTACAAAACATCTTTACTATGTGATCAGTATAAACTTAAAAGTGAATATTTGTTTTCCTTCAGTTTATATTCTTATTCACTTAGTATATTTCAAAAATCTGTTTCAGTTGTTTGTTTTTTTCTATTTTCCAATACTTTGTAATGTATGTTTTAAATGAGTAATTCCTGTCATTAGGAAAAACACCTTCCACAGATTTAAAGACAAGCGAAGACATGCTTAGCTGTATCAATGAGTGAGAGTTTTTCAACGACATTTATCAAAAGGAATTAGTACTTGTGTTCCTCAAACTATGATCTTATCTGAGTTTTAGTAATTAAGCACACTGAAATATTGTCCTTATTTTTTTGAAGACAATTTTAACTCCATGTCTGCTCTAAAGTATATTCACTGTGATAACCTCCAGTGAAGTTAAATTTTCTTCAAGAAATAAGCAAACATCAAGTCACAAGAAGCAAAACTGATGATGTATAAAAGGGGAAATATAATCAACTAGAAATAAAATTTCGTACAACTTCTTTCTAAAGATTTATGTCTTTATGCATATATCTATGTATGATGAAATCAAATCTGATTCTCATTTTAGCATCAGACTAGTATAAATTTTCTTGCAGTCTTAAGTGTTCTAAAGATTCTGACATTCTTTTTCAAGCCATTGTTTTCTCCCTTAAAGTAGTAACATTAAAAATTATCATGCATATCTGGACAAAAGACCCACCATTTTTCTCATCTTTCTCAGTCTCTCTTAAGATTGCAAGTATGCAAATGATTACTGTTATTACTGAAGTAAAATATTACTGATAAAATAATTAAAAAAAAAACCCAACCATTTTTAAAAGAAAAAGAAGAATTTTCAGGTATTGTCCTCATTTTGATTATGGATGTTTTCAAAAGAAGCTAATAATAAAAATTTATTGTTATTGTCAATAATTCCTGTAATTTAACTGTATATTAACATATCATTAACAAATATCCATTTCACACACTAGAGGGAGCATCTTTGAATGAGATATCTGGAACTAGTCACTAGAGCTGTTCCACAGGTATTGCTTCAGGTACTGCAAAAATTTTGTGTATTTTCTGTAGTATAGAAATATTTTCTAATCAACACTGATAACTAATGGGTCATAAATCAAATGAAACAGGTACAATTTGCACATCATATTAATTATTTCCACATATAATTAATTTCATAACAAATAAATGCTGTCAGATCAAACAGAAGAATACGCAGGACAGCAGTGTTGTTTTTAAAATAATGTTCACATGTTCAGCTTTACTGTGGATATCACTTTTGCCCTGAAATTCTTTTTAAATCAATTCCAATTTATTGCTAAAATATGTAATCATGCAACTGAAAATTACTCAAACCATAATTTTCTTGTAGTAATCACTATTGCATAAAAACATATTATTTTAGTATACCTATCATGACCTCTACACTCCTTTAATCATACTATTTCTGATACCTATGTAAATTCCTGTATTTTCACCTAAAATATCAAAAGTAATTAACATATTCAGATAGTTTCTCTTTTGTCAATCTTACTAAAATTTGATGCTATACATTTCTTATGCTCCTTTTTTCCATGTATTTTTATGATTTTCACTATTTCATCCATGTAATCTAAGTATTTTAATAAATCATGTTTATATAAAGCAGAAAAGTTATTGTCTGAACAAAAATATTTAAAAAATCATAAAACTATTTATTTTGGAAGGGATTTTAGAGATTATGTAGTTACAACACCCATGCCATGGGCAGAGACACTTTACACTAGACCAGGTTGCCCAAAACTCCATCCAGCCTGGCCTTGAACATTTCCAACAACCTGCATGGCCAAAGAATTTCTTCCTAAGATCCAATCTAAATCTACCCTCTTTTAGCTTGAAACCATTCTCCCTTGCCCTATTACTAGATGTTCTTGCAAAAATCCCTCTCTAGCTTTCCTGTAGACTCTCTTCAGATACTAGAAGGCTGCTATAAGGTCTTTTTGAAGCCTTCCCTTCAAGAGGCTGAATAGCTCCAATTTCCTCAGCCTGTCCTCAGAGGGCTCTGGCCCTATGAACATCCTTATAGCACTACAACAGTTCCTTTTGGTATCAGGGGCTCCAGAACAGGACGCAGTACTCCAGGTGTGGTTTCCCAAGAACCAGGGAGAGAATTACCTCTCTTTACCTGCTTTTGATACAGCTGAGGATGTGGTTGGCATTCTGGGCTGCACTCACACACTAACAGCTCACACTGAGTTTCTCATCCATCAACATCCCTGAGTCCTTCTCCTTGGGAATGCTCTCAATGTACTCTTACCACTAGCAAGTATTTGGATTTGGATTTGTTGAACCTCATGCACTTTGAACAGGCTTTCTGTCTGTTAATTGTATTCCTTAACACAGGTGCAAAGCAGGTGAAGAAAATTTCCAAATGTATCTTTTAAAAGAGTATTGAATATAAGTTTCCTGCCATGCTCCATAAAATCAATAAATTCCAGGTTTTCAAACCTATATGCCTTGAGTGGATTGGGGTGCATTAAATGCATCCTAGTTTTTCCACAAAACAAGTTAGTTTTGGTTTTGTCTGCAATATATTAGTATTTTTTAATCCTTCCTCTTTTTTTTTTATATTTTCATCTATTAGCATATTAACTAAATTAATTGATTAATTTAATCTCAACATAAAACCTTGACACCACTAAAACATGTTTCTTTGCCCAAACACATTCATTCACAGAAGGATTGATTGACTGAGCTCCAGACAGTTCCCTGGAGCTTGGGAGAGATTTTTCTCTCTTTTCTCAAAACTTCTAAAAGGTAGTATTTTACCTCTGATCCCCATTGCCAGACCCAGTGAAGAGGTGATCCATGGTGACCTATGTAACTGCTTTTAGAGCTCTTGGTTAGTGAAATCCTAGTAAGCTATTTACCTTTGACAGAGAAATGGCTTCTAGAGCACAGATAAATTAGGAATCCTGTTTGGGAAATCTGCGCCAACAAGTCAAAGCAAAATACACATACCTAGGTAAGGGGGGACTACGATTAGAATGTGCTGGTGGAGGAAAAGTTCAAAAGCAACTCACTGAAAACACTGAAAATTGAGTCTGCGCAAGACAACCGGGTCAAAAATTTATAGTGACAGGTTAATTACATCATCCCCTGAGACCCTTACCACAATAAAATGTGCAAACCCAGATGGGAGGAGACCTGATTTTCATCAAGAGCAGGGAAGGCAGTGCCAGGCTTATGAATATTATGTTAGGTGTTGTACAGTTTCATGTATATGTAATGCTTTCCACTATATAAGCAGACCCTTCAGCCAGATTCACGGTGCATGGTCATTGAGGCATGGGTTCCTGTGCACCCACCAGAAACAATAAATTACCTGCTAGAAACTTCTCTGTTTTTTCTCAGCATGTCACCAGTCTGGCTCAAACAATGAAACCTCTGAAGTGTTTGTGAGTTAAATGATCTGGAAATATGCATCAGCATTACAGAACTCACAGACTGAGCTTCAATTAATCCTAAGAAAGTATCAGGGTTCAGTACTTAAACGAAGAAAATAAAGGAAGTTTTAAAGGCAGATTTTGGACCCCTAACTTCTTCTAGCATCCTATTTGTTTCTTGAATAAGAAATAGAATTCAGCAGCTAGGTAGGTAGAAATATATAAACACCAGCTAAGTCCCCAGGTTGATTACCCAGTCATCAGTATGGAACATGTATAGTAACTCAAATAACAGTTATTACAAACTTGGTATAAATTTTCACTGTGGCTAAGATCATAAACTAAGTATTTTTCTGTCAGGCTAATTAGAACTATGTCATCTATCCATCAATATTTGATGTAGCAATACATACATATCTCTTCCCCTGTTATTAGCTATAATTGCAGAACACAGTGACTGTGTTGGAGGTGTATAGTTTATAAAGAACAGTTTGACACACATGGATATTACAAAACCATCATCACAAAGAAGCTTCAGTCCTGCCGTCTTTTCTACAATGAATCTTTTTATTTTAGCAAAGATGTCTGTAATGGTTTAGGGAGAGGGTCTAAATCAGTTTGGGTTGGTGCATGTAATTCAAGCACAATAACCACCTCAGCAAGAATTCAACAGGCAAAGTTTGATGTGGCCAGTAATATTTATAGTTTTGCAATTATAGTCTCTATAGCAATAGTTGTTAATTCTTCACATTTAAGATAAGTTGCTCAATGTGCATTGTGCTAATGACAGGTTTAGTTCCAGAACACAAATACAAATTATACCAATTTGAGATTAGTTTATGTTGAGGACATTTTGACTGCTCCTGAGAGATACATTGTTCAGGCCTGCATGCACAATCCAGTGTGCAAGGGATCGGGACGTGGGCTATGTGTCTGAGAGCAAGGCCATGATGTCCTTGTTTTGTGAAAAGAGGGATTATGTTCAGCAAAATAGTTAGTGAAATAAGTAACTTCTATGGAACTTTTCAGGTAACTGCTGACGGCAAGATAGTTGTACCTTGTCCACGTCAGGGGGTGTGGACAATGATAGTTATCCAATGTCTAGATGGCTTAGGCGCGTGCATCCCCTCTCCTAACCAATCATGCAAGTGAGCTGTCTCGCATGCAACTGAAAAAACAGTATATAAGACAGTGTATTACAGCAGTAAAGGGGAACATTGATAATACTTCTATGAAGAATGTCTTTAATTCTGGAGGTTTCCCGCAACAAGTTTACATCAGATTGCACGTTTTACAACGTGATTGCATGTTTTCCCCACTGAAGCAGGGAACCAGCAAAGTAACTCACCTTAGCTCAGGGCAGAACCTGTCTATGACTCTGCCAATCAATGCCTCTGGAAATTACTATATTTGGAGAGGGAAATGTGCATTTGGGAACATTGGAGTTGACTTTTCTGTCTGCTTGAAAGTTGGGGATTTTTTGTTTTTCTGTGAGCCCTTTTTCTATGTATTTTTTAATTGAAGAGATTTAGGGCATAAGGGCTAAAATCTTCATTACATTTTTGCAGAAATATTACTGTTGAACATATAAAAATTCAGTGAGTCTTAAAATGAGTTCATTAGTAACTGTTCATAGCCACATATAAGAAAAAGGAAATTTTAACATGGATACATCTAAGAACCAAGAGTAGCACAAACTGTAAGATATAGAAGAATCTAGTCCCTATTGCTGTCTTTGCATGGATAGTTAAAATGTAAACTCTCTGTGTTCTTCCTTCATTTGAGTAAGAAAGTAACTCATTAGAGTTTCAATAATATTTTGTATGGTATTGAGGTAGATGGCCACACAAGGAGAATCTAATTCTAAAAGAATAAACCAAAACACATTTAACAGTCTTTATGAACCATGTGCAATAGTGGATGATATTTATCCCTTTCTAAGTTTGATATTAAACACTCTTAACTTCACAGAAATTTGTAACTTTTTTTCTTAAGAAACATTTAACAGATTGAGGAAAACATTTATGTGTTATTTTTATAATGATATTTTGGGACAAAGGACTTGAATTCTTTCAGAAGTAAATTGGGTTTTTGGTAACTCTTCTGTAGAAATTTTTTTTCCAAAATCATTTCTATGGAATCTTGTTCTATAAAATGCTAAACATCAATTAATTCAATTAATGCTGATGCTATATGAAAAACATTAACTTAATGATTACTGTTTTTGGTAAAATCATTGATTTTATTTGATTTCATATAAAAAAATACTTCCTTTTCTAGGAAGAAAGTAGGGGTTGACATTTATATTCTTAAAAAAATTGTTTTATCTGATACTGTTTACAACAATAACTCTGTGGTTCTGTTAGGCTGAGCCTGATGATCTCAGAGGTCTTTTCCAGCCTGAATGATTCTGTGATTCTGTGATTACTGTAACAGCAAGTCCTTGGAAGAGTGGAAGACCCATTACTATATTTTATTTAAATACATACAGTAACAAACTTCTGGATGTTTAATGTCTAATCTTATTTGTGCAAACATTGAATATGAAAGTCAAATCATGCATGTCCGACAAGTGCTTGCAAGGTGTTAACATAATTACAGATACATTTTTGAAATTATTGTTTATTTATAGTTTCTTGTACTGAATTATATGTCTTCTGTGTAAGTGGCCAGAAGGACAATGCAGCTTTTTATGCCAGGATTGATTCACTGCAAAGTTTACTCCAAGAGAAACTTTCAAAAGTTAATTTCATAAGCTCATTTTCAAATTCTGAATAAAGCACTACTGAGTTATCTAATTTTAATAAAAATGATTTGAAACATAAAGATTGTGGATGATGCTATCTTTGCTGCATTGTATTGATTTGAGTTTACAGAAACAAGGTATAATGGTATTTATTAAAGACTTAATAAACCACTAGCTGCCATTTGGCTTGTGAATATTTATAAAGAAAAATTAGTTACTGCTCACAGGCTCACAGGTTTTTGGGTTGGGAGTTCAGGAATTATCTAGTCCAACCTGTTAAAGCAGCATAGAGCTTAAATGAGCTGGCCCAGAACCCTCAAGCCGAGCCTTAAAATTATCTAAACTTGAGCAATCCACCACTTCCACTGGAAGACCATTCCACTTTCTAACAGCTCTCATAATGAAAAAATCTTCCTCTCAAATCCAGTCAGAATCTCTATTGGAACAACTTGCAACCATTCTCCCTTGTCCTTTCTATATGACTCCTTGTGAAAAATGGGTCTTCATCCTCTTTGTAGCCATCCCTGATGTACTGAAAAATCACAATAAGGTCCTCCCTAAGCCTTCTTGTCTCAAGCTGAACAGACCCAGTTATCTCAGCCTTTTTTCATATGTCTTCCAGTACCTGATCATCCTGGTTGCCCTTCTCTGGACCCTTTGCAGTCTATCAGCATCTTTTTTGTATAGCAGGAACCAAAATTGAATGCAGTACTCAGGGTGTAGTCTGACCAGCACTGAGTAGAGTGGCAAGATAACATCTATATCTCTGCTGGTGATGCCCTTGGTCCCTCTCTGCTGCAGCAGCACCCTGCTTGCTCATATTAAGCTTGCTACCCACCAAGCCCCCCTGGTCCCTCTCTACAGGGCTACTCTCCAGTCAGGTGGATCCTAGACTGAACTGTATATGAGGGTGCAGATGCAGGCTACTGCACTTGTCCTCATTGAACTTCATGAGGTTTCTGCTGGCTCACCCCCACAGCCTGTCCATGTTCCCCTGCAGGGTGGCTCTCCCTTCAAGAGCATTAACTTCCCCACTCAGTTTGGTGTCATCAGTAAACTTCAAGAGGGTACTCTTGACCCCAGCATCCAGATCATTTATGAAGATATTAATATTGGGCCCAATATTCACCCCTGGGAACCCCACTACTGACTGGTTGCCACTTCAAGAAGGAGCTATTTACAACCATCCTCTGGGTACAGACTGGCAGGCAGTTCTTCAACCACCACACAGACCTCTTCTCCAGGTCATATCATTTTCTCAAGGAGGAGGCTGTGGGAGACTGCGTGAAAATCCTTGGAGAAGTTCAGATATACAATGTCCACTGCTGGCCCTGTATAAACTGAACGAGTCACCCTGTCACAGAAGGCAACCAGATTTGCCAGGCATGATCTGCCCCTGGTGAATCCATGTTGGTTGTTACCAATAACACTTTTAAATTCACTTGCGATTCTCCCCAGGACAATTTGCACCACAATTTTTCCTGGGATTGAAACGAGGCTAATGGGTCTATAATTACCCAGGTCCTCCTCAGATGCCTTCTTGTAGATAGGGGTGACATTAGCCTTCTTCCAGTCTTCAAGTACTTTGCCCAACCTCTTGGACTTTTAAAAGATTATGGAAAGCATCCTTGCAATGACACTGGCCAGCTCTCTTAACACTTTCGGGTGGATGGCATCTGAGCCCATTGATTTGTAAGGGTTAAGCTCCTGTAACAGCTGACACACCAACTCTTCCTTCACTGATGGAGAGTCTATGCCTTTGTCAATAACAATTTTTTTTTCCTGTGGCCTGGGACCCAGCAGTGTTGGTAAAGACAGAGGTGGAGAAGGTGTTGAGGATTTCTGCCTTTTTCAGCTAGTTGAACTCTTGCGTTTAGTAGTGGGTCAATATTCTCCTTCTGTTTCTGCTTGTTATTGATGAATCTGAAGGACCCTTTCTTGAAGTTTATGATGCCTCTGGGCAATTTCAATTCAAACTGGGCTTTAGCTCTCCTAACCACCTCTCTGCACACTCTCGCAATGTCCTTATAATATCCAGCTGGCAGTGTACCACTTTTCCATTTCTGGTATGTTTCTGTTTTCATTCTAAGAAGACCCAGGAGCTCCTGGTTAAGCCAAGGGGCTCTCTTACTTAACCTACTTTGTCTGCCTTTAGAGGAGATAAATTACTTTTGCATGTCTAGAATAGCGTCACAAAATAACTGTGTTTAGATTTCTTAAAAAATAAAAATGTAAGGAAATANAGAAGAAAAGAGAGGAGCAGGCCCTATAGCAGGCCCCTGAAGGGCCTGCACAACAGGTGTGGCCTCACATGACCAGCACCACATTGCCTCTTGTCCCCACCAAGATGCTGTATGCTCTGACACTGAGAGACTGAGAAGCCTCTGAGAAGAGAGAGAGAAATCATAAGTACAGATCTCCTTAGCCTTTGGAAAACAGAAAGAGATGGGGGATCTGTTGTATTCTTTTCTGAGATGATGTTTTGGCCTGAAAATTAGTATCTANAGACAGAGAGCTCCTATGCAAGAGGGCTCCCCATCTCCCAAGATGGAGGTGAGAGCAATGGCTCTTGTTCTACTGGCCACCAAAAGGTGGAACAAAGAAGTCTAAGCCTGGCTGCAGCTTTGCCACAGGAGTCACCTACCACCTTCTTTTGCCTGAGGGCTCAAATGCAGAAAGCCAGTGCCAGCTCATCCCAGTTCCTGGCAGCAAATTGAAGAGAGGAGCAACTCCTCCACACCTTTCAGCTGGATTGCCTTTGAAGATGCCAGACAGCAGTGAGCTTTTAACATTCTCCCTCCCTTGAAGCCTTAACCACAGCAGAGAAGAAAAGAGAGGAGCAGGCCCTATAGCAGGCCCCTGAAGGGCCTGCACAACAGGTGTGGCCTCACATGACCAGCACCACATTGCCTCTTGTCCCCACCAAGATGCTGTATGCTCTGACACTGAGAGACTGAGAAGCCTCTGAGAAGAGAGAGAGAAATCATAAGTACAGATCTCCTTAGCCTTTGGAAAACAGAAAGAGATGGGGGATCTGTTGTATTCTTTTCTGAGATGATGTTTTGGCCTGAAAATTAGTATCTACTGACCTTAGTCCCACTATGAAAAACTCCTTGAGATATCAGGGAGTACATTTTATGCTGTATTTCTGCCACCCCACCCCCACCTCTTTTCCCTCTGGAAGTGGTGCAATGTGTATTGTGGTGGCTTAATGATTATAAATCTTGGTTGAAACTCTCTTTTTCCAAGGCTCTCATCTAAAACCAAAGCCAATGTGCTAGCTGTTTCCCATTTCTCTCAGTGTGTGTAATGGCACTGTGATACAGTTTATCTTTTACCTTTTTGAGTCTTTACTTATTTGGGGATTGTTCCTTTTCTTACTGGTGATGGGTTCAATAAGTTTTCTTTTTAGCAAAGTTGTTTCATTGCCAGTTGAATTCTTGCTGAGAGCTGCTGTTGTGCTTGAATTGCAGGCACCAACCCAATCCAATTTAGACCCTCACTCTAACTCATTACATAGAGAAAGGATATCCTTTGTGATGTTTTAAAATGTCATATTGACAATGATTTTCATAAAATGGATCTAATTCTTAGAATGAAATATTAGAAGTATATTAAGAATTGATTTTACTTCACATTTTATTTTTCTGAGAACTAAGGCCAAGATATTTCAAAAAAGACTTTGTAATATTTACCATGAATTTAGGAGACAGATATCTACGTGACTCTACTCCTTCCATAATTACTCCCACTGACATTAAAAAATAGTTGAGTAAAATTGTTGCATTATGCAAAGTAATAAAAACCAGTCCAAATATACAAAAAGATACAAACTCTAACTTCAACCTTGCATACAAAGTTCCACCATGAAAGAAAAGGTAGCCTGTACCAATTTATTTTCATTGCTAGCTAGCTGATTAAGATCCTTAATTCAGTACATCAGCAAATAGCATGCTAGGCTTTTAACCTTATGGCATAAGAGATGTTTATGTGCCCAAAACCAAGTTGGGTTGTTGTGGGGTTTTTTTTGAATCCTCATATGACTGACCACTCACACAAAGAAAAAGTAAAAGGCAATGGAACAAACTGAAACACAGGAAGTACCATCTGAATGACAGAAAATGTTTTTTTACAATGAGGGTCACTAAGCAATTGCACAGGCTGCCCAAAGAGTTGGTTGTCTCCCACCTTGAAGATATGCAGAAGCAATCTGGACAGACCACTAGGCACTTAAAGCTCTAGGATGCACTGCTTGAGCACAGGGATTGCTTCAGAAAACCTCTGTAGGTCCTTTCTTTCAGATGCTGACCACAACTATACTCTGATTCTGAGATTCTCTCATTACCTGATCATATAGAATCATAGAATCATTAGGGATCAGAAGGGACCTTGAAATGTCATCAAGTCCAATCCCCAGGCCACAGTAGGATCACATAGACCAAGTCACACAGGAACACATCCAGGTGGGTCTTGAACATCTCAAGAGAAGGAGACTCCACAACCACCCTGGGCAGTCTGTTCCAATGCTCTGTTACCCTCACTGGGAAGAAGTTTCTTCTGATACTTATATGGAACCTCCTATGTTCTAATTTGCACCATTGTCCTGAACTGACCCCACTGGTGAAGCTCAGTAGCTTAAAGGCACTTTTCAGCACAGGTCATCAGCATCCCACGAAGGGTATCACTGCTATGCAAGTTAGCTCCATCTCAGATGTGCTTAAGTTTATGAGCCAAAAAGAGGAAATGACTACCTGCCGAATCAGAACTGAGGGAAACCAGGAAGTGACAAGTGGGGATAGTGCTGAGGGGAGGGAAGAGGCCTTGATGTGTCAGAACGCAGAAGAA
>VZRI01005631.1:51736-67907 GCA_013397515.1 Upupa epops | reverse complement strand
CTTTTCTCCCTGGACATTAGAGATAGAAAAGGGGTCAAAGTCTTAATCTCCATCGGGGGAGGATTAGACTTGACATTAGGAAAAGGTTTTTCACTGAAAGAGTGATCCGATTTTGGAACGGGCTACCCATAGAGGTGGTCGAGTCACTGTCTTTGGAGGTGTTCAAGTCACCGTCTCTGGAGGTGTTCAGGGTTGGTCTGGATGAAGTGCTGAGTGTCATGATCTAGATGTTAGAATTTAGGTTTACTTGGTTGGTTTTACGTTGGACTGGATAATCTTTAAGGTCTTCATTACTGTGCTGACTGTGCTGACTGTGCTAAAATGGTGCCTATGAGAAGTTTCCAGAAATCTGGAAGAAGCTCTCCTCAGTTCCAGACACAAACCTGCATCTAACCACCACTTTTGTGAATGAATATATTGGGACAGAAAAATGTGGTGTTACAGTGTTTTGGGTTGGTTTATTTGCTTGCTTCAGTGAGTTTTATTTTTGAGGGAAACTGCCATTTTTATTTTGGAACTGTCGGGAGAAGAGACATGATATCGCCCCACGTCTGAAGAGGAAAAAGGGAAGAGTCCATGTGTACCAGCCCTTACTTCAGATCATGCTTAAAGGCAATGGTGAACTGACTTTGTCCAAAGCTGAAAGCTGACATTGAGCAGAGCCAGTAAGGCAGACATACTAAAGTCTTAAAGGCAAGTCCAAACTTAGAGGCCTCTCTGCAAAATGGTTTGTTACTGCCTTGGTTGTTAGAACCTTCACCCACAATGGAAAGCAATAGTATTTGAAGGATATTTGGGGAAAAGAGTGTGTCTGTCCCCATGTTGCCACTTGAAGATGTACTTCTGCCTAGAGGGTATGTCTACATGCTGGGATTTACAGACAAGACTCCAGCTCCTTTTTTGTTTTTGTGATTTTGTTGATTTCCTTTGGTATTGGAAAGTTTAATGATTGATAGGGTTTTAGTTGTTAAATGTAAATGTACTTATCTGAAGTTTCCTCCTTTTTTTTGCATTCAAACACATAAGGAACAATTAGGCACTCCCTGCCTTTTGCTTGCACTTCCTAGTGCTTCGCTAAATAAGTCAGTTAGTCTCTGACCTGACTGGTCTGTCAGGTGGTGACAGCCATCATTAAACAAGTTTTATTCAAATACTCTTTGTAGTATTCAAGTTGCATAATATCTGTACCCCAATATAAAAAAAAAAATCTGTTGTCAGCTACATACCTTATTTATGTATGAGATATGCTTTGATACTAGTGTACAAATGAGACATTTTTAATCAATTTTATTAAACTGAAAAATAAAAAATATGGCATGATAGTTGGTAATTGAATATAGATTAATTTTCTTTTATTATCAGCTTTAGGAGAAGAAAATTTAATATCAACACTTTTATGCAGGTTTTAAATAAAATATGTAAAATATATTTTCTGCTGCATTAAGAAATGTGGAGCAAAACAACACTTCATACATCATAATGCAGAATCATAACAGAATGCGTTTATCCATATTAGGGAAATGGTAATGGAAGATGCCAAATTTACAATATGTAGATCTCGCTTCACACAAACTTATTTGTAAGTACATGATGTTGATAATATCAAATCCCCAAAACCATTGACTACAGCCAATCACATCCAGGTTATTCTTAAGTAATCTAAAGTAGAACTGAATGTTTAGTTTTAATTTTTTTCAGCTACAACTAAATTAGGGAACTGTTATGCTTTAGCACTGGTCTCTTAATTGTACAGAAGCTAGACTCTTACATTCCTTAAACTCAGAAGGAAGACAATAAACATGATTACAGAAACTGGAACTGCAAACATTAAGCCTTTATTGTGAGAAAAGGAGAAGGAAAAAAAAAAATAAAAGAGAAGGAGAGGGACAAAAGAAGGAAAAAAACCAAGGCCCTAATCACTCCTTGAAAACAGGCAGCTATTCCCTGCCTTTTGTTAGGCTGAGACCTCAAAAAAAAAGAAAAACAATGATGTCTAGGCTGCTTCTTAACCCAAACACCACCCCTCAAAAGAAAACTAATCCCCAGAGCCAAAGTGCTGTTGCTGGAGGAAAATAAAGAAGAAAAGAGAGTAAGCAAACCAGCTACTTACTAGAAGGGAAAAATGGGGCGGGGGGTTGGGCAGGGAGACCAGGGATGGGATCTGTAGCAGCAGCTGCCACAATTGCTTTCCTGCACAGACCCCTAAGCAAGGAGGGAAAAAAGGGTACCAAGGGAGGAAGGTACTGAGATCCCCTCCCCAAACTACCCAGGAAAAAACCTACCTTACTCTGTTTTTCCAAATAAGGACTCTTTCCTGGATGTTGCTATATCCTGCTCCTGCCCAGCCCCATCTTACTCCTGCATGAGTGAACTCCACTCCACAGTGACTGGGGAAAGTGTAACTCCTTGTGTACTGGAAAAGAACGTGATGCAGGAATACTACAGACAGGTGGGATTTCCAGGAAACCACAACAGGAACAAACAATTTGAAAGTCAGGAAATAGGAGAAGGCAGCTCATTTCCTATGAATAAGCATTTTGCATGTGCAGCCTTCCAAACACATACAGGTAAGGGTGGTCGCAGGATGATGTCCTACATGTGTGATCTCCACTTAATGTCTGAAATGTGGGCTGGCTTCTCAGAAGTGTTCTGGATTGCTGTAAAGAGCTGAGGTGCAAAACAGTGATCATTGGTAGGTCTGAGATATAGTATACCCTTAAGATCAGTTTTATTTTTTTTGCATTGAAAATTGAATTTTTAGGTGTTGAATACAATTGCATTATTTGCTTCATGAAAATAACTGAATCTCTGATTGTGTATGGTATGAGGATGCTTGTGTAAATGCTAATAAATTATGTAGCAATTTGTTCAGAGTCATCATTAATCTTTCTTGTTATTTAGTATGACAGTATTTGATTAAAATCTTGACTGTGTTTAGTGTTGAGGTGAATATAGAATTAAAGCACAGTATTTTAAAAATCTAACACTTCTTTGTAATGAAATATAAATTAGGATATCTAATTCCCCTTCATGTGAAGCAGTCTGTGATTATGAATGCATAATAAAAAAAAAAAAAAAAGGTGACACTTTTATGGAACAGTGTAATGGGTTAGAGTGAGGGTCTAAATCAGTTTGGGTTGGTGCTTGTAATTCAAGCACAGCAACCAGCTCTTTCTGAGCATTCAATATGCAATGAAGCAACTTTGCTAAAAAGATAAGAATTAATTGAACCCATCACCAATAAGAAAAACAAAAAAATCCCAAAATAAGTAAAGAATCAAAAAAAGGTAAAACAGAAACTGTATCACAATGCCTTTACACATACTCTGAGAGAAATGACAGACAGCTAACACATTGGTTTTTGGCTTTAGATGAGAGGCCCTGGGGAAAGAGACTATACACTAAGACTCTTAACCATAAAGCCATCACACCCACACACACAATTGTACCCCATTTCCAGAAGAGAAGGGTGTGTGGGGCATGCGACAGAAATCCAGCACAAAATACACATTTGATGCTTGTGGAAAAGTGCTTCTTCCCATCCTCTTGCAGGCATCAGCCCTCCCTGATGTATCAGACGTACTTCTAGCTCCCCTTGACTCGGGGGCTTTCTGAGGCTATGGAAGTGTCAAATGTAGAGGATGTAACAGATTCCCAGTCTCCTTCTGTTTGCAAAAGGCTCAGGAGATTATTACTTGATGATCTCTTTTTCTCTCTCTTATCAGAGGCTTCTCTCAAGTCTCTCGGTGGCAGAGTATACAGGATCTTTGTCAGTCTGGTGGAGACAAATGTGACCTGGTGCTGGTCATGTGGGTAGATAGGTTGTGGTAGATAGGCATTTTTCATGACTTTCTGCAGGGCCTTGTTCTCTCTTTTTTTATCCCCTGTGATTAGGGCTCCCAGGGTGGGGGAGGGTTAAGGGCTCACCATTATTTGGCATGTTCAAGGGCGATCCAGCTGAGAGGTATGGAGGAGTTGTTCTTACCTACAGCCCACTGCCAGGAGCCAGGTTGAGCTGTACTGACAACAGTCCAAGAGTTCCACTTTCTTTGTGTTTGAGCTCTTAGGCAAAGCCATGGCTGCTGGGCGAAGGGCTGCAGCTTAGCCACCCCTCGGGGTAGGACAGCTAGGCTTCTTCTGTGCTCCACTCTTTGGTGGCAGGTAGGCTGAGAGCCTTCACTCACCCCAACGCCCTTCCCCTGGGTGATGGGGGATTAAGCTCTGCTCCCAGCAGAGGTCTTTATCTCATGAAAGACTATACAAGAAGGCCAATGATTTTTTGGCATAAAACCAGCAAAATTAAACTTCAAAATTTGATGATTTTCAAACTGCAACAAACAGGAATGGCTAGTCATTAAAACATTTTTTTAATTCTCAAGCTCTAGAAATTAGCTTACTGTTGTCACAGCAGTCTGCTGCTGTAAGACCCATTATTTTAATCACTCACAGCAGTTCCTGTTGAGAAATCAGCTATGCAAACTCTTGTTTTACATAAACCAAATATGATTATAGCTACCTCTTATAATGTGACAAGAATTACTAATATCAGAAACTGAAAATTAGATTAAGGTATCTTTGAGCATATAATCAGTCATAGAGGATGAAAATAAAATTATCTCAGAATGGATTTATTTGTTTTTGGTTTAGTATGAAATCCCATGACAGAAATCAAGCAGAATCTCATGCCCTAATAATAAAAAAATACCCAAAGAAAAGAGGGGAGAGTGGAATCCTGGTATTATGACAAATATTTAAAATGTGATACAAGAGTGACCTGGATCTAAAATGAAAGTCTGAACCAGTCTTGGGTTGATGCCTTCAACCCAAGCACACCAAGCAAGACAAAAAAAGAAAAAAAAATGAGTAAAAGCACAAAACAAAACAAATGAAAATTTGGTCAATTTTCAAACCATGACAAAGAATCAGCCCAAGAATTAGGAGTTCAATTCATTGATGGGTTTGTCATGTTCTTCTGACAATTACAATTCCTTTGGATATACAGACACAGCATCATAGACAATGCTTTGTCTGGAAAAAACATTATCAAATTCAACCATCAACCCAGCACTGCTAATTTACCACTGAACCATGTTCTTCAGCACTATTTCTGTGGATCTTTTAAATACTTCCAGGGATGCATATTCCTTCACTTCCATGGACAGACTGTTTCAGTGCTCTACAACCATTTCTATGCATTCTTATTTCTATGCATTCTTTTTTTTTTTTTTCCCCAATATCCACTCTAAATCTCCCCAGGCACAACTAGAGGCCATTTTCTCTTGTCCTTTTACTTGTTATTTGGGAGAGGAGACCTATTCCTGCCTCATGGCAACCTCCTTTCAGGTAGTTGTAGATGACAATATGGTCTCCTCTGAGCCTCTTTTTTTTCAGGTTAAATAACCATGGTTACCCCATCTGCTCCACATTAAGACTTGTTCTCTGGACTTGTCCAGTTTCAGTTTTCTTTGGATACATTCCACAATTTCAATATCCCCCTTGTGGTGAGGACCCAAAACTGAGCCCAGTACTTGAGGTGCAGCCTTATCAGTGCAAAGGTACAACCTCTTCCTACTCCTATTTGCCACACTATTTCTGATACAAGCCAGGATGCTGTTGGCTTTCTTGGCCACTTGAGCACACTGCTGGGTCATATTTAGCTGTTTACCAACACCCCCAAGTACTTTTCCACCAGGCAGCTCTCCAGTCACTCTTCCCCAAATCTGTCCTATTGCATGTGTTTGTGTGACCAAGCACTTGACCTTGTTTGACTCATACAGTTAGCCTGTCCAGGTGCCTCTGTACAGTTTTTCTACCCTCAAACATATCAACATTTCTGCTCAAGGTGGTCTCCAGTCTTCATACCATCCACTAGGCCTTCACTGTTCATGAACACACAGATCTAGCAGGGACCTTTCCATAATTGACTTATTCACCATCTGCATCAGGCTGTTGCCTTCCACACATTCTTTACTCTCTGTTGCATTTTATTTCTTAAGACATAAGTTGAAGTCCTCCATGAGAACAAGTGGTAGTGATTGTGAAAGTTTTCTGTGCTGCTTGTGGAATACATTTTTTACCTTGTAATCCTTGTTGGATTGCCTGTAAGACTCCCACCATGAAGATGGTGGTCTTCTTTGTTGGTCTTCCCTCTGATTCTAACCCATGAAAGTTAAACCATAATGAGCAATATATTATTGAGCTCAAATCTAAGCAATTCCTAACATACAGGGCCACTACATGGCCTCTCCTTCCTATCCCTTTTGAAGAGTCTATAGCCATACAACACAGCACTCTTAATTGTGCAAATCATCTTACCTTGCTTCCTTGATGGTGGTTATATAATAGTTTTCCTGCTGTGCAAAGGATTCTAGCTCTTCCTATTTGTTGCCCATGCAATGGATATTGGTGTAGATGGTGTATTGGTGTAGATGCACTGGGCTATCAATGCTGTACCTTGCTGGAGGAAAGGCCTAATTCCTACCTGACCATTTGCAGGCATTTTCATGATTTCTAGCCCATCTGTATTCCTTGTATCTTTGCTATCTCATGGCACACTTTTCCCTACATCCACTGCGACATCAAACCAAAGTATGCCATCTCATAAAAATTAATGTGCCACTCCCAGGATTATCTTCACCACGTCTGGTTTATCCTTTTCCCCTTTCAGATCTACTTTAAATCTCTTGTAATAAGCACTGCCAAAATGCTGGTGCAAAAATCTTTTCCAGCTTTGAGACAGGTGTACCCCATCTGTTTCTAGGCCTGGCGTTGTGTAAAAGCACCCATCACCAAAAAACATGAAGTCCTGTCAATAGCATCAGTCTTAGTGGATCTGCTGGATCTGCTAGATTTTGCTGTTTCTTCCCTCATTATTGCCTGCAAGTGGAGAGATGGAGGAGGATGTCCTAATCAAAGGACATGGGACTATTGGAGTGAATCCAGAGGAGGGTCAAAAATATGATTAGAGGCCTAGAGCACCTCTGCTTTTAAAACAGGCTGAGGAAATTATGGCTGTTCAACTTGGAGAAGAGAAGGCTGCAGGGGGATGTTACAGCAGCCTTCCAGAATCTGAAGAGCCTACAGGAAATTCTGTAAGGGACTTTTTTGAAGGCGTCTAGTGGCTGGACAGATGGTAATGGTTTCAAATTACAAGAAAGTAGATATATATTGGATCTTAGGAAGAATTTCCTCACTTTGAGCATGGTAAGGCATGGAAACAGTCTGTGTGTGCAAGTTGTGAATGCTCCCTGCTTGGAAATGTTCAGGGCCAGGTTGGATGGTGTTCTGGGCAACCTGGTCTAGTGGGAAGCATCCTTGCCCATTACAAGGGGGATGGAACTAGATGATCTTTAAGATCCCTTCTGATCTAAGCCATTCTGTGAATCTGTGATACCCTAACTCGTCATCCCAAGGTCTTGAAGTCCCTTTTGTCTTTGGATTTCTTTTTTTGACTTTGTTGTTTCCTACCTGAAAAATCAATAATGGAGAATTATCTGAGCACTGAATCAGAGTGGGAAGTTTTCTTATCATGTCTTTAATCTGGGAAGCAAACTTACCTAAAAATTTGGTTTGGTCTGCATATCAGGCCATTTAGGTTGAAAAAGACCTTCAAGATCATCAAGTGCAGCCATTAACATAACTCTACCAAGCCCACCACTAAGCCGTGTTCTTAGCCTATATCTACATGACCTTTCAACATCTTCAGGGATGGTGATTTACATGCCTCCCTGGGCAGCCTGTTGCAATGCCTAATGACCCTTTCAATAATGAATTTTGAACTAATGCCTAACCTAAACTTCCTCTGGGGAACTTAAAGATATTTCCTCATTCCTGAATAGACAAGCCCAGAACATGGTGATGAAAGAACAAAATCTGCTTGTAGGCTGGAAAACCAGATATCAGTACAGGGTCCAACCTTGTTCAACATCTCCATAAATGATCTTGAGGATGAAACAGAATGTGTAACACGAGATAGTTGTGGTGTCATACAAAAGAAATGGTCTGACAACAACCTCACAAACTGCAGAAGCAGTGAAGGCTAACACCCAGGAAAAAAATAAGCTTAGGATGCATATCATGCATTGGGAAATGGCTATGGAGAGATGGTTGTTGAGGGTTGAACATAGGCTAGCAGTGTGCTCTTGTCTTGAAGGTGGAAAATAGATTCCTAGTCTGCATTAGATTAAGTGTTGATAGAAGGTCAAAGGAGATAATCTTTCAATTTTATTCAGCATTGGTTAAACCGCACTTGGTGTACTCTGTCCACTGCTTGGCTCCCCTGTTCAAGAGAGACATATTGGAGAAAAACAATGAACCACTATGAAGACACTGAAAGTCCTGGAGCTTGTCTCTTATGAGGAAAATCTGGAAAAAATGTGAAGAAGTGTATGTTCAGTGATACCTCTTCAGTGTGTGAAAATACCTGAAGGGAGGGTATAAAAAAAAAAAAAGCCAGGAACCTCTCTGTGGCAAACAATGACAGGACAAGAAGAAATCAGCACAAACTGAAACACAGGGGACTGCAGACTAAGAATTGCAGGGTGCAATTTCAGTAATAGCAGAACTAGCTAGCTGCATCAACATTTTCCAAATTGGCCTAAATCAGAAATAGCATCATCTGGCTTTGCTGTTCATTATCAGAATACAATATTGTCTATATCAAGCTGTGGAATCATAAGGTGTAAGTTGTTGATTCATAGAAGAGAAATTTTCTTGTGAAACCACCAATAATGTAAACAACTTCAAAAAGCAGGACTGGTTATATTAATAAAAAAGACACTATGGAAACATTTTGAGGGTGGTTTTTTTTTTTTGATTGTTTAGTTATGCAAGTATTTAGCAGAATGAAAGAAATCACCATGCTGTAATAGTCTAAATATAATGCATTTTTAGATTTGAGGCTTGCTCCTATTTGTTCAAGCTAGTAATTCAATCTGAGGTATAATGTTACATCTCGTAAATCTTTGATTACCTGGATCATACTTGAACGTTAACTCAAAAGGAAGTGCCCTCCACCAACTCTTTGCATTTAACTATATCTATACTTTAGACTGTAGAGAAAAATACATGAGTTGATTCCAGGTACACATGGGTCCAATTATCTTGTTACTTTATCTGGCCATAATTGAGATATTCATAACTCTCAAGAGAGAAACAGGTTCTAGGATGAAGCTGAATAGTTATTAGAGGGGGAAAAAAAAAAGTGTCTTAGGAGCAGGTGTATAATTTTATTTTGTTATCTTACTGTATGGTTTTAAAATAACCTTCAAGGAAAAAATAAAGTGCCTTTTTTATTTAGAATAGTAGATGTTTTTTTGTGGTTTCTTTCTTGGATTTTTTTTGTTGTTGTTTTTTTCTTTACATAAGCATGAAAAAAGTCTGGTATGCAGAATTTCATCTTATCCTTTTTCCAATTTAAAAAAAAAAAATTTAGAAATACACTGGCATATTCTGTGAATTACTTTCCTTTAAGTTTTTTATTTTATTTTCAAAACCTGTCATGATGTGCAAAGTAAAGTTTCTGCAAACCTAGCACCTAATTTTGCAAGAAGTTTGGGTATGAAGTGATGTAATTTATAATCTCATTTTAAACTGAACAAAGCATTTATCAATAAACAAGATTTACTGCTTTAAATGATTTGCTCCCTATAAATCCTTTTGACATCAGTTAGTCACTCTGCATAAATTAAGTGGTATTGAATTGCTCTCCAAATATCTGTGTAATAAAGATGGGAAAAGTGTCCCACTGCTCCTGTTGGCATTAAACATCCTTGTTGAATGTTGATTTGTTTGTACATGTTCAAGCCAACAGCAGATTTAATTATTCTTTTAGTGGTTGTTTGCACATTTTAAAAATGTGTATTTGTAAGTACAGAAGAAATATTTTTACCTTTTTTTTTTTTTTTCAGAATTAGGTCAAGGGAGAGTTGATGACAATTGAATGAAGTCAGAATTTCAAATGAAATCCAAACTGTCATGTGAGCTTAGAGCACATAATGCACACTATGATTTCATTTCCACCTATGCATGCAGGCTACTATTTGCTGAAAAATTTTGCCTTTTTTTGTGTGTATTTAATTTTTTCAAAAGTGTCTTTATTGTTAGATACTAATATCAATGCATGCATCTTTTGTTATAAGCAGAATTCAAGTGATCCGTTTTTTTATGCAAAGAAAGGTTATTTCCTATATTATCTTATTTCTATATAGTTTGATTTAGCTGAGTTAATATATACATGAACAGAATTGTAAAACTGAGGGTTTTATCTCATTTTTACAGCTGAAATTAATCTTTCAAAATGTTGTTAAGATTTTTCTTATAATTTAAGTCTATTCAGCATTCCTTAGATGCTTAGCACTCAGTCTGGTTTAATGGTCTTAGCAGGAACAAACATCTTTTCTGACTTCTTTACATCAACATGCCCTGAACATGTCTTCTACATCAGAAAATCCTATAGACATGGAGTAATCAAAGAAAGTAAAAACACTTTTCCAAACAGAGTTACAAACTTTAGTTGTGCTTCTCTTGGATTTGCCAGGTCAGAGTATGGAAGTAGGCACAAAATGGATTTATAACTCCATTCTCCACCCACTCCTTCACTCTTCTCTAATTGGACACTCATTATCAATGATGTTGTCTTGGTATGGTAGTTTTTTGTTATCTTGCAAAGGAACAATATAAGGAGATGAGGTCATGACGAACAAGGAAGAATGGAAGTGCTTCTGCTGCGCTAAGCTTCATTTCAAAGTCTTATGCAAAGTTACTCTTACAGTCAAGCACACTCTAATTAAGAATATATAAAGATGTCCACTCAAGGAATTAAGAATATTTTGGAGTTTAGGTTCTAATAAAATCTTGAGTCAACTAAAGGAGGAGTGACATACAGAGTATTGCCACAATTTGTCTTTTTCCACTGTAACTGTCTAAAGTGCAGTAGTAATAGTAGAGGTTAACAGATATGGCAATACACTGCAAATGTAAAGCTGCTGATGGTATGCATCCCCACAAACCATTAAATAACCATTGGGTGAGTATAAATAGAAAGCATTCTATGTATCTGTGTCTGTTTCTGTAGGATCAGTAGGACTGCTGAGTGCTGTGACTTGGAATAAAGACTTGTTACCCGCACTATAATGTGAGTAGTGTGGATTATAAATGGTAATAGAAAACTCTTATATACTAACTGCAAAGCATAATGGAGAAAAACACAATCACCAGAAAATTTAGCAAACATGCCTACATGGTGTAAAAATTCTGTTAGACATTTTAGGCAATGTATTGATCAGCAAGCTCATTTTTTCCTGGGATAGAGGAAAGATTGAAAGGGAGACTTTCATCATGCACAGCTTTGAATCTCTTCAGTGACTTTGCTAGGGAAAAGCCCTAGCTGTTGTTTCAAGTTTAGGGAGCATTTGATGTTCAGGCAAAAGAAAAAAATCAAATAAACAATTAAACCATTTTCACATGCAAAAACTTTTCATTGATGCCCTGAAAAAAATAATTAGCTCATTTGAAAATTCTTCTGTGGAAGTATCCAACCATTGTTGTCTAGTGGTTTTACTGGAGGTTTCTGACCCAGCTATTCTCACATCAGCTAAAAAGATGTCTGGGGGCTACAAACAAAGTAGGCACTATGCATAACTACTTATGCAAGTAAATCCAGGAAAGATGTGTTCAAATGCGTACAGTCATGATGAGACGAAGCACGATCCAATTTACTACATAAAAATCAAAGTTATCACGAGTCCTTGAAAAGATCAAATAATACTAATAGTATTCTAATCCAAAATTGACCTGCAGAATGATCTGTTTAAATTAAAGAGATAAGAACTATGTATCTCTTGTAAACATTACCATAGTTTAAATCCAGTACCATGCAGACACTCACATAAACCTACCCTCAAGAGAACCTACCCTTGAGGCAGGTAAAGGTTACAATAGGCTTGAGAGCTGAGATAAAAGACCGGAAGGGCTCACTCATTAACTATAGTTACAGGCAAAAGATAGACTGGACATGGGGGAAATTATTCAATTTAAACAATAACATGCCATAATCAATTACAGAGAGAGATACAAGTGTGCCTTGTCTCTTTCACTGAACCGTTTTCTGTACCTATGTGTACCTTCCTGGGCTCAATGCTATTACCTGCTACCTATTCAGGGGAAAAACCCCTTACAGTCTTTCCCTGTGGCAACCTGTAGTCTCTTCCATGGGATACAGATCATCATGACATTGTTTGACTAGGGTCTTCTGTGTGTAGCAATCCTCTCCCACATGTGTCTCTCTCAAAGTCGCAGATTCTTTCAGCATTCGCCTCCTGCTTATACATGCTAGTAATGTTCCAATCCACTCACTGAATTTGGGAAAAGCACAGTCAAAGAGTCATGACAATGATTAAGGAAGAAATGAAATAATCTCAACAACCCCAACCAATGCAGTGAGTTCTGGGGGAGTCAAAGAAACCTGACTCAGCTGGACTAAGCGTCCTCCTGGCTTGATCTCAGTCAATATCCCTTTTATGTTCCTCTCACTGACCCAGGCAGGACATCTTGCTTCTGATACCCATTTTCTGTCTTGACTCCTCCTCTGCTTGAGATGTGGAGCAGGTCAAGTCATGACTCAGAGGAATTATTTTGCTAGTAATGTTATTAACTAACAATTATAATAAACTAATGGGAAGAGTTTAGTAATGGTTAATTGGTAATTCTCAGTGAACAAATAATTGATATATTTCAGTGAGAAAATAAGTAATATCTTTCAGTGAATAAACAAAACACTTCTCTAACCCATTGCAATTTATACAAAAGTTACATACATTACTATATGTTGAGCAGAAAAAGAGAAAGAGAAGATCAAAGTATAGCTAAAGGGATAGAGATTTTAATTTGAGACAGAATAGACCCAGACTAATTCTTTCTAGTCCTAGACAATGCTCTCCTCCAGTTTTGCAGATACACTTCTACAGTGAAATCTGAGGTCTGCAGAAATTCACTCTCTTCCACCATGATCAAAGGGCAACAGCTGCTCAGGAATATCTTCCCTACTTCTTTCTTCTCAGTGGCTTGGGTGACTGCATGGCTGTATCTCTTCCTCTAAACAAAAGTGAACTTGCAAACAGTAGCCCCAGAACAAGAAACATGGCCAAAAGGTTTTCCCCTGTTAAATAGGTTTATTCATAGAGGCTGAAATTGTCTTAGCCTTAGCCATAGGCTGGTCAAACACAGAGCTGGGGTGAGTGTTCTTGAAGCTTCTTACAGAATCCACACCAGTAGCCCCCTTCCCCATTACCAAAACCCTACCAGACTCAAATTGCAACAAAGTACCTTTCTAGGTAAAGTATTAATGTTTTCCCGTGAACTGTAGAATTAATATCAGTTTGATTACATTCTATGTTTTTACAGGTATTATTGAGAAAAATGCAGAAAACATACGGAGAGACCGTTGCAAGAGCTGTTTAGTTTTAGATAACTACAGTAAAAGCAGATGAGTACAGGTTTAGACATTTACATTATGCTGTTAGGCTGAAATGAAAAGATTAATTATTTGGTAGCTTAAGGTTTAAATGTTTGTCTCAGCCAGTGCATTTTGGAATTTTCCATCCTTGAAAACATAACTTTGGCATTCAACTGCCAATCAGATCATGATGGAGATATGAAGTTGGCTGTCCTTTGTTCTACTTTTTCTTAAGCCTGCAGACAGGATTTTTTATTTTTGCAGTACCTTTCTGATGATGGTGATGACTGTTCTTTTTAAAGGTGTGATATTGTCATGACACTTTATTTTTTAGCTGAAATATCTAGAATATTTGTAAGTAGTTAGCTGCTGAGTATGCCATCACCTCCTCTTCTGATGCCTAGTTAAAGCAAAACTGAGAAAATAGCTTCAGTCCATTATAATTTTAAAGGAAATTATGATGGTCTGGATGAGCTTTCCTTGTTTTATCCATTTCATCAGTTCAACAGTGTCCTTGTTTTAATTTCCCGAGGTCTTCAACCACTAAAATCCAGGGACACATTTATAGGAAAGAAAAATGGTAAGTTTTATTAACAAAGAACAATAAGAACAGTTATGAAAAAAAAGAAGGGAAAGAAAAGAAACTGTAAACACATTAACTGACCATTATGTAAACCACCTGCTAAATAAGAGAGGATCCTCTCTTGCTCTCTCAGGTAGATGCAAGTAAAAGCAGACAAACAATTTCTCCCCTCCTTGCAAGTGGCAAATGTTGATGGCAACTACAAGGGAACAGAGAGGCAAGGAGAAAAAAAGGAATTAATGTAACAGACAATAAGGCAGGAGTTGCAAGGGGTAGGATGAAGGAGACAGACCCAGTTCCTGAGTGTCCCAGATTAAAATTAAGGTCTAGATTGGTTCTGGGTTGGTGCCTGCAATCCGAGCACCCCAACAAGCTCTCGACAAGAATTCAACAGGCAATGAAGCAACTTTGCTAAAAAGAAAATTTATTGAACTCATCACCAAAAAGAAAAGGAAAAAAAATCCCCAAATAAGTGAAAAAAAAAATAAATAGAAATGGTATCACAATGCCATCACACACACTGAGAGAAATGGGAGACAGCTAACACATTTTCTGTCTTCAGGTAAAAGCCCTGGAAAAAGATAGTGTACGCTAACACTCTAACCATAGGGGGAATTCCCCTTCATCCACATCATGGTGCTTGTAGACCAGTTCCTTTTCCAGTCTTCTTGCAAATGTCACCTTCCCCTGTATGTCTCAGGCTTGCTTCAAATGTCTCTTGTCTGGGGAATTCTTAACAATGTGACCATGGCCAGCAGCATCTCAGATATAGGAATAGAGAGTACCCCAGTCTCTTTCTGTTTGCCAAAGAAATCAGATAGGATTTCTTTCTCTCTTTTATCAAAAGCTTCTCTCAGTCTCTCAGTATCAAAGCACACTGAGCTTTCATGACATGCTGGGAATCAGTCTCCCAAAAATCAACCTATGACGAACAGTAGAAACTAAATTACCAGAATTGTTTTAATGTATTTAGTTACTTTAGTGAAAAGCAGAATGATTAGAGCAAAGAAAATAATTAAAAACCTAAAAAACAATAAAGTTGTAATTCACTAAACAGTCAACATCCTTTAAGATCTAGAATGTGTCAGAACAAAAGTTCTCCCACGTATGAGTCATAGAATCATAGAATCATTAGGAATCGGAAGGGACCTCGAATGATTATATAGTTCAATTCCCCAGCCACAGCAGGACCACCCAGACCAAGTCGCACAGAAACAGATCCAGGCGGGTGTTGAATGTCTCCAGAGAAGGAGACTCCACAACTTCCCTAGGCAGCCTGTTCCAATGCTCTGTTACCCTCACTGGGAAGAAGTTCCTTCTGAAATTTATATAGAACCTCCTATGTTCCAGCTTGCACCCATTGCCTCTTGTCCTATCACTAGACGACTTGAGAAGAGCCTGGCTCCATCCTCCTGATACCCACCTCTCACATACTTATAGACATTAATGAGCTCACCCCTCAGCATCTTCTGCAAGCTAAAGAGACCTGTCTCCCTCAGCCTTTCCTCATAAGGGGGTGTTCTACTTCCTTCATCATGTTTGTTGCTCTACGCTGGACACCCTCTAGCAGCTCAGTGTCCTTCTTGAACGGAGGGGCCCAAAACTGGACACAATACTCCAGATGTGGTCTCACCAGTGTAGAGCAGATGACGAGAAGAGCCTCCCTCTGCTAACCACCCCCCTTCTGATCCTCCCCTCCCAGGATGCTGTTGTCCCTCTTGGCCACAAGAGCACATTGCTGGCTCATAGTAGTCTTGCTGTCCACTAGGACCTCGTTTCTCCTACACTGCTCTCCAAAAGGTCAGTCACCAACCTATACTGTTCCTGGGGTTGTTCTTGCCCACATGCAAGACATTTACCCTTGTTGTACCTCATTAAGTGTATTTCTGCCCAGCTTTCTAGCCTGTCCAGGTGTCACTGAATGGCAGCACAGTCTACTGGGGTGTCAGTGACACCACCCAGCTTTGTGTCATCAGCAAACTTGCTGATAATGCACCCCAATCCCTCATCCAAGTCATTAATGAATAGAATGAAGAGATCTGGCCCCAGTACTGATCCTTGGGGGACTCTACTAGATACAGGCCTCCAACTAGACTGTTGCATTAACCACTACTCTCTGGCTTCTATTGTGCAGC
>VZRI01005631.1:4514-51409 GCA_013397515.1 Upupa epops | reverse complement strand
GCAAAGAAGGTGTTCAGTATGTCTGCTTTCTCTGTATCCTCTGTCTTTAGGGCACCCACCTCATTCAGCAAGGGTCCAATATTGACTCTTGGTTTAGTTTTACCTGCAATGTATTTGAAGAAGCTGTTTCTGTTACCCTTGACCTCTCTTGCAAGGTTGAATTCCAAGGAGGCCTTGGCTTTCCTAGTTAGGTCCCTATATTCTCTCAATCAACAACTCTGTATATCTCCTAGAATCATGGAATCACAGAATGTTACAGACTAGAAGAGACATTGAAAGATCACCTAAGTCCAAGTCTCCTAAGACAAAGCCATTTGCACTGCCCTTGCCTGCTAAAGACATATACAAAAGTCTCACACCTAACAAGAGTGGAGGTATTAAGTAGCACAATTTGGCCTAAAATTTCTCCTGTGAAATTTTATATATTGACAGCTAAGTCTGCTTAGAAAAACTTCTCCAGACTGCCTCTAGTATGACAAGAACATTTCATGGTTCGTTAATAATTTCCATTATTGACAAAATTTTAATTCTGTTGATGAGTCATACATGGTATAATTCCTTTAAGCAGCTCTTTCATCAACAAGTATTTACTAACACAGATTGTCTTTTTAATAAAATCTTGAGCTGAATATTAGTAATAGTAATACAAACACATTCTGAAATCCACATCCTCCAGTCAGTTTTAATGTTGGCTTTGCCAACAGTGAGGACTATAGAAATGAGCTTCCTGAAGTTTCTTGTGAGTATTCAGGACTCCCAAAGTACAATATGCATAGACCAACGCTTGTGTTCAAATAGAAGTGTAATGGATCAGAGTGACTGTTAAGAAAACAAAGATATAATAACTAACCTCTTTTTCAATAACTTTTTGATGGAATTACATTTTTCTACTTGCCTTATTGTCCCAGGCTCAGTACACTTGCGTTTTCCAAATAGCTAGACAGTTCTTTGAAAACAGTGCTTCCCCATGGAATTTTCTACACACAGAGTCCATAAGCTTAAATAAAATAGAGACTGAGAATATTTTCACACATACACAGCTCAGAGTAGCTTTATGGCAGATACAGATTAATTATAAATGAAAATACTTAGTAGAAAGAACACAAAGCAATAAAGCATGTTCATATTCAGTGCTTCCTGTCTATTTTCCCTTGAAACACTTTTGCAATATGAGTAGTGTTGGGGTTTTTCTTACTCTTGTACTTAATAAAGTCATGAGGGTCCTCATGTCCTCTGATAGTATTAAAATGCACAGTCTTTACAGTATTTAATGAAAATTCTTTCACTCACATAACATTTCAAGATGTTTGTGATGAGAGCTTACTTGAATTTCTGTGTCAGTCTCAGAAGAATCTGTAGGGCTAATTAATAGAAGCATTTTGATATCTCGCATTCGGTTCCACAGTATAAATATTAAGAGAAACTGTTTAAATAAACCAAATCGAAGGGAGAACTGTTGCAAATTCTCTTTACAAAGATCCCACACTAGTTTTAAAGATCATATATCAATTTAAAGCAACATTACCAAACTTTGTAAAGTTTATCATGCATCTGATACAAAGTCATGGTTTTATGTCTTTCTTCCGAAAAAAATAAAAATATTTGAAATGATGATGAGGTGAAAGATTTTTGTCTAAAAAGACTTTTCAAACTATGTTTGGGAAACATCTTTCAGCTATTAAAATCAAGGTTGATATACTAAATATTAGTATTATCTTTGTGATGTAACTTGTATAATGTGCTGATTATGTGAATACCATTTCAAAAATTTTCAGGTAACATTGGAATAATAGCTAATCAGAATTTTTTGCTTTAAGTCTTAAAGAGATGCAATTTGAACTTATCTTTGTGAAAAGCAGGCATTGATTTTAATTTTCTGTTCTGTAGAGAGGTGTAAGGTATCTCCTAACACTGCCTCAGAATTTTTTTAAATTCTCACTGTTTTTTACAGCTTGTAACACTGCTTTTACAAGCTGTAAATAATATACAGTGGCATTGTTACAATGAAACGTGAAATTCACACTGCTACACTTTTTTTTTTACACTCTTGACTTGTAAATTTTGTTGTTTCCTTTAGTTTGCATCCTATGCAAGTTTTTAACTTTTTTTTTAAAATTTTTATAATTTTATTGTGTCAAATTACCATATCTTGACAAATTTGGGCATTTATACAGGCAATCATTCAATAAAAAAATGAAGTAAATGAAGTAGGTGATATGACTTTGCAGTTTGTGGGTACCTGAAAAATAGCTCAGGGTTGTCAAGAAGTATTGTACAGTTTCCATCCTTGAAGGTTTTCAATACTCAGCTGGACAAAGCCCTGAACAGTCTGGTCTGAAATCAGGATCAAATCTGATATGAAAAAGGGGTTAGGCTAGAGATCTCCTAAAGTCCCTTCCAACCGAAATTATTTTATAATCTATGAGACCATTAAGTAGGAAAATAAATGGTCATACTTATTTGTTTTCTTCCTTTTTTTTCCTCAGGAAACATGTGATTCTATATTAAACATTATTTGGTCCTTGTGTTTATGCTGGATATTCTGTCTATTAAAAAAGTAATCTTTGTAGTTTCATTACTTCTTTTTTTTTTTTTTTTTGTATTCTAATTACATTACACACATTAGTAAGACAGGACAAGCATTCTTCTCTATATCTTGATAAAAGAAGGAACACATTTAAAACAATAGCTTAAGGAGCTAGAACAAATTGATAAAGAGGAGGCAAGGAAGGGAAGAGGAATTAATATTGCAGGATGTTTAGAGGTTGTTAACCACCAGACTTCAATTCTGATAATGTTATCAATCTTTCAGCATTCAGTGCTGTACCATGTATAAACTGCACACAGCTGTAATAGAAAAGGGCACTAATGGTAAAGGAAGAATTTAATCTTGATCTACCCTGTGGGGACCCAATCCACAGCAAGTTTAATTGCCAAAAGTGCAAGGTCAGTTTCCCTCTGCTGAGGATCTTTCTTTTATTTAACCTCTGCAGAAAAATGAGAGCAATGTCTCTTTGATTAAATAAAAAAAATAAATAAAAAAACAGCTTATAACATTGTAATGTTAACATAATTTATTGCCCTGCGTTGAACTAAAATAACAAACACTATGTCAGCATTACATTACTGCCAAGTATGTAGCTGATGCTTTGGTTTGTTCTGGGGACCTTATAGGCACAGCTACACTTGGAAGGATAAATTTTCCTCACCCAAGATAAAATCCTTTTTTTTTTTTTTAAAAAAAAATAATGACAGAAGAATCTCTTATCTCTTGGACTTCACTCTGAAAACTGACACCAGAATTACACTAGTACTCCTGTGCCTCAGTCCTTCAGGAAACCTTCCTAATAGTATCTTCCTCAAGACAAAAAGAGGATTCTTGGTAAAATATGTAGTTGTTTTGCCTTTTGTCACTGAAGCCAGTACCATTTTTCCTTTCATCAATTTGACTTTTTCATCAGTTTCCTATTGCTGTATGTCTCCCTACGGCACTTTTTTTTGGATTTTCTGGATTATACTGTAATTGATATTTAAAAAAAAAATTGATATTTAAAAAAAAATAGTTACACTTTGATGCATTATGTTTGAGAAATATTGTAAAATCTGTTCCTTTGCAGAAAGGGTTTTAATTTCTCTCTCACTTTGGAGTTACAACTAAAAATCTACTTTCTCATCTTAATTTTTCCAATGAAACAAACTGATCAAACACAGGTGAATGGAGTGGGACATACAGTAAACAAGGAGCATTTATTACAGCTGATGAGGTTTGAGAAACATAATGAACTACACAAGTTTATTCTGCTGGCTGTAATTTCTTGTTCTGTTCCTTGCTTTTGGAGAATTATGAAAGTTATTCAACAAACTCAATATATTAAAAATTGGCTAAACATAAAACAATTATCCCTTAAGAGCTGGAAACTGGCAGCAGAATGCAGAAAGGCATGTGTGTGTGCAGACTTATCCATGATGGAATTAATCCAAAAAGGGCAGTAAAATAATAACAAACTATGATACCTATATAAATAGGCAGGTTGGTATTTGAGTGAAAAAAACAATGCACAAAGGCAACAGCTTATATAGTGTGGAACTTGATGACACAAAAATCTGCATTGTGTCAGGTTACCTGATTATGGCATGCATTATGGATTTCATTACTCCTTATTGCTAGTCATGAGCCTAGAAGGGCAAAAGACAGTAGTAAAGAATTTGTTAGAAGTACTGTTATGGTTTTCTTCAATAAAATGCATTTTATAAGACCCTGTCCCTGTCTGTGCAGAGGGAGAGAGGCCTTGGACAAGTAGAGAAATTAGGAAAAATTCCATTGGTGCATGCATCCCTTGCTGGCTCTCTGAATAAGCTCTTCGGTTTCTTAACAGCTGGATAGCTAAGAAGTGCAATTGAAATGTAGTATTGCTAAAATTTATTCTAAGCTATATTCGAGGAAGATTAGCAATGCCTGTCATTCTTACTTTTACAGGTACAGAATGCAGGGAAAAATGATACATTGATGAGAATATTCATGAAAATAAATGCAGTATATATACATATTCATATTCTTTCTCTTACACTGAACTTCACGTGATTAATACCGTGGACAGTGTTCCGGCTGCTTCTACATTAATTTTTACCTTCTTTGTAGACATACATATTAACACTGACACTACTGTCTTGAATGGATTTTGCTACCTCAAATGCTGATACATATATAACTGTCACATGAATTGGCATGACTAGAATGTAGGAAACCTGTAACTTGTAAAATCTGCTTGGCTAAAACCAGCCAGTTGTTTTGGTGCATATTGCATGTCACATTTTATTATCAGACTGTAGATTATGTAGGAGAAAAATTCTGTAGTTAAGGTTTTCTTAGGACTACAGAGATTGTCAAGGGAAACAAAATTGCTGTTCTTATAACCAGTTCTTACTTTGCTCACTACAAAAGTAGAGGTCCATGATAGGTCCCGCTCTCACCGGGAATTGAAAGCTTTATACTCTCATTTACTTCAAAGAAAACAGAGGGTTCTAAGACCTCAGTGTGCCGAGTCCTTAGAAATACAGCAATTTCACACCTTATGAGTTTTCGATTCAATTACAGTGTAAAATTGGAGCTTAAACCCTTTACAAAGGATATAAACTAACATGTAGGCCTTTTAAAAGGGGTGGTTGTCTCTGTAGTAGGGTGAGTTGACCTTAGCTGGGTGCCAGATGTCCAACAAGCTGCTCCATCACTCAGCTAGAAAGAGGAGCAAAGATACCATGCAAAGCATGTCAGTGGTCATAAGGGCAAGGAGACAACATTCACCAATTAGTATGACAGGCCAAATGATTTTGAAAAAATTATTACCATTCTAATTCAAAGTATGGTAATGGTAAATTAAACAAATCTTAGAATACCTTCCTCTCATCCATCCCTTCTTTCCTGGCTTAACTTCAATTCCAATTTTTTTCCCTTGAGCAACATAGATGCATGGAGAATGGGGTCTGTTGTTAGTTTGCGCATAGTTTCTGCCATTATTTCTTCCTCAGAGGAAGGACTCCTCACAGTCCACTCCTGCTCCAGCATGGAGTCCTGTCTACAGGAGACAGTTCTCCATGAACTTCTTCAATATGGTTCCTTCCCTTATGGGTCCTCTATGACCTGCTTGAGGATTTGTCCCCCATGGGATAGTAAGTCCTGCCAATAACCTGCTGTAAATGTGAGCTCCTGTCTCCATGGGTTCACAAGCCCTGTCAGGATCTTGCTCCAATGTGAACTCTCCATGGGATCACAGAGTCCTTCATACACATGCACCAGCTCAGACTCATGATCCTTCAAAAGGTGCAACTGAATATCTGATCCACCATGGACCTCCATAGGCTGTACCAGGACCACCTATCTCACCATGGGCTTCACCACAAGTTGCAGGTGAACCTCTGTGTAGGTGTCTGGAGCACCTTGCCATGCAAATGCAATACATACTATAGTTAGTGTATCTCACAAATAAGGGAGATTCCCTTGTGATGTATTAAATTCACTAGTTTTCCATTTCTCCATAATCCCAGAGGACATATTTTTCTAAAAGCCAGTGATCACAGGCAAATGAAAATGAAAGTAAAGAAATGTCCCCAAACTCATTTCACTAATGTAAACAGCTTCATTTTGAGTCTGAACAAATCAGAATGTTTGATTGAAGCCAACAAACCTTAGCTTTCAGGAATACGGTGTCCAGACTTGGCCTTCACCTAATACAACTCAAAACTTTTGCATTTTTGCCTGATTTCAGTAGTATTCCAGTGGTGGTCTTCACTTTCTTTACATAGTAATTTCCACAGCATGTTTATGCCTTGTCATGCTTACAACTGAGTGTTGAAAGATTAACAATTAAACTACCTAAATGAGAGCAAATGGCATTGTAATATATGAAATATCATATAATCATAGAATGGTTTATGTTGCAAGGGACCTCAGCTTTGGTTTTCCAGAGGGCAGATTTTGGTCTCTTCAGAACACTAGTTGAAAAAGTCCCCTGAGGGAGGGAGTTCGGTCCAGGAAGGTTGACACTCTTCAAGAAGGAGATCTTAAAGGCTATCACTGTGTGTCCTAAGATTAAAGGGCAGAGGAAATGGCCACCCTGGTTGAACAAGGAGAATTTTGTGCAACTTAAGAAGAGAAGGAGGGTTTACCACCTTTGGAAGAAGGGCCAGACAAGTGGGAAGGAGTACAGGGATCTTGTCAGCTTATACACAGAGAAAATTAGGAAGGCAAAAGCCCAGCTGGAAATCAGTGTGGCCACTGACATAAAGGACAAGAAAAAAGTTTCTACAGGTACATCCACAATAAAAAGAGAACAAGGGTGGATCTCTATCCCTTACTGGGTGTTGGGAAGGGAACATTTCAACCAGTGATGAGGAAAAGGCTGAGATAACTAATGCTGTCTTTGCTTCTGTCTTTAAAGGAAAGACCAACTGTTCCCAGGATGTGCAGCCTCCTGAACTTAAAGATAAGGACAGCGAGCAGCACAAATCTCCCATAATTCAGGAAGAAGCAGTTAATGATCTTCTTCTGCCCCTAGACACTCATGTCTATGGTATCAGATGGGACTAGGGGAAATGGACTGAAGTTGAGGCAAGTGAATTTTAGATGAGGCATTAGGAAAAATTTCCTTATGTAAAGAATGGTCAGGCACTGGAACAGGCTGCCCAGGTATGTGGTTGAGTCGCCATCCCTGGAGGTATATAGGAAGTGTGTAGACATGGTGTTTTGTGACAGGCTATAGTGGCAGGCATGGAGGAGGTTATTTTGTGTTTTTCAGTCTCTCATGTATTTAGGTGTTTTGTTGGTGGGGTAGAGTTGGACTTGGTGATCTGGGAAGCCCTTTCCAACCATGATTATTCTGTGATTCTGTGAAAAAATAAAGAAATACACTCTAAAACTTGTTCAGAGCAGCATACTAGGATTACAGTCATAAATCCAATTTATTTCAATAGAATTTGTAGGGATAAAGAACTATGAATGCTTCCTTGTGCACCTGAGTACTCAACATTGATGTGACTAGGGCATGTAAGTATGAATTCAAGTAGATAAAGAGTATGTGTAATATTGCATATTTAAAGTTAATGGGACTCATGCAGCTAGATCTGTTCATACATTAACATTTCTTCTTGATATCTAGAACTGGAAATAGAATATATCCGCACTATGGGAATTCCTGCAATTAAATTAATGCAGGGAAACAGATAGGTTTGGAATCATGCTTTTGACTTCTTCCTTTGATTGTCTGTATCAATTGAAAATTTAATAGCCAGTAGCATTTGCGTTTCATAATCAATGTTTGAAATTCAGTCTTGTGATTCGTAGCAGGATATAATTATCACATAGAATTAATTACAGAATGGATGACTTGATGTTATGGTTTGTGGTTTCTTTTTTAACTGAAATTCCTTACATGTAGTGCATAAGTATTCAAAATTACATGCAAGTTGTGTCTGCACTGACACAGTCAAAATCACATTGCTGTTATACAACAATCTAACCCTTATTTGGCTCAAGCCACATTCAGGAATGTGTGAGTGGCAAAACAACCATGGGAACAACCTGCCCATGGATATTTAAAACTGAATTACATGTTTTCATATATATATATATGTAAATATACATACATATATGTATACACATATAAATATTCATAATACCTGCAAACTGTAATTTGAATTTGTGTCTGCTAAAGGCAAGGCTTTGTGTAATTATAGGCTTCCTGAAGTATTATGTTTCTGTAACACATGAATCAAAATGTTAACGTGACAGAAAGGTTTAATTGTCTTGCTAAATTGACATGCATCTCTTGGGATTACTACCTTATTTTTATTTTTGCTTCTTTCAGACCTATAAATTAAAGCAAATAAAATTATTCTATTATACTAGAATTTAGATCCTTCATAGACAAAGGTGACTAACAGGAGTAGTTGAAATGGTTACCAGTATAAATATTGTAGACTTAAAAATTCATTCAAGAAATGATTGTCTTTGTTTGCTTGATAGAGTGGAAGAGATAATAGTAGAAAACAGCTGCAGGTGATCTCTTTGGTGAAGTTATTTACAGATGACATTAGCAAAACTTTTACCTTATGGTAGAATGTAAAATTCTTATATTTCAGTGCCTTATTTTCTAATACAGATAAGGTAAGTCCATATGGAGAGAAAAAAAATAAAGGCAAACATTGCAATATCAACACTATTCTATACCCTCCAACATAAATCTTCTGTTAAAATGCAGCTGCAATCAGTTTAAAGTTTTTGAAAAGAGAAAAATAAGGAAAATCTCTTGCATATATGTTAGTATTATAAGGGTATCAATAATGTTTTTACCTCTGGGATGAGTTTGACCCAATATAAATGTCCCAAATATGTCCTTTAGAGACTCTTTCTCCCCACAGTCCTGAAAACATCTGTATTAAAGTAGTAGATAATTTCCAAATATCATTAACACCCCTCTGAAGCTTTAGCTTAATTCTTACCCATTGACATTAAGTAATCTAAGTGGATTACTTGAGTGAAGACTGCATTTATTCACTGACAAATAAGTTCTGTTATACAACTTGAGAAGTAATCCCTTTTTCTAGTAAAAATATGAAAGGAGAATTAAAGCATATTGGATACTGTAAATGTGATATACTTTCTAATTAAAAATTGTCATGATTTAGCAGATGTGGGAAAATGAAAGCTAAAATTATTTCAGACCCCAAATATTCACTAGGTAGTATTTACCAGTACAGAAGATGCTTATAAAAAGGAATGTGACTGTATTTTTAAGAAACCATTTTTAGAGTAGATTTCTTATACAATAGCACACACTAGTGGCTTTAGCAAGTCAGCATGTTTGCCTTGTTCTCTTTAGTGTAGGTAGAAGATAGCTAAAATCAAAGTGTATAGAAAACCTGAGTGCAAGTTGCATTATGAAGGCATATATTGCAAAACACTGCTTCTACTATATTAAGACTCAAGGAACAATGAAAGATATGCTGTTTAGATGTTCATCTCCTTTAGGAGGAGAAACAAACACTGGACTAAAACTTTTTTTTTTAAACTTATTTAAGGAAAACACTTCCATGTTATTAACAGACAGTAAAGCTACTTTTTAAATTTGTTTTTATGCTTTCGCAGACATGGGCACTTTGCATAATTGATTTGACACAGAAACTAAATGAAAAGCTATTTTACAAAATGACAAGTTACTTATGTTTTAACACATTGAATCTGCCTTGTGATATTTTGACATTTATGTAAGAAGAATAAATTTATCCATATTGATTCTATGAGTTTCTCATTTTCTTGCCAAAATGTGTCACACATTTACTAGAATGTTACCTAAATTATAGAGATTATGCTTTTCAAAATCTGTTAATCATTTGACATATCTAAATGAAAGAGTTGTAGAAGATATGTGTATACATGCATTGAGTCTAAGTGTACCTCTGACATCTAGTATCTTAATTTCTGGACTTTGAAAAAATAGTCACAATTAAAGCTAACAATTTAACCTGAATGTAGGAATTTTGATCACAAGTTAAATAAATAGAATACTGCTAGCCTCAAAAAAGCAATTGGAGACTAACCATGAAATCTTCTCTCTTTTTTAGTATAGCACATAAGCCTGCAGGCATTCTGGTTTAGACTAATAAATGTGTGAGTCTGAGTGTGAGTCGTTCAGTTCAGTCTGAACCATTTGTCTTGAAATTGTCTTGAAATCTTCAGCTGACTAATAGAAAAATAGGAATTAGCTGGAAAGACCTCAGCTGGAAAGTAGTATTGTGTTGTAAGGATTTTGGACTGTACAAATCACTGAACGATAGAAAGGTTTAGGTTGGAAATTAACTTAAAGATCATCTAGTTCCAAATCCCTTGCCATGGGCAGGGACACATTCCACTACACCAGGTTTCCCAGAACTCCATTCAAACTAGCCTTGAGCACTTCCAGGCAGAAAACTTCCACAACCTGCCTGGGCAACTGGTTCCAATGCCTCATCACCCTTACAGTGAGCAATTTCTTACTAAAATGCAATATAAATTTAACCTTTTCCAGTTTCAAACCAACCCCCCTTGTCTTAAAACTAGATTGCTTCATAACAAGTCCCTGTAGACCCTTTTTGGTTACTGGAAGGCTCCACCCAGAGACTTCTCCAGGCTGAATAATCCCAATATCCTCAGCATCACTTGACCTCTCCTGTGGTCCTCCTCTATACATTCTCCAAGAGGTCCACATCCTTCTTGTGTTAGGGACTCCAGAACTGAATGCACTACTCCAGGTGAGGTATCTCAACAACAGAGTAGAGGGGCAGAATCATATAGCATTATATTGGGTTCAAAAGACCTCTAAAGATCATCTAGTCCAAACACACTATAACAAGATTGATGGTTAAGATACCATTTATTGGCATATCCTATCCCATTTTTCCCTCTGGAGTGATTTAGCAGCAATGCCAATAGAGAAGTGGAGAAGTTGCTAAGGAGGGGACATTTTAAGGGAACACAGATTCTGTTCATGAAGCAGGAGCATGAAGGGGGTTCTGAGAAGAAGAAGGGGTGGAGAGTAGGAAGGCCAGGTACCTTTCTGAAATATGATGTCTTTGTGACTGATAGTTCTGATGTTTCTGATAGATTAGGCAACGTGCTCCAGTGATCCATCTTCTTGAAACTGAAGATAGTTTTTGTAATGTCTGGAATAAATCTACCCTTTTCTAGCTTAAAATCATTACTCATCATCCTACTTTTATATGCCCTATTTAATAGTTTTTTTCACAGCCTCCTTAGGCCTTTCAGGGATTGGAATGTTCCTTCAGGGTCACACCAGAGACTTCCCCTCCTCAGGCTGAACAACCCCAGCTCTCAGACTTTATTCATAAGAGAGATGTTCCAGCTCTCTGATCATTTTCATGGCTCTCCTCTGAACATGCTACAATAGGTCCACAACCTTCTTATGTTCAGGGCTCCAGAATCACCTTCAGAATCTTGACCTGGTAGTCACGCTTCTTTTGATACAGCAAAGGATACAGCTGGCCTTCTACACTGCAGTCACACATTGCTGGGTCATTGTGAGCTTCTCATCCACCAACACCCCAAGTCCTTCTCCTTGGGACTGCCCTCAGTCCATTCACCATCCAGCAAACTTTTGTGCTTGCGCTTGTCTCACCTAGGTACAGGTGCCCTTGGACTTGTGCCTCATACAGTTTGCAGAGACACAGTTGTCAGGATCCCTCTGAATGGCCTCCCTTCCTTCCAGCTTGTCATACACACCACACAGCTTGGTGTCATCAACAAGTTTGCTGACGGTGCATTCAATGCCACTTCTCATGTCACTGACAAAGATCATAAACAGCATTGGACCCAAAACAGACCCCTGAGGAACCTCACTCATAGCTGATCTCCATTTGGACATCAGGACGGTGATCACAACTCTTTGAGTGTGTTCATTCAGCCAATTCCTTACCCACTGAGTCTTCCATCTGTTAAATCCATGTCTCTAATTTAGAGGCAAGGATATCAAGCTGGACAGTGTAAAATTCCTTNGACAAAGATCATAAACAGCATTGGACCCAAAACAGACCCCTGAGGAACCTCACTCATAGCTGATCTCCATTTGGACATCAGGACGGTGATCACAACTCTTTGAGTGTGTTCATTCAGCCAATTCCTTACCCACTGAGTCTTCCATCTGTTAAATCCATGTCTCTAATTTAGAGGCAAGGATATCAAGCTGGACAGTGTAAAATTCCTTGCACAAGCACCACTAGTTGGAATCAGTTGCTCTGTTCTTATTCACCAACAATGTAATCCTATCATAGAAGGCCAACAAATTTGTCAGGCATGATCTGCCCTTAGTGAAGCTGTCTTGGCTATCACAAATCACGTCTTTAATTTCCATGTGCCTTAGCATAGTTCCCAGGATAGTCTGCTCCACTATCTTGTCAGGCTGCATTTCTCCAGCTCATCTTTTTCTCCCTTTCTAAAAATGGGGATTTTGTTTCCCATTGTTCAGTCAGCAGGATTATTATCTGAATCTCCCTGATTTCTCAAAGAAGTTCTTCAGAATTTTCTAGTGCTATGTAAGCTACAAGTTACTGCTTACTATTACTCTTACCATTTGTGTTTGAATATTTGTTTGGGTTTCTTTCTGGAAGTGCAGATTCTTACAGAAAGCTGTGTATTTGCTTTGAAGTCACTATTAACTGTCCATAACATAAACTCTTTCTAATTGTGATAGGTTTGTTTGGGTTTTCCCTAAAATAATTTTTTTACACGTATTAATGAATGAAACAGAAATATTGAAATCTATTTGATAAAATTAAACAAATAGGCACTCATCTCTTGCTTTTTTTCCATCTCCTAATCTCCCACTTTCGGGAGTATTTATGCCCTCTGCTTTATGTATTATTAACATGCTTTGTTACCGAGTCCTCTGTTCACACATTGGATTGAAAGGAGAATTAGTTCTGTATTTTCAATGCCATTAGAATAACAAAAAATTAGACAATTACACAGATGTTATGGCCCTAAATTCCAGCAATGTTAAGTGGTTAAATCTTTCATTACTCATTAAAAAAAAAACAAAACAAACAACACATTAGCTTTTATTTTGAAGTTTAATCAGGAATGGAATCTTTCCAGTAGATGGCAGTAACTCTCAGCAGAAAACTTTGTAATTACTCAGAACGGAATCTCCTGGTAAGAATTTAATTGTTTTTTTCGCCAGTTGATAGATGAATTGCTTACACAGACTATTCTTCCTCAATTTTCATTTTCAAAAAGACCATGCATACCAGGCATCTGACATTAGCCACCTGACATTAACCAACAAAAGATGTTTCTATCTCATACATCATACATATTTCACCATATTGATAGTTCAGAAAAATTAATGTGGATCAAAGTTTAACTTGTTTCAACTTGTTTTTATCTTGTTTAACTAAATGGATGAATGAGCCTTTTCATACACAATTAAATTATTATAATACATAAGGATCATGATCAAAAATAGATGCATAATCAAGGGATTAAGTGAATAATGCAGCTACTGACACCAATTTCCTTATCATTCAATATTTAAAGAAATGTGTGTAAAGTTGGTTAGTGAAACACAAGTCCAGGTGAATCCTAACTTATTCTGAGTCTCTAATAACAAATATAAGTGGTAAGAAATGCTGTGCTGACTTTAAACCAGTACAACTATAATCCAGACTTCAACAAGGCAGATAATATTACTAATATTTTACCTGCTGAAGCTTTTGTTTTCAATCTAGAAGGATTTTACACCTTTTTCCCAAATATGATTAAAGGATATATATTAGAAAACATAAATTTGTATAAAAATACTATCAAGGAGCTTTCAATTACTTGCTGACAGAAAATTGCTTTGCTGTGTTATATGCACAACAGATGTACCAGGAAAAGAAATCACAACAGAGTAACATTCTCTACCTTTATATTTTTTGTAACATTAACACTACTTTTTTAGGGTATTTTTAAAAATTATTTTTATTTTTAATTTCCATAAACAAACTAATGTTTTACATGCCACATCTCTTCCAAAGGCTTTGGAAGTTTCCTTGTCCTTCGCTTTTAACATCCCTTTGTTAATTTGTATGATTTAAGATAATTTGTATCAGCTGATTATAGAAATATACTATATGGAGAAAGGGTTAGAGAGAGACAGGATGCTATTGAGAGATTATATGAGAAAATTGGAATATTTGAAGTATTCTGGGTTTTCTTTTATAAACTTGTACTTTGAAAGTTTGGCTTCACTCAGTCTGTAATGTACTATATGATGCCTTCACATAATGCAAAGCAGGGATACAATTTTCTAACATTCCCACCACCCTTTTGTGGTGGGAAATTCCATTCGTAGAGTTGGATATTTGAAAAACACATTGCATTTTGTAACAGTAGTATGTTTTATATAAATGCAAAATATAATTATCTGGATATGCAGGTTTGACATTTTCCATAATATGCTCTATAAGAAATTGCGCTATATAAAGCATAAAATGCTTTATTTAGACTATAGTTCTTGACTTGCAGCAGAAGTAGATTCATAACACAAATAGAAAAGTTTAATGTACTCCAAAGTGTACTTTTAAACATATTATTGTATTTAAGAACTGTAAAGGTTTACAGGGTTTTGTTTGTTGTTTCCTCCCCTTCCCTCTATTCATTTTTATGACTTTTCAGATTGTCATTTTGTAGCATTTGCTGGGTATATCAGTTCACCCATTAGTACAAGATTTTCCCTATTTTTTTACAGAAACTGTTAAACAATGTCTATGTGAAAATTCACTGTTCACAGAAATGCCAAATACTACTGAGTACTATTTGCATTCATTAGCTGCATAAAGGAGCCAATAACAGAGCAGAATTAGAACACCATAGAAATAAATTCTTTTCAAATGGGTAAAAAAAAAGGTAGGGTAATAGCAGAAAGTAATTTGTATATGTAATTCATTTACCCAATTCTTAATTATACTAAGGAGATTGGTTGGGTTTATAACAGAATAACTTCCAGCATATTGCAAATACAGTATTGTCCCTTCTGCCATTGTCTCCAGGGCACAGGAAGTTAGCTCATGTAAAAAAATTTGGGTTTATTGTGTCTTCTGTGTCTGGTACTCTGAGATAAACGTGTGTATATAGTTTCCAGCTTAGAAAGTTTACACACTAGAGCATATATTAATCATTTTAGGAATGAAAGTGAAGATGGGGGTTAATTCTACTATGCATTGATAATAGAAAAATTTAAAAACAGAAGGGTAATTATTTTTTTTTTTACCACAAAAAGTCAGGAATATACAGCTAAGGTCATGCATAGGGGCAAGAGCTCGCCCCAGATATCACAGGGGTGGAGGCAGAAGGGTCAACCTGGAGAATTGGCAAGGACCAGGTGGAAAGATTGAAGATCTTAGCTCAGTTGCATGTACAGGCACAGCACCAGGACCTCAGCCAGGCAACTCTGCATCTGGCCTTAAGGGAGTCACCAAGAAGAACATTAGTACAGTAGTGGGGTAAAGCTCTGTCTCGTTGACCCTGTGGCACTCAGATGAAGGTACTTAGGTGCAGCCTCTGGCATAGCTGTTGGGCTTATCTACCGTGCAAAGGGGTAGGGTAATTGTGGGCCAAGACTGTTGGGGCAGCAGGAGGTGGGGAAGCCCTGGCCAGTCTCAGTGGTCCCAGGCACGGTCTGGAACCTGGATCTGCACAGGCTTTAGGGGGTGCCCCAGTACTAAATGTCCTGGATTTACTCTGGCTGCTTTTGCCTTAACTTACACAAGTCTGACAGGAATGCCTGTCTCATATAGATACATTTATATTGATATTATACGTATTAAGGGAAGAAGCAGATAATAATGCCCTAATATTTATTTCTGTGATTTAGGAGTGCTTTTTACAGCTTGGGTTTGCAACAGCATTTGAATAGAAGTAAGCAAACTTTGTCGCATACAAGGTAAAACAGCTCCAATGCCATTCTAATAGGTGAAAAAGGTTTAAACATGTTTTCATTTTATCTGTCCACAGGGGCCTCTTTAACTAAATCTTAAATCTCTACCAAACAGCAAACTGAAACCCCTTTACTTTGCTTCCTGTGCTACTATATTCCCACTGGGGTAATGCTATGTTTCTTTATATTATTCTTCATTGTGCTGCCTCTAAATAGCAATACTACTGACAATGACTTTACAGGGGGAGAACCACTTATTTACCTGGCTGTAAAGACATTTCTGTAAGACTGCTGCTGGTGCCATTATCTAAGACTGTGTTTCTGTCTGTGTAAATGAGATGGGGCAAGGTGATAAGCCTACATTTCCAAATACAAATATAACTTTTAGCTTAATTTCCTCCTAGTTTTTCAGGTAATACACCAGTGACATAGAATCATTCAGATTGGAAAAGACCCTTTAACCATGAATGTTGGATCAGGATAGTATTCAGAGAAACATATTTAAAGACAAAATACCGTTCATTTTTATAAAATTATCTAGATAAAACCCTCTAAATATAACTATTTCAATATCTTTCTTGTGCATCTACTCAATGCTCTCCTTTCTAGCTGACTGTAGAAATGGGAAATACTCTTTGTCCACTTTACACTAATGTTCTTCTCACTGGCTTATCTAGTGTTCTTGCAGAACGTTGCATTCTTATTCTGTAAAGAAAATATTAGCTAAATTTGGCCTCAGGTTTGCTGTATGTTCATCTTATTTAACCTAATTATTGACACGTACATGTTTTCAACTGAGATGGATTTTTCCTGCTCTTGGATGTTATTCTTTGGAACTTTATTGATTGGATGCAGATGGAAGCATTGTAACCAAGGATAAGGAAAACACTTAGGTACTGAATGCCACCTTTGCTTCAACCTTCAACCTTCTGAGTACCCAGACCCCTGAGCTGCACATTAGGGACCTACTGTGAACAAGTCCATGGGGCCATATGGGATCCATCCAAGGGTATTGAGGCAGATGGTAGAAGGCCTCATCAGGACACTTTTAATCATCTGTCAGCAGTCCTGGCTAAATGAAGAGATCCCAGGTGGCTGGAGGTTAACATATGTGGCACTCATCTACAGGAAGGACTAGAAGGAGGATCCAGGGACTTAGAAGCCAGTCAGACTCTCCTTGATGCTTAGGAAGGCTATGGAACAGATAATCCAAAATGCCATCACACAGCATGTCTGCAACAACCAGGTCATTAGACCTAGTGAGCATGAGTTTATTAAAGGCAGGTCCTGCTTGATTAACCTGATCTCCTATGACAGTCTGATTCATCTAGTGGATAGGGGATTGCTGTGGACTTTGTATACAAAGACTTTAGTAAAGGAGAGGTTCTTTATTTAAAAGGTCATTAAGCACTGGCACAAACTGCCCAAGATAATGGTGTAGTCCCCATCTCTGGGTAGATTGAAAAGCTGTGGAGATAAAGTGTGAGTAACATAGTATATTGGTGACCTGGCAGTACTGGGTTAATCATTGGGCTTGATGATCTTAAGGGTCTCTTAGAACCAAAATGATTCTATGATTCTATGAAATTAAAATCACAATTTCCAGTTCCATAAGAGAAAAAATGGAATATTTTATTTATAATAAGTATATACTATATTCTTATTTTTAAAAATGTTTTATTAAATGAGAAGTTTGTTGTCTATGAGTCACTGTTTCTTGATTCCTTCACTACATTTACATATTTAGACATGTCTTTCTTTTCTAGAGCTTGCATATGATTTCTTGTTCGTGTCTCCTAAGTCAATTTAGAACCTTATCTGCTACCCTGTACTATATGCATTTGCACAACTACACTGTTTAAAGAACTTGTATTGGAAATGTCTAAGATCTCATTTGCCTTCATAGGTTGTTCAGTTGTTAAAAAACTCTCTTCTCTGTCCCTGGTGTCCCTTCCAAATGCCAGAGAATGCTTTTTGAAACTGCAGAAAAAGCCAATGTGTAGTCTAGTTATCATCAAAGGAAAAAAGTCCCAAATAAATAGCTTCTCTCCCTTTCCCTGTGCTGGTGCGTCATTCACCTGACTGTCATCAAACAAGTGGACTTGCAGAAAACCAGACTCTTGTGGTTTATGTATCAGTACCGAGCTGTCTAGACATATTGTGTCAGAGGTGTGATAGTGGAGTGGGCAGAATAAAATGGCAGGACATACTCTCCATTCTCTTGTAACTGTAAGTTTTGTGTACCTCAGGTAAAAAATATAATAAATGTCAATTTTAATCATTTCAATACAAGAGTGATTATGAAGAAAATTACATTATAAGCATGAGAAAAACTGCTGTAATGAGGTCAAATTAAAATAAGTAACATCCATTCACATAGACATACTTGCTTTCACAGTATTCTTTAATAAACTTTTTACATGGCACATGAGTGAAATAGCCAAAGACTGTCATCCCCATTTACCAGTGACAAACCCAAGAGAGGCACACAGTGATTGCACAGAATCTAACAGAACTGCTTGTCTTCAAAATCAGGTGACAATGTCACTTGGCACAATCACTTGACTGTCCATGTCGTCTTCTCTCCAGAGTTTGTAACAGTGTGTGACATGGACTTCAAAACATGACTTAGAGTCTGTGACATTTGCTTCCATGTATTTTGTACTTAAAGGCAATAAATAAATGTTCTGGAGACATGAGAGGATTTTTGGAGATTTTTTTTGTAAAATTTTTTGTAAAAAATTTTTTGTNTCTTTCGATACTGGTTGCAGTGTAATTGACCGTTTTCTTCCTGTGAATGATTTTGTAACCATTTTGAATTTTTATTATTTATAGACAATGATTATTTGGTAAACAATGGAGCTTTTTCAGTGTCTCCAAGTTCAAGAGACCAAATAGTGATGTTTCCAGAGCTACCTTGTGATATTGAGCTGCTTTGTTGATCTCTGCAATTTTTGAGGTTTTAGCATCTGCAGTTTAGACTCATAGCTATGCAGATATATTGATATTATTAGTGATGTTGAGCCATACCAGTAAAACTATTAAAAGAATTTTGAGTAAGAGTAGAAAAAAATCCCATGGAAAGGAGGTACAGAAAAAGCAAATAGAGTACATAAAATGTATTCTATTACTTTTGTTTCCTTTATTGAAAACAGTACTTTTGTTTTTTAAAGGATACTCAAAGAAAAATAGCAACATTAGCAGAATGAGACATGACATTGAAAGTCTTTCTCTAGTGATAAACTGTAAAAATTAATAATTTCCAGTAAGCTGATAAGCCCATGTACTTGGATTGAGCACACTCAATACAGAGAACTAAAATAGGTAGTTTGGAATCACAAAATGGACTGATAAAAAATTTGGATTAATTAATGAAAAAACTTTATTTGCATGTGTTTATAAACAGGGGAAATGGGGAGCATACCAGCATATCAGGATATATTTTATGAGTTCATACTGATTAATAAACACTCATATAATGTAGTGATTAATTTCATTACGTTAAAAAAGTTAACTGATATGTCTATATACAAAACCAAAATGCTAAACAGTGTATAGTGTCAGCCTAAGAAATCTTTGCCATACACATAGCAGTGTTAAAATGTAATGAAACATGGATTCAAGGTAGTGATTTGTACACTGTCATTCAGCCTCTAGCACTGCCAGCATGCATTCTTCACTATTTGCATGTATCTATTCATTCTGTTTCCAGTGTGACTGGGAAATATACATGATATTGAAATGTTCCTGGAACTTGAAATGTTCCGTCATTGTTTCACCCCATTTGGAGTCAAGCAAGGTCTTATTCAATAAATGTTCTAAACACTCAGATACACTTCCCTTGCAGTTTATACTACTTTACAGTTCTTTACTTTTAACAACTTAAAAAATTGCTGCAAACTCAGATAAGAATTCAAAATAACACTTTCGTCCTCAGTAAGTGAGAGGTAGGACAAATAAGAAACAAATTCAGAAATACTTGTCAGATTTCAGAGCTGAAGTTGAGATCTTTCCACTTTACTCTTAGCCTTCAGTAGTAATAAAGAATCTGAAATACTTTGTTAAAACAAAAATATTCTCTTAGAATGAGAATGTAGGACACAAAAAAGTTTCAAAAAAGACAGTATCAACACTTTTAAAAAAGAAAGTCTTATGAGGTTGTTCTTTGTTTTGTTTGGGTTTGTATTGCAATACACTGTAGTCATCTAAAGTCAAAAGGGTATCTTCCTTGTTTCCATATAGACAGTGACAAGTCAAAGAGATACTTGGCACCAATAAGAAATTGTGAGCTTCTCTACAACTCAGCGGCTCAGAGCAGGAGTGCACCATGATCTGGTCCTGTCTTTTTCAGAATCACTGGCCCTACGAGCAAAGGAGCAATCTCTTATCTGTTGTACCACAGACATTCCTCTGTGTCCTTGCCTGTTACCCTGCCCCCCTCTGCTTCCCTTGCCTCTTTCCCTGACCTCTCACTTCAGTGTTTGCTCACCTACCACCTTGCCTCCAACCCAGGCTGCCTCAGTGCAGTCATTTTCATAATCTCCATAGATCAGCTATGTCACCAAAGCCTGCAGTGATACAGCCACTGCCCCATGTTCTGCTTGCAGTGGCAAAGCTGCTATATCTAGTATGCCAGGGACTGAAGAAAGGCACAGAAGCTAGTTGCAAAGGGGAAAAAAGGCTGTTGTTCTTAAGATTCACTCATAAGTAGCTGATGCTTCAGGCCTATAAATAAACTGGACAACATGGCTACCCTGCTGTTGCTCCTGTAGAATGTAGTAATTCCAGTTAGAAGGGACCTACAATGATCAAGTAGTCAAATTGCCTGATCACTTCAAGGAGGGTCAGAAGTTAAAGGAAGTTATCAAGGGCCTTTTCCAATAGCATCTTCAAGTTGAGGCATTGACCACATCTCTAGAAGTCTTCCATGATCTTTAGCATAGCTTCTAGGAAGATGTCTTTTATGTTCCTTCTAGGTACAGAGTTGAAGCTGAGGTGTTGGTAGTTCAAGAGTCCTCCCCTCTATCCTTTTTAAAAACAGGTGCATTTTTCCCTTTTACCAGATATCAGGGACTTCATCAGATTGACATGATTTGTCAAATGTAATATAATAGAATTTCCCAGCCTGTCTTTGGAACAGCTGGAAGGAGGAGTCTCAGCAGGGCTTGACTCCCAGTAGTTAAGGCTAGGAGCTTCTAGGAAGCATGGTGACCTGGAGCACAGCTAACAAGAGTAGGCCAACAGGATCATAACTGGCTATAGATATGCAGTTTGCGTGGCAGTTTGTGCAGGCAGGGTTTCACAGACCATTTTGTTTTGTTAGGTGATGTTTCCTTCTTTCCTTCTTGCTTCTTGCTTTCAATATATCATCTGTTATCCTTTCCCTTGTTAGTAATGGTCGGGGTTAAACGATCAAGGGCTAAAACAGCAGCTGTGAGGGATTCCTTTGCCCAGACAATCCCCTTGACAAATGATGTGGCTGTTCAGACCCCTGACTGTAGAGAATGCCTGAGTCTTATGCCAATGCAAAAGGGCAGTGCTGAGAACACCTGCATACATTGTGAGCAGGTGAATGACCTGCTCTGCATGGTGGCTGAGCTAAGGGAAGAGGTGGACAGGCTGAGGAGTACCCAAGAGTATGAAAAGGAGATAGATAGGAGGAGTGGTACTCTCTCATCTGTTAGAGGTGTCCAGGAATCAGAGGAGCCTGGTATTCCCTACAATGGGAAGAAGGCACTCCTGACCTGGAAGAGATCAAAGCTTTGTCCCACAAGGAAGAAGGTAGGGTTCCCCCTGACAACAAGGAATGGGAACAGGTTTGCAATCGTGGGAGAAACAGAACCCTCTCCTGTCCCACTCCACCTTTTCAGATGCCACCCTTCTGTCTGCCCTTAGAGAATAGGTTCGGGGCTCTGGATTTTGGGGATCAGGATGAGGAGGTTAAAGAAATTCTTTTTAACTAGAGAACTCCCGAGGAATACTCATACAGGGTTAGCTAATAAGAATGATATTGTGTTAAGAGTGTGCTACAGACCACCCAATCAGGATGACAAGGCTGATCAAATATTCTTTAAACAACTCGAGGACATCTCAAGATTGCCTGCCCTAATTCTCTTGGGTGACTTCAACCTCACAGATATTTGCTGGGATCTTAACACAGCAGTCACGAAGCAATCTAGGAGGTTTGTAGAGTGTATTGAGGACTGTTTTTTGTCGCAATTGGCTGGTAAGCCTACTAGGGGTGAGGCTTTTCTTGGTTTACTATTTGCAAGTAGGGTCAACCTGGTGGGTGATGTGGTTGTCGGAGGCTGTCTGGGAGGCAGTGATCATGAAATGATTAAGTTTTCAATTAATAGTGGATCAAAAAGAGAGCTCAACAAAACATCTAAACTGGATTTCCTCAGGGTAGATTTTGGTTTATTTAGGGAATTGATTAGGAAAGTTCCTTGGGAGGCAGCCCTTTACAGAAAGGGGTTTCAGGAGGGCTGAGTATACTTCAGGAATGTATTACTGAAGGCACAAAACCAGGCCATCCCTGTGTATCACAAGATGAGCCATAGGGGGAAAAGACCAGCCTGGATGAGTAAGAAAATTATGAAAAAGCTAAAAGAGAAAAAGTGCATGTACCACCATTGGAATAAGAGCAAGGTCAATCGAGGCATGTATCAAGGAATTGTTAGGTTGTGTAGGAGGAAAATTAGGGAGGCTAAAGCCCAACTTGAACTCAGGCTGGCCACTACTGTTAAGGATATTAGCAAGGGCTTTTCTAAATATATCAATGAAAGAAAGGGGGATAGTAATAACCTCCACTCCTTACTGGACATGAAGAGAAATTTATAACTAGAGATGAGGATAACACAGAGATACTTAATGCCTCCTTTGCCTCTGCCTTCAACAACAGGGTAGACTGTCTTCAGGATGACTACTTATCTAAACTGTTAGACAGGGATAGGGAACAGTGTAGTTCCCCTGTTATCCAAGAGGTACTAGTTAGAGAACTGCTGATCCATTTGGATCTCCACAGGTCCATGGGACCAGATGGGATTAACCCCAGAGTGATAAGAGAGTTGGCGGATGAGCTTGCTAAACCGCTCTCCATAATTCATCAAAAGTTGTGGATCGCAGATGAGGTCCCAGATGATTGGAAGTTGGCAAATGTGACCCCCCCCATACACAAGAAGGGTCGGAAGGATGATCCAGGTAACTATAGATCTGTAAGCCTCACCTCAGTTCTGGGCAAAGTTATGAAATGGTTAATGCTGAAATTTGGAAAAGGTTTTTCACTGAAAGATTGATCCAATTTTGGAACGGGCTGCCCATGGAGGTGGTCGAGTCACCATCTCTGGAGGTGTTCAAGGTTAGTCTGGATGAAGTGCTGAGTGTCATGATCTAGATCTTAGATGTTTAGGTTTACTCGGTTGGTTTTAGGTTGAACTGGATGATCTTCAAGGTCTTTTCCAGACTTATCATTACTGTGATACTGTGATACTGTGAGAGTTATTTAGCAACTGCCTCAGCCAGTTCACTCAGATATCTTATTTGCATCTCATAGTCTTATTTACATTCCTGTTCCTCAGATTTCTCAGTTCCTGTCATGTTATTGAGGAGGGCTTATTGGGGAATAAAATAGAGAAGAGTCCTGCACAAAAATGTCAACAGTACAAGTAAGCTGTCAGCATGAAGACCAAAATCTCCTGCTTTATATGTTATGATTTTAAGTGAAACATGTATACCACAGACAAAATAAGAAATAAGGAGACAGTGAAAATTAAGATATTATCAAAACTTTCAGAGGATTTTACAAGAAAGAAAAAAAGTAGATTATCCTTGATCAGGTAAAGCCAGCTGATACTCCTTAAAAGAACTGAATATTTATGAAGATACTGGGAAAGTGGAAGCACAAGTATTATGAAGGAATATAAAGTTATGAAGGGAGAAAGACAAACCCATCATGCTGTAGAGAAGACAACCTATGATGTGGCACACATGAAGCAATAAACTAATTAACCCAGCATAAAAATACCAACTCCTGCTCTGCCAAAACCAGAATTTTCCTGCTTAATTCAGTAATGAAAAAAACAGTTGAGGTTTGGTGAGGTTTTTATATTTGCTTTTTGACCCTGCAAGCAATCATTTACTTTGGAGGAAAAGATAGACAAACGTTTGTCTAGAAAATTTATATGTGATGAAATAACTTAAGAGTATCTGGCAGCAAAACCAGGTTGCTTGCCTGAGGCATCAACAGGCCAATGAATTCTGAAAAAGCAGAAAGATAAGGTGGGCTTATGAAGAGGGAACAAAGAAAAAAAAAAACAGTTTAGAAGGGATCTTTTTTGAATTATAGAAATGCTATTGTCACAAAAGCAATTATCTTTTCCTCCCAAGCTGCATTATATGAAATCAGATCAAAGTGTAGTGAAGGAATAATTAAATCCACCCAAAAACAAAGAACTGAAAGGAAAGGTACTTTTATTTCCCTAGAAGAAGATTCAAAATAATGCAGTAAAGATAATTTCTTCATTCAGTATGTACTTGACACTCATCAATTTTGAAATTGATATTCTATAGAATGTCTGTAAGACTGACTTATAGTGAGAGAGTTAAATAAGTAAGTTAGGATGGACATTTATATAGTACAGATTGACAGTGGTGTGATATGTGAGCAGGTATCTTTACATGAAAGTACCATATTTTTTTTAACTGTTATGGTATTTTACTGATTTACCTACTGCCTGACCAAGTTCTTCAGGTTATTGCAATACTTTTAGAGCACTGAGTGAGCTAACAACACAAAAACACTTACGAAACTTTCATTTTTGCACTAAAAATGGAAAGTTGCAAAGAGTTTGTCTAGAATAGCAACACAAGAAAGAATTAAGACAATTATAGTTGTGAAAATTATTTCATGAATATTTTAATCATAAAATACTCCATTCCAATTTATTATATCACTATTTATGATCTAGACTGTTTTTAATCAGTTAATCTTGAAATTCCACATAATTTTTATGCCTTTCTATAGTAGATATACAATAGAAAGAAGTTATTTATTGTCATGTGCTAATGTTTTTTCTTTCTTAAACTTTTCTGAACTTATTATGGTAGAAATGCAAATAAAAATTGTTTTATTTTCTCTTTCAGGGAAATCTTGAAGAGTCTTACACTTTTAATCCTCCAGTCATTGATTGCTCTTTGAGGACATCGTGGTAAGGTGGTAAGTTGATCCAGTTCTATTGCTTGATCAGCAAAATTTAATTCTAGGTTTAACTTCTAAACCCATATCCTTTGGAGTTGTGAGAGTGACAAAACAAGAAATATCTTCCTGTCTCTCCTGGCAAATTGCCACTATTGTAATTCTACAATTGATTTCATATGTAGGAAGTTTGAATCAGAGACATGTCAGATTTGTTGTGAACAAACCCAGTTTTATCGTATGAACCGAGCAGTTGATGCTTAAGTGACTGTTTTCTAGAAGTTGTCTATACATCTGGAAATCTGTATGATTATTGTAATCATTTTAGTAGAGCATAAGTTCGTCAGCAATATCTCAGCAATGTAAGCTTTTCAAATTTCAGCTATTTGTCAACTGTCAGTCTTTTTCCAGAATTTTCTTTCCTGCCTTCCACAGCAGTATGACAAATCTGTAAGGTCTTTACTGACACCATGGGGGTGCTGACAGATGTAAGAGGTCACTCTGTCCAGGAAGTGTTCACCAGATGAGCAACTTTTATGAAGATCTGCTAAATTGCATCTTGATTTCTGTTTATCTTAGTAACACCTTGGTAACTCCTATTAAAGTTACTTGTCTAAGAATTTGTTTCTGAGATTAATTTATTTGTAATTTCCACTTTTAGACACTGAGTCAGGACAACAGGAGTAATGGTGACATGTCTCTAGGTATTAGCTTTAAATAATGAATGATGGAAGTCACAGCTCAGAGAGTTATGACTGGTGGCTTTCAGTATTTTTGATTTCCAGCTGCTTGGCAAGTCAGCTTTATTAAACCACACTGGGTTTTGTGGTTTGGTTGGGGAATTTTTTTGTTAGAAAGTGAAAGTTTATGTTCCTGCTGAAGCTTCAGTGCAAAAAATGCAAATACTCTTCTTTCAATGATAAATCATAGAATCATAGAATCATTAGATGTCAGAGAGGACCTCAAAAGATCATCTAGTCCAATCCCCCTGCCACAGCAGGATCACCTTTGTGGCTTTTTTTAAGCCAGATACTATCTTGTTGGGGTTTTTTGTATCTATATCAACTCGCTAAAAAAACTAGAATTATAGTTTTACCTCTCAGATTATACAACCTGAGAATTATTAATGTTCTAGAGTCAACCTTTCAAAGGATTACTAATGTTCTAGAGTCAACCTATCAAAGGACTAGATACATATAAGAATAGAGTTGTATACTACTTCATTTTATATTGATATAGAAATGGTAATTATATTATGTACATCAAGCTCAGAGGTAAGACCTCTTTATTTATTCTAGGTGGAGACTTTATGAAGTAAGTAGGCTACATTATTTCTGATTTAAGTATATAAAGTTCACTCATCCCAGTGTCTGGTTCTTTTTCAGACAGGCAGCTATATATTCTGATCAGTATTATGAATGCCTTTTTTTTGTAATGCCAGTATGTCACCTACTGCTTCTTCTTCTAATATTAGAAATGATTTCACACAAGCAGTGTATATTTTACTGTATACTAACAGCAACATTCCATGTTGATACCTAATTTCTTTTTGAATGATTTTTTCCTTGCCTTTGCAAATCAGTAACATAATTGTATCTAAATAATGTCATTGTCATCCTGTTATTTAATTTAGGTTGGTAACATATAAATTACTTGACATAGTTACTCCTATTGTAAAAGCTCAACTAGTTTCCATGCAGTAATGTATTTTACTTAAATTAATATGTTCTCAGAAAAATTCTTATTCATAAAGTAAAATCTAATAAGCACAAATCTAGTTTATTTCTTCTCTTTTTAAAATTCAATATAAAATTAGTATTAATATTTCTATTTCGAAGTTGAAGAAGCCTCAATTCCCTGCAGTTAGATTGCTTCCAATCTTTTAGGATTGCAAATCTTGAATGAGGATATTTTCTTATAATTTACTAGGCTCACTCTGGCATCACATGAATTATAAAAAATATCCTTGAGGAATCAAAAGCAGTGAAAAGTGTATTGGAATAAAAAAAATATTAAAACCTCAAAACTCAAAATGAAATGAAAGGCCCAATTGAAACCAATGTTTTAATTATGTAAGATTTGTGTCATTTTTATAACATGTCTGTGGCATTTTTAATAATTAAGATTCATCCAAGAGGAGATGTCTTTGCTAGAAAGGATTAATTTGTTGTAGTATATCAAAAAGAGGGAAAATGTAAATATGCAGCAAATAAGATGCAATATTTTAATTTTATGATTACAGAGATAAAGGAGGCCATTATCAAAGCTTTGTATGAACTTTGTATTAGAATACTTCAGTATTAAATTAATGTATTAAGATTCTTAGCACTGTCAGTTCAATAGATTAGCAAAAGATGATTAGAATATTAGAGCTTTAACCTCCAGATCATATTTTTGAAGCCTGTTTTGATTGGTTGAGGATTTTTTATCATGACATTTTTTTGGCTCTCTGAAATGAATGGTGGTGTATTGTCAAATACTGAGATAAAGAACAACTGCATGTTATGACAGTATTCAAGTCTTGCAGTCACAAAAAAAGGTCAAAGTCCAGCTGTCCATGCAGAACCAACTGTACCACAAGGTGAAAAGCAGATCTTGTGTCTAAGTAAATATTAAGGCACCCTTTTAAAAAGGTGTCACTGTTCTGGTTCAGTTCATCTAGAAACTGCACAGCACAAAATGAACTTTATCGTTTAATCAACCTTAAAACTAGAAAGAAAAAAAACCCTTCTTTTCTGATAAATTTGTATTGTTCCTAAAATTACCCTTACTATGAATAGTGTAAGTCAAGCAGAATTTTATTCTGAAGGAGTAGCGATTAGGAAAGCTGCCTTCTTGGAAGTTCAGAAAGTATTTGTGTAGGCAAAAAAAATTAAAGATTTTTGTCCTCCAAATTGGAGGTGCTTCAAGTAACTTTCTTCTTCTGGAGTGCTGTCACTGTATGGATAGAAAGCCTAATCAAGCTAATCTTCAGTAAAATAGAAAGAAACCTATTCTTAATCTGTTTATTGGTTGTTGTTTTTTTGTTTAAACAAGTGCTGATTTTGCTTCCAAATACATAACACAGAACAAAGAAGAGAAAATATATGATTAAACATTAAAGTAACAGAGGGTAGAGTTTCAAAACAAACTGTTTTACTACAATATAATATAAAAGAAAGAAAATGTTGATTCTCTACAAGAATATTTTTACTGTACAAAACCTGGAATTTCTGTATTCATGCAATAGAGGTTCTGTGGTCTAGTTGTGGCATATTAATATTAATTCTCTTTTACTGTAAATGAAGGTACTCAGAACCAGAACTTTTTAAAGAATATCTTTAGTGTGACTTTTTATATATAGATATGTCATTCTTCTGTTATAAATATGTTATGTATACTCTATAATCAAGTATTCAAAACCATGTGAATATATTCAACAGTTTTCCTAAATTTTATGATCATCTAAATAAGAAATTTTACTATTTCAGGCAATTTTAAGTCCTAGATTAGTATTGAGAGATATTATTTCCGGGAAAGGGATGTCTATTCCTGTGTCATAATGTGTCCCTCCCATAGAGCTAAGCAAAGCATTGTAGCAAAGATAAAAGAAAGCTTTTCCTCCTTCATTGCATTCCTAGTAGAGAAAAACATAGGTCATAAACTTTTAAAATTTAGATAATAATTTGACAAAATACTTTTCCTTAGTAAAGTAACATTTTGAGTTTTTTGAATCTGGTTTTAATCTTTTCATGTCTGATTTATATTACAATTCTTATCTCCGCAATATTTATTGAACTCTCTGAAATCTGCAGTGACTACATATAAGTAGGTGCAAAAAAAGACAAGACTACTATGAAGTGAATCTGTGTATATAATTTTAATAATGTATTTCCTTTTTACTGAATAGCAGAGTTGACATTAGAGGTATCCTATATGTATAAAATTAAGACTAAGTAATTATGATGTTCTCAACCATGTTGACACTGTCTACAGAATAGCGGTTGAAGATTTGTTGTACCTTTAGCAAGTAATGAGATAGTGTATCAGACATCTGCAGACAAGACATTCAAGGGATTATTTTACATTTATCTTTTCTATTATATCATTGTTGTTAAAATTCAGAGATTTGACAGATGAAACATTTGGTTAATAAGAAATTGGCTGACTGGACATACCCCGATGTGATCAAAGGCCCGATGTACAAATGGACATCAGTTACGAGTCTCACATAGCATCCTTGCAGCCAAACTGAGGCAGTGTGGACAAGATGATTGGCTGCAGGATAGAATCCAGAGAGCAGTGGTCAATGGGAAAGTCTAGTTGGACTCCTGTACCTAGTAGGTTTCCCCAAGGATCAGTACTGGGACCAGACCTCTTCAATCTAGTCCGTAATGACTTAGATGAGTGATTGGGGTGCACTGTCAGCAAGTTTGCTGATGACACAAAGCTGGGTGGTGTCACTGACAGCCCAGCAGACTGTGCTGCCATTCAGTGAGACCTGGACAGGCTAGAGAGCTGGGCAGAAACTGAATGAGGTACAACAAGGATAAGTGTAGAGCCTTGCATCTGGGCAAGAACAGCCCAGGTACCAGTGTAGGTTGGGGACAGATCTGTGGTAGAGAGATGAGTGATTGGGGTGCACTGTCAGCAAGTTTGCTGATGACACAAAGCTGGGTGGTGTCACTGACAGCCCAGCAGACTGTGCTGCCATTCAGTGAGACCTGGACAGGCTAGAGAGCTGGGCAGAAACTGAATGAGGTACAACAAGGATAAGTGTAGAGCCTTGCATCTGGGCAAGAACAGCCCAGGTACCAGTGTAGGTTGGGGACAGATCTGTGGTAGAGAACTGTAGGAGAAAGGAACCTGGGGGGTCCTAGTGGACAGCAGGACGACTATGAGCCAGCAATGTGCTCTTGTGGCCAAGAAGGCCAACAGCATCCTGTGGGGGGATCAGAAGGGGGGTGGTTAACAGATCAAGGGAGGTTCTTCTTCCCCTCTACTCTGCACTAGTGGGACCATATCTGGTGTATTGTGCCCAGTTCTGGGCCCTTCAGTTGAAGGACACTAAGCTGCTGGAGTGTGTCTAGCATAGAGCAACCAAGATGGTTAAGTATAACAGCTCACTGATGAGGAAAGGCTGAGGGAGCTGGGTCTCTTTAGCTCGCAGAAGAAGATGCTGAGGGGTGACCTCACTAATGTCTATAAATATGCGAATGGTGGGCGTCAGAAGGATGGTGTCAGGCTCTTCTCAAGGACATCTTGTGTTAGGACAAGGGGCAATGTGAGTAAGCTGGAACATAGGAGGTTCCATTTAAGTATCAGAAGGAACTTCTTCCCAGTGAGGTTAACAGAGTATTGGAACAGGCTGCCCAGGGAGGTTGTGGAGTCTCCTTCTCTGGAGACGTTCAAGACCTGCCTGGATACATTCCTGTGCGACTTGGTCAGCGTGATCCTGCTGTGGTGGGGGTATTGGACTAGATGATCTTTTGAGGTCCCTTCAGATCCTTAATGATTCTATGATTCTATGATGTAGCATTAAGTGATTTAGCTGGTGAGAACCTATGGTTAAAAAGATACCTCAGGTTTAACTTTTTTCTGAGACCCATCTGAAAAAGCCATAGTTAATACTTTAGCACTTCTAGAATTCCAAATAGTCAGAAATCCTCTACTTTACTTGTTCCTAGCTTTCAACATCATTTCATGTTGTAAATATCCATGTTTATTTTCACTACTTCGTGTCATCCATCATTGAATTTCTGATCTACTGTAGTATGCAAGACAGATGGCAAGTATGAAACTGTCTTTTCTCCCTGCCTAAAAACATCAAATAATTACGGATTGCCCAGGGAGGTGATAGAGTCCCCATTCTTGGAGATGTTTAAGAAAAGTATGGATGAGGCACTTAGTGCTGTGGTCTAGGTTGTGGTGATGTTAGGTCATAGGCTAGATGTCTTTTCCATAGTGAATAATTATGGGATTATGTGATTCTTCCTGCGAAACTACATATGAATCCTCTGAGGATACTATCACAACATTCCACTACAAATTGTAAGAGATGATTAATGAATATGTCTTATTTTACCTGTTTTGGGGTGAAGAATAATATTCAGTACATGGCAAGCAGTTTATTAGAAGTATTTAGCTTTACACACTTTGAACTTTATAGTCTGTCTTTATGGCAAACGGAAATACATTTCTAATAAGCAACATGTTATCACATTGAATTAATTTGTGCATTGCACAAAGAACAAGTCTCTGCAAAGAACAGCCTAAGTTTTTCTGGAGATTTATTAAAATTTGCAAAATTTGCATTTGAATTTTCAAGTAATTTTTTCTGATGAAACTATGAAGCTTTGGGTAAGGAAAAAATATTTTATTTAATAATTATTTATCTGTGTTATCTGATATATACTTCACAATTTTTTTTCACTACATGACACATGTTCATGTTCCAACTTCTGTTAATCCATAAATTTCTAAACAGTCATTATTGCAAATTCTCCTTTGAGAGGTTCACATTGTGTGATTACACTTTTTTCACCTACTTATTTATATGAAGTCAGCAGCTGTTAGCAAACATATTTTTTTTGCTTATAAATTCAGTTAAAGGCACCACTAGCTAAACCAATGAAATAACAGGTACCTCATGAGAGGTCTACTCTGATTTATTGTTTCCTGTATTAATTTCACATACCATTAATTGTTTAAAGTTAATGTGAAATGGAAACGTGCAGAATCAAATTATGGAAAATACCTTTCCAGTTTGCAATTATTCTAGAGTATAAAGTTATGTGTCTCCCATGCATAGACTGAAGCAGTGTTTTCATTATAAATACCTGTTTCCATGAATTGTAACTGTAGTTTGAAAATTTTCTNCAGATCAAGGGAGGTTCTTCTTCCCCTCTACTCTGCACTAGTGGGACCATATCTGGTGTATTGTGCCCAGTTCTGGGCCCTTCAGTTGAAGGACACTAAGCTGCTGGAGTGTGTCTAGCATAGAGCAACCAAGATGGTTAAGTATAACAGCTCACTGATGAGGAAAGGCTGAGGGAGCTGGGTCTCTTTAGCTCGCAGAAGAAGATGCTGAGGGGTGACCTCACTAATGTCTATAAATATGAGAATGGTGGGCGTCAGAAGGATGGTGTCAGGCTCTTCTCAAGGACATCTTGTGTTAGGACAAGGGGCAATGTGAGTAAGCTGGAACATAGGAGGTTCCATTTAAGTATCAGAAGGAACTTCTTCCCAGTGAGGTTAACAGAGTATTGGAACAGGCTGCCCAGGGAGGTTGTGGAGTCTCCTTCTCTGGAGACGTTCAAGACCTGCCTGGATACATTCCTGTGCGACTTGGTCAGCGTGATCCTGCTGTGGTGGGGGTATTGGACTAGATGATCTTTTGAGGTCCCTTCAGATCCTTAATGATTCTATGATTCTATGATGTAGCATTAAGTGATTTAGCTGGTGAGAACCTATGGTTAAAAAGATACCTCAGGTTTAACTTTTTTCTGAGACCCATCTGAAAAAGCCATAGTTAATACTTTAGCACTTCTAGAATTCCAAATAGTCAGAAATCCTCTACTTTACTTGTTCCTAGCTTTCAACATCATTTCATGTTGTAAATATCCATGTTTATTTTCACTACTTCGTGTCATCCATCATTGAATTTCTGATCTACTGTAGTATGCAAGACAGATGGCAAGTATGAAACTGTCTTTTCTCCCTGCCTAAAAACATCAAATAATTACGGATTGCCCAGGGAGGTGATAGAGTCCCCATTCTTGGAGATGTTTAAGAAAAGTATGGATGAGGCACTTAGTGCTGTGGTCTAGGTTGTGGTGATGTTAGGTCATAGGCTAGATGTCTTTTCCATAGTGAATAATTATGGGATTATGTGATTCTTCCTGCGAAACTACATATGAATCCTCTGAGGATACTATCACAACATTCCACTACAAATTGTAAGAGATGATTAATGAATATGTCTTATTTTACCTGTTTTGGGGTGAAGAATAATATTCAGTACATGGCAAGCAGTTTATTAGAAGTATTTAGCTTTACACACTTTGAACTTTATAGTCTGTCTTTATGGCAAACGGAAATACATTTCTAATAAGCAACATGTTATCACATTGAATTAATTTGTGCATTGCACAAAGAACAAGTCTCTGCAAAGAACAGCCTAAGTTTTTCTGGAGATTTATTAAAATTTGCAAAATTTGCATTTGAATTTTCAAGTAATTTTTTCTGATGAAACTATGAAGCTTTGGGTAAGGAAAAAATATTTTATTTAATAATTATTTATCTGTGTTATCTGATATATACTTCACAATTTTTTTTCACTACATGACACATGTTCATGTTCCAACTTCTGTTAATCCATAAATTTCTAAACAGTCATTATTGCAAATTCTCCTTTGAGAGGTTCACATTGTGTGATTACACTTTTTTCACCTACTTATTTATATGAAGTCAGCAGCTGTTAGCAAACATATTTTTTTTGCTTATAAATTCAGTTAAAGGCACCACTAGCTAAACCAATGAAATAACAGGTACCTCATGAGAGGTCTACTCTGATTTATTGTTTCCTGTATTAATTTCACATACCATTAATTGTTTAAAGTTAATGTGAAATGGAAACGTGCAGAATCAAATTATGGAAAATACCTTTCCAGTTTGCAATTATTCTAGAGTATAAAGTTATGTGTCTCCCATGCATAGACTGAAGCAGTGTTTTCATTATAAATACCTGTTTCCATGAATTGTAACTGTAGTTTGAAAATTTTCTCTCCTCATGAGTATTAACTTCATTTCTTTCTTTTGTCTTGAACTATGCTTTGGGATGTTTATGACACAGAAGACTTGATACACAGTAATAAATAAATTTATTGCAATAACAGCAGTAACATTTGAACTTCAGTAATTCAAAAGGGAATTGTATTTCTAAAATTTCAGTTGAGTTTGAGATTCTTCATGAATAAAAGCATAAATGGTGACAAAAGAAATCCAAACAAAGAGGTTTTAAGACTAAGATAGGAGGAAGCAGTGATGTATATAGTTACTTCATGACTGAGGCCCATTAAAAGTAAAATTTGCCAATAATTCTAGACAACTGAGGTTTAGATTGTCCCTGATTTGGCTCCTCAAACAATTGTAACTGCTTATGGAAGTTATAAAGAAGACTTAGCTATTTACTGCAGTAGGAAATTTAATGTAATCACAATTGTTGTATAAATGAAGCATTTTGTCAGAGAATACGAGCTTAAGGGAGAATAATGCTTTTCAGGAAACAACTACCACAGCAGCAGAAATTTGTAAAAACTAGGGGGGGGAAAAAAAAAGAAAGAAGTCAACAAGTCAACACCCATACAAGAATTATAAGCAACAAAACTACTAAGCACCAGTGATTAGTCTGGTAGGCAGTGTAAACTGTTGCCATTGTCATTCATCTGCAGTTAAAATGTCCTTCTTTACTTCATTGAGTAGCACATGAGGAATTGTACATATATATGTTAAGCTATATCCTGGAAAACGCATATACCATAAATGAACCATAAAAAGGAAAATAATGATATCAGGTCTTATTCAATTGTTACGCTGGGAAACAAAAAGGGAACAGAATTGTGCCTTGAGTCACAAAAAACTTTTGATAGTTTGATGGTTAGCTGCGGTTAGTTCAGGCAGATGTATTAAATAAAAGAAGTTCAGTGTGTAAAAATTCTAAAATAGAGATTTCACCATTGATAGATTCACCTGTGTTCTAAATTTACATTACAAAAGAATTACTACTAAAGTGTAGGTTTCCTACCACAAATAGTGCCATTACAAAGCAATACAAAGAAATAGGAAATGCTTCTTGAAATACTTTTCAGCTTGTTAACCAGCATGTTCATGAACTGAATCATCCTTCAAATGCTTTAAGAAACTGAAAACTCTTAACTGAATTGTGATGTCTTGGAATTGATTCAAGAGAAGAATAATGCTAGAACCACCAAAAATACAGTAGTTATATTCCCATGAGACTAGTCAGTGACACAAAGAAGAGATATGATATTATAAATCTGCATAGCTGAACTGAGACCATCAGAATGGGAATAAATTAAATCTTTCAACATCATGGATTTATTTTATATGCTAGAAGCACACTGGTTGGTTAAAACAATTACAGTAATTATACATCTTTCTCCTAAGTATATATACAAATGATGTAGTGAAAGTTATCATTCATTTCATTCAGTTTCATCATTCAGAACATTTTTGTGGATATATCTCTTTCTACAAAAATTTGCCTTTAATGTAAGTAAATTATTACTCCTGTTTGTCCTTCCATTTTCTTCTTTGAAAACTATTGATACTTCTTTAAACATGCTTAGTCTGTCCTTTTAAAGAGTTTCATCGCTGAACTACTGAAATCTATCTTCTTTGTTTCTTGGAATTACTCTCTTTGTACTGGTAATATATTACATTCATAGGGAAAATGAGGGACATTACTTCCATGTGCCACGCTAGCCTCTGTCCCCTCCTCATAGTTTGTTATTTTTATGGAAAATTTTAATATTCACCATGATCTCTGCATTTTGTGGTATCTTATCCCTTCTAAACAGCTCTATTGTCTGCAGTGCTAGAACATCCTCATCTTTCTATCATCTTCAAATTTGTGTGACTTCCTTTGTAAACTCTGCTTGTTCTCTCACTAGCCAATTTTCTTTTCTTTCTGCCTGAGAAATTTGCATAGTTTAAAATCTTATAATGAGCACAGCTAGCTCCAAAGCTCTTGTAATTTCACTTTAAAGATTAACTTTTATTTAATAATGCAATACTGTAATTTCAAGGTCTTGCAATAATTTGCTAGTGACTTTAACTTGCTTCAGTTAAATGTTAAAATGCCATGTCTTGTAAAGATCAGAAATGAATCCACCATTGCTGGCCTCCACTTCTTTGTAAGTATAAAATAACTTCTTCATTATATAATTCTCATTTTCAGTCATTTATTTACACTGCTGTGACATCTCAATATCTCTATCCTATTGGTACTTGAGACAAGTTTTATCAGCTCCACCATGAAGACAAGGCTGTTTCAGTACTAGTTCCATGACACAGACTACTCAATGGGCAGCTCCATACAAGACAGCAGCAAAGTATACACAGCAGAATGAAAAACACCATTTTATTCAGAAAATCGTACCATCACTTCTCAAAAATTCCAGCTCAGTCCCAGTGTTACCCTAGCTTTAGGTCATTTGCCAGGGAAGCATAGGATCTGTGTGAAAAAAAAAGGTTGTTTTATCCCTAGCATTTGCATCAGTTTTAGTGCTTGTAATTCAAGAGCGGCAAAAAATCATAACACTCAATTACAAAATGTTCTTTAAAGCTGTAAGATCTTATTTCTGATAAAGTTACACAAAGAAAATGTACTACCTTAATCCCATTTTACAGTATAAAATAAACTTCTTATCTCATTGTGGTTGTCTGGCTCTGGCTGGGGAAAGGCCCACCAAAATCACTGTATTACTTACCCCTTCCTGGATAGACAGGGAAGAGAAAACTGTAAGAGGACAGCAGATAAAGAAACAGTAGTTTAATAAAGCAGAAGCAAAACCTATGCATGGAAGCAAAGGCAAATAATAAAGCTTGTTCTCTATTTCCCATTAGCAGATACAGTTAGCCACCATTCTAGGGAGGAGGATCTGACACACATAGCAACTATTTGGAAAGACAAACACCATCAACAAATGCCTCCCACTTCTCTCTATCCCTTTGCTTTTATATCTGGGTTGACATCATATGCTATGGAATACCTTTTTGGTCTGTTTGGGATAGTTAGGCTGGCCCACCTCCTCAGCCTACTGTTGGGGAGAAAGCTAGGAAAAGAAAAGACCAATTAAAAACCCCCAAATTCACAGCCTTGTTGTTTGTTGCACTGCTCAACAGGAGCCAAAACACTGGTGTGTTTTTAACACCTCTCAACTCTCTCTCAGATAAAATAATTCTAGAAAAACAAATTTAGAAAAGCGAAGTTTGTCACATCTTTAGTACATGAAACATGTGGCATGTATTATTCCTTCACCCTCAAGGCAAAGGAAATTGTAAACAATTTAAAAATGTTCAACTCAAAGAGAAATGGTTGCAATTGTGTGCCTCTTAGTAAAGTTAGCTTCTTACATTCAGGATGCAAAATCAAAGCTAACAACTTGAAATACTGTCACTAATCAGGTTGACCTTTACCGAAATAAAACTAAACAAGCCCCCAGAAAGGTAAAATGCAGGCTGCATTCATTCTGCTATGCAGTATTATATAGATATTTTACAATATTTTTATCTAAAGTTTTTAACACTTCTTTCAAGGTATATGTAATTCAACGTGCTTGGTTTTTTTTCCCAGGAATTCATATTAAGCATATAAAGCATACCACACTTTGCCACAGAATATTTGCCCATCATTTATTTTTAACCTCCCATTAGTGTTGTATAAAAACAAAAATCACAGAATTGTCAGAGTTAGAATACACCTCTAGAGATTATCTAATTCAGTCCCCCAACCAAAGCAGTATTACCTAAAGCATATACACAGGATGGCATCAAAGTGCATTTTGAATACCTCCAGAGAAGAAGACCCCACCACAGAATCATGGCATAGGATAATATCTTTTGTTGGAAGAGATAAAATCATCAAGTCGAACCTTCAACCCAACAGTGCCCCAAATGACATGTATATGTATGTATGAGGCCTCTAAATACCTCTAGGAGTGTGTATCCACCACCACTCTGGGTAGCTTATTCCAAAGTTTGATAAAGTAGAATTCTTACTAACACCCAGCCTAAACCTCCCATGGCACAGCTTGCAATCATTTTCTCTAATCCTGTTACTTCTCGCCAGGGAGAAGAGGCTGACCCTGTCCTTGCTGCAACCTCCTTTCAAGTAACTGTAGAGAGTAATAATGTCTCCATGTCTCCTCTCAGCCTCCTTTTCTCTAAGCTAAATGACAACTGCGACTCATAAGACTTACGCTTGATGAACCTCACTCACCTTCTCCGGACATGCTCCAGCACTTCAGTGTGCTTCTTGTAGTGAGTGGCCCAGATATTCAATATTCAAGGTGCAGCCCTCATTAATATGGGGGACAATCAAATCCCTAGTCTGCTGGATGCCTTTTGCCTTCTTAGCCACTTGGACACACTGCTGGCTCATATTCTGACAGCTGTCAATCAATATAACCATATCCTTTTCTAATGTGCGGGTTTCCAGCTGCACACCCTCAGGCCTGTACTCTACCATGGGGTTGTTGTGATTATGAGTGTAGGACCCAGCCTTGCTGAACTTCATGTAATCAACATTTTACATCAGTCCATCCTGTCTAGATCCTACACTCTTGCAGATTGTCATATCCAACCAGCTTAGTGTCATCTGCAAACTTATTGAGGATGCATTCAAATCCCTCATCTAGATCATTAATAAAGATATTAAATAGGCCTCAGTACTGAACTATAGGGAATACCAGTTCTGACTGGATACCAGATATATTTAATTCAATTAACCACCACTCTTTGGGCCTAGCAATCCAGCCAAGGATTAATCAAGTTAATAAATCCATCCAAGTCATTAGCAGCCAGTTTCTCCAGGACAATGGTGTAGAAACACTGTTAAATGCTTTACTAAAATCTATGTAGACAATATCAACAGGCAAGACCTGACTTTCATAAACTCATGCTGACGGGGCCTGTATATGGCATGTGATGGCATTCGGGATGACCTGCTTCATAAGCTTTCTTGTCTCAAACATGAGACTGATAGGCCTGTATCAGGGCCTGGATCCTCCTTCTGGCCCTTCTTGTAGATGTGCATTAGCTTTGCCCACCTCCCATCAACTGGGACCTCCCTGTTTAGCCAGAACTGATGGTAAATGGTGGAGAGTATCTCGGTGAGTACTTCGACTAGCCCACTTGGGTGGATTATCAGTACCCTCAGTAGTCCCATAGACCTATGCACTTCTAAGTGGCATAATAGGTCACTTGCTTCAGATTATGGGAGCTGCATTTTTCTCCCCAACCTTGCCTTCCACTTCAAGTGCCTGAGCACTTGAAGAGGAGCTGCCTTTGCTGCTGAAAAATAAGCTAAAGTACACATGTAGTAGCTCAGCCTTTTACTTGTCTTTGCTGGTGCTGGACAGATTAAATTCTAGCTGATCTTTGGCCTTTCTAATATTCTCCCTACATAGCCTTGCAACAAGCTTGTAATTTTCCTGAGTTGTCTGCCTGTTCTTCCACAAACAGCAGACTTTCTTTTCCTTCCTAAGATTCAGAGAAAGCTCTCTGTTTAGCCCAGCCAGTTTTCAATGCTGCTGGCTTATTTCATGTCACACAAGGATGTCTTTCTTCTGTGCTTTGAAGATTTCCCTCTTGAAGAATGTCCAACCTTCATAGCCCTTCAGTTGTTGCCAACAACTCTGTCTGGGCAGCCCGTTCCAGTACTCTGTAAGTCACACAATAAAGAGATTTTTCTTCATACCTAATGAAACTTCTTGTGTTCCAGCTTTTGCCCATTGCCATTTTGCAGCTACTGGGCACAACTGAAAACAGACTGGCTCCATCCTCCCTACAGTCACTATAGACATAGATAAGGTCTTCTCTCAGTCTTCTCATTCCCTAACTTCCAGTTCTCCCAAACCTCTCCACCTAATGGAGATGCTCTAGACTGTTGTCTAGACAACTCTGTTGTCCTCTGCTGGACTCGCTTCAGTAGTTCTTTCTCTTGATCTAAGGATCAAAACTATTTATGTTTCCAGGAAATACAAACTTCTGTTTCCTAGCTCATGTAAAATATGTAGTGATACCAAGTGAGACATTAATAATTAAGGTTTTGTAGAAACCAGTTTTGTTCATAGACAATACAGCAGTCCATGAGAAGATGAGGGATGTTCAAGCCTTTAATTAACAATTATGATGACACATTTCTGTAGAATACTCATCTGGTAATAATGACATTGGTTGCTTGAATTCTGCACAGTGTGCTCTAGCAATAATGAAATATCATATTGATTGGATTTAAAACAGCATTTTATTAATATAGTCAGGAACACAGAGTACCCAGAGTATCTTAGTGTCTGTTTATATTATGAAAGTAGTGTAGAACAAGATGCTATGGGCCTACAATGCAGTGCACTGAACAGATTGTTGGTCAGGTTCTGATGTATTACTAGACTTTGTCTTTTTCTTATTTTTTTGTTATCTGAAGAACAGTTACCAGTTGGAGTGAAAAATTAACAAGTATCGATATGTTAGAAAATGATATGGCAACAGTAGTTCACTGATTTCCATACTGTGTTGCATAAAGGCTTCAAAATGATATGCATGATGTTGTTGAAGGAGACATACTAAAAGCCAAACAACTTTGCAGTTTCACAAAGCAAACCAGTTTTAGTGATATAGCACTCATTATTAATATGAGTTAACAATAAAACTATATATCATAAATGACAAAAAATTAACAATTAGCCAGATTTTTTGACACTGATTTTTGATCTTCAAATGGAAACATTTTGCCCAACTAATTTTCCTAATTACTTGTATTATTTAAAATGTCTCTGTTTAAACCTAAATACTGAATTAGCGTTTCGCAGAACAAGTATCTTTTCGAACAAATTCTGTCCCATAGGACAACTGATTTAACAGATTAAAGGAATATGAAAAATTATTTGTTTTAATGTATTCACAAATGATTTAATAAAGAACTTGCAGTATCCTTGGAATTAACTTCTTTCAAATATTTCCTGCCTAGTTTAAGAGAACATACATGCAGTAACAAATTAGGCAACATAAAAGAGCTGTTTTCTATTTTTACATGTATAACTGTAGTAAGAATAGTAACAGGGTGCAAGCCTCCAGTACTGAAGAATGTTTTTCCAGAAACTTTCACAGAATCACAAAATGTTAGGGATTGGAAGGGACCTCGAAAGATCATCCAAGTCAAATCTCCCTGTCACAGCAGGATGCCCTCCATCCAGTCACAAAGGAAAATAGATAGGAGGGTTTTAAATGTCTCAAGAGAAGGAGACTCCACAACCTCCATAGCCCCTTCCAGGGCTCTGTCACTCTCACTGGAAAGAAGCGTCTTCTCATCTTGATGTAGAACCTTCTCTGTTCCAGCTGACACTCAGTGCCCCTTGTCCTAGCATTGGGTGCCACTGAGCAGAACCTGGTTCCTTCCACCTGTCACCTGCCCTTCCCATAGTGATGAACATTCATGGGGTCACCCCTCAGGCTCCTGCTCAACTTTGTTCACACATCTAGTGAATCTGTGACATAAATTTTGTATGTATATTCCCATGACAAGTATGCTAACAGAATTTACCATGATCCTATTTTCTGTAACTTTTACTGTTGAACTAAACCACTGTTTGTAAAAAGGAAAATCAAAACCACAGACAGCATTTATCCCTCAACCAAACTGCAGAATTTGAAACATAAAGCTTTAAAGTAAGTGCCCAATTTTTGGTGTTGTCAGCTTTCTGTAATTCAAATTAGAGCTTTAAAAAGGCCCTACCAAATTACCCCAATTAAATGTGGTTCTTGTTTTGTACATGTAGCTAAGTTTTGTGCTTGACACGGTGCTTTTTATATAAGTCTAGTGGGAGAAATCTCTGTTAGCATAAGCTACTGGTTAAGATATATACTTATAATGCAAGATGACCTTTTACTCAGAGAAGGAGTAGAGTTTGTATCAATAAATTGCTACTACAAATAAAATGTGATCTAAAAGTAGTACAATATCATCATAAGAACACTTTTAAAATTAGTTTTGAAAACTGTGTTCATAAATAATTTCTGCTAGTAACACCATCTAATAAAAAAATTTATTAAAGTACACTGGACCAAAATCTAACATAAAAAATAATCTGTAAAGTCTTGAGTCTCAGAACTAACTAGCAAGACCATATTAGTACAAGTAATGCATGAAGGAGACTTCGTATCTGTTAATTAAAAGATCTTAGATCTGAAAGATAGGTAAAGGTATGTAAAGATGTATGCATAAACATGCTCATATGACATACAAATGTGCCTTTGACCTTAAAACTGTTTTACTACTACTATTATTATTATGCTTTGTGCTAGAAAACCTTTTGTGACTTTCATTTTTAGATCAAACTTAGCTGTCTATTTCTGGTCAGACTGAAAAGAGAAGAGTCTTCAAAAATGAAACATTCAAAAACTTCTAAAGCCAAAATGGCACAATAGTGTCTTCCCACTAATTTTCTGGTTTCCAGACATGGGAATTCACGTTTATAAATGAATGTGTTATTTCTTCCTTACTACTGAAATTGACTATATGAATCTTTATAGGTTTTTCCATCATTAATTGTCTTCAAAGCTTCAAAAAAATTGCAATATAATAAACACAGTTAATGACACTTACTGTAAACAGCTTCTTGAGTCCGTATGTATTTTAGATAATGACTAAGACCAAAAGGAAAGCTACTGGAATGTTGTTAGATTCTCACTTTTCTCCCCACATTCTTCGTAAAATCTGAGGGTTTTTTCCTCACAGAAATTTAGAAATATTATGCAATAAATCATATGTAATATTTGTTTATTTTCAAAGATTTCTGCTTTCTTAACAAACTTTGGTTGCCCAAATTAATGCCACTAAATATTGAAATTATACTGGAAAGGATGAACTTATCTATCATTTGAGGCTCATTTATATACAAGTAATTTAGATATGAAATTATTACTTTTATGCATTCTGTGGGAACTAATATTTTGAGAATAGTGGAACAAAAATGCTGAGCTGCTTTTTGACAGTTCTGAACTCTAGCTTGACAAGCTTGACTTTCACATTTCTGAATGCCTAATAGTTGCAAGTTTGTGTGTTTTCCAGTATCAAATTGCTGAGAATTAGTGTTGACACATGGCTAATTCTTTTTTATTTTCCTTTCTGAGAAATTGCAGTGGGAACAATTGTGTCTTTCCTGTCATCTTCATTGGCAAAGAATTGTTTTGCTTCTAAATTTATTTTTTTTTACTGACAGCTAGAGGCAAAAAATCACCAAAATTATTATTATTTTTCTGTTGTTTCTACCCTATACTACATTTGACTTTATTTTATATACATATGCCTTTCTTGTTTTTCAAGTAATGTTAAAAGCAAATAATCAAGGCTAATCACTCTCTAATAATCACAAATTCTTCTTAAGAAACCTTACTGACAGACAAAATAAAAAAAACTGTGTGCTTCAATGGATGCATTGACCAGAAAGAGTCAAAATATAATTGCAGAATTCTGAAAGAAAGTAATCAGGTCTCATCTTCAAGCACAGGCCAGTGCATTTCTGAAGTTATGCTATTGTAACTAGGAAAACTTTCCTTCCAAAAATAAGTTAGTTTGTACATTACAGGTATTGGTTAAAAGACGGTAGTGTACTTACAGAACAGCTGTCTCAGAATTAATATTATTAAATTATTTTAAATAATCTAATTATTTTTGCTAGTTTGTTTTCATTTAAGCACATTTTTATTTAAATATCTCTTTTAAGCTTCTTAGATTTCTTAAATTAAAGCTTGCTTGGATACCTTCCAAAGTTATAGGTAAGCTACTTATAAATGATAATTTATCATTTTTCAAATGCATCATAAAAATTAATTCATCTTTTTTACATATGCTTTTATCTATTTTTAAGAAACTGGTAATTTATGACAGATTCTTGAATTGCAACAGAATAAAAACAATTATTCAGGTGAATAATATTTTTGTCAATACTGATAATTTTTACCAATACAAAAAAAAACCCAAAATTTTATGTAAGGAAAAATATGCATTTGAGATAACTTTAAAGATTACTTACAAAATATTCAGACTATCTTATTCGATCATTATCATTCATATGCAGTGAAGTTACCATTCTAGACAGGAAGTATGTCTACCCTAAGGTCCAAAACTGTAAATTACACAGTGGTGTTTAGAATGTTCAGGCATATCTGTGGTACCCAATTTTCAAATCTTTCAAAAATACTGTTTACCATCCTCAGTATCCCTAAAATGTCCTCCATTTAGTCTTCCCAGGACAGGGGATGCAATCCTGTAATATTGTAAAAAAAAAAACCTACAGCTAACAATTGAAAATGTATTGACAAATACTCAGGACACATTTAGGTAGAGTATCCATACCTGAGACCATCCACACTTGTTATCCTTTTCTATTAATCCTAGTGGTATGACACAGAAGAAAGTGGTGAGATCCCCCTCCCCAAACTATCCATGAAAAACCCTCCTTACTCTGTTTTCCCCAAGACAGCTTTCAGTTATGGACTCTTTCATTGGTGTTGTTACAGTCCTCCCTGCCCAGCCCCATCTTCCTCTTGCCTAAATGACTTCCAGAGACTGAGGGAGGTATAACTCCTTGTGTGCTGGAAGAGAGTTTGGAATGCTACAGACAAATGAGGTTTCACCAAACCCACAATGCTAGAGTTTATAAATGAAGAACATGGTCCTCTGCTTTCTGTCTTAATACATGCTTCAGAGGATATAAGGGAAAGTTTTGAATTCTTAACTGCTTTGCAAAAATGAACTGGTTTAAAAATTACCTGTAAGTTTACTCCATAGAAGATTTTAGAGAATCACATTTTAGAGGTAACATTAAAGGTATTAGGTTTATAAGTTCTTTGTGATGGACAGAAATATGATTGTAAGCTGTAGGTGACAGCATCATGATCTGCTTTCAGATCAAGTACAAGTCCAAATATTTATTAGTAAAATCATGGAAATAATGTCTTCATCTCTATCAATAACTTAATTTTAAGCTATTGAAATCCATAAAATTTTGGTAGCTGGTACAATTTTTTTGTTCATAGATTCATAGAATGGTTCAGGTTGGAAAGGACCTTAAAAGGTCATCTAGTTCCAATCCCCTTGTCATGAGCAGGGACAACGCCCCCCCCCCCAACTNCATCTAGTTCCAATCCCCTTGTCATGAGCAGGGACAACCCCCCCCCCCCCAACTAGACCAGATTGCTCAAGGCTCCACGCAATCTGGTTTTGAACACTTCCAGAGAGGGGGCATATCCACAACCTCCCGGGGCAACCTGCTTCAGTGTCTCATCACCCTCATTCCATCTGACTTCCAGTCTAAAACTATCTTCTTCCAGCTTGAAATTATTATCCCTGGTCCTACCATTACAAGCCCTTGTAAACAAGCCCTCCCCAACTTTACTGCAGGCCCCCTTCAGGTACTGGAAGGCCGCTCTAAGATATCCCCAGAGTCTCCTCTTCTCCAGGCTGAACAGCCCTAACTCTCTCAGCCGATCCTCCTACGACAGGTACTTCAGACCTCCATTCATCCTTGAGGTCCTTCTCTGGACATGTTCCAACATTTCAATATCTTTCCTGTGCTGGGAGCTCCAACTGGATACAGTACTCCAGATGGGGTCTCACAACAGAGGGAGAGGATCACCAACCTCGACCTACTGGTCATGCTTCTCTTGATGCAGCCCAGAATGCAGCTGGCTTTCTGAGCCGCAAGGACACATTGAGTTTTCAATCGACCAACACTCCAAGTGCTTCTCCTCCAGGCTGCTCTCAATCTGTTCCCCACCCAGCCTGTATTTGTGCCTGGAGTTGCCTCAACAAAGGTGCAGGACCTTGCACTTGGTCTTGTTGAATCTCATTAGGTTGGCACTGGCCCCATGTCTCAAGCCTCTGTCTGCCCTCTGAATGGCATCTCTTCCCTCCAACGTGTCCACCACACCACAGAACTTAGTGTCATCAGCACTCAATTCCACTGTTAAGACATTGAACATCACTAGTCCCAGTACTCACCCTTGAGGGAAGCCAGTTGTCACTGCTCCTGATTTGAACTTTGAGCTGTTGACCACAACCTCTGAGTGTGACCAGCTAGCCAATCCAGCAAGTGGCCCATTCATCAAGTCCATTTTTCCACTTTGGTGACCCAGATATCATGCAGGACTATGTCAAATGTTTTAAACAAGTCAAGATAGATGACATCAGTTGTTCTTCCCTTGTCCACTTGTGTGGTAATGCCGTCATAAAAGTTAGACATGATTGCCTCTGATGAAGCCATGTTGGTTACCAATCATCATTTGCCATGGGCCTCAACAGGGTCTTTAGGAGGATCTGCTCCATGATCTTGCTAGGCACAGGTGAGGCTGACAGGCTGATAGTTTCCAGGATCTTCCCTTTTTTCCCTTTTTAAAGACAGGGATGATGTTTCCCCTCTTCCAGTCAGCAGGAACTTCACCAGACTTCCATGATCTCTCAAATATGATGAGTAGTAGCTTGTCAACTTCATTTGCCGGTTCCCTCAGGATCCATGGGTGGATTTCATCAAGCTTGATGGACCTGTGCACATTTAGGTTCATCAGATGGTCTAGAACCTGATCTTCATTGAAAGTGTTGCATCATCCTTCACCCTGTCTGTCTTTTTCTGCTGGGACTTAGGTAGAGTGGCTAGAGCCTTTGCTGCTGAAGACTGAGGAAAAGAAGTCATTAATCACTTCAGTTTTCTCAATATCACCTGTGACCAGATCTCCATTTTCCCTCCAGAAAGGCCCTATGTCATCCCTAGCCTTCCTTTTGTTACTGATGTATGCAAAGACACCCTTCTTGTTTCCCTTTATTACCCTGGCCAGATTTAATTCTACCTCTGCTCTTGCTTTTCTAATCTGTGTCCTGGCTGCACAGCTAAGTCCTCTCTGCTCCTCCCAGTCAGCCTGTCCCTGCTTCCACTGCCTATAGGTGCTCTTCTTGTGCC